>WNGS01061674.1:15424465-15445003 GCA_020271785.1 Procambarus virginalis | reverse complement strand
TGCTGTTAAATCGTACCAGGTGCGTCTCTGTTGTGGTCAGCGTACTGTGGCTGAATGGCGGGGTTTAACCACATCGTTCATGCGTGCCTAGTTGTTTCTGTCGGTCTGCGGCGCTATAGGTCTGCTTGTGTGTGTGTTTGTGTCCACCGTCTGGTGAAAACTGGCGTGTTTTGAAGGTCCGGTTCCTGCAAGTTTGTTTTGATCCGAGTAATTTTGTTTGTGTGTGTTCTTGTTGTGTCCGAAGCGGTTGTGTGTGTGTCCTTGTTGTGGTAAGATTGTTTGTGGAATGTGAGGAGATTAACACTGATTAATTGGATTAGTTCAGTCGTCATTAAATCGGGTCACATTACCCGATAATGTGACCCGATTTAAGGGTAAATTGGTAAAGGCTCAGGGGGGCTCAGTATTCATGGCTGGACGGAAGAGTTTGGGCAGCGTTTCCATCCACCTGATGCCACTGTTCACTGAGCAGTAAAGCGATATTCGAGAGTTATAGACCATCTATATGGGCATACTATCTTTGGGGGGAGGTTAATGCTATAGTTGACCTTTGAAGGGGGGGAGGACCCCTATAGGCCTAACAATCTTACTGTCCCCCCTCCTCCCCCCCCCCCCCCCACATAAAGACGAAACACACACCTCGATCGCGCGCTGAACTTTTTCCTCTTGAATTTCGATAAAGGCGAATTATGAATGGAAAATCGAGTAGAAGTTTGAAATGTTTCGAAAGTTGTTGTGAATAGGAGTCAGCAAATCATCGAATTCAGTAGCATTCATTGTTTTTTGTTGAGTAAAATGAATGGAAGATGGTGATGAGTTAATGAGAATGAGTTAGTTTCTTTAACGTAGGAGAGATATGAGGGAGATGAGCAGACATGAGGCAGTGTGTGTGTGTGAGGAAGCGGTGAGTGAGTGAGTGAGGAGCGTGAACAACACAAAGAGAAACGGAATTGGCTTTCACGAAATACGTTCAGAAGAATCTGGTTGAATGAAGCGATTGGGCAATGCGGTGGATGAACAGTATGTAGTGTAAAGGTCATGCTGCAGCATGAGGTAGACATATTAAATATGTGTGTGTAGAACACTCTCGTTCCTATCCTTCTGTTCACCTTTGTGATTGATGAGTAGTCAATCATCAATCTATTAAAGTCTATCTAATCTTCCCGCACTCTATTAGACAACTGAGACAAACACTTAAGAAGATAGATAAATAGATAAGCTAACAGATAGAACTATAGAGAAATAGACATGCAGATAGATTTTATATAAATAAAATAACATGAACTATCTCTGTGACAAACAAAACAAACATTCGATGTGTTTGCGCGCGTACTTACCTAGTTGTGCTTGCGGGGGGGGGTTGAGCTCTGGCTCTCTGGTCCCGCCCGTGCGTGTGTATCCGCATGCAAGCTTGCGCGGGTAATGCAACGTGAGTGTTGCAAGTAGCTCCTCAGTAGCAACAAACAGGAAGCTGGGTCATTGCACAATGAGACCTTCCGTCACATAAGTTTTGAACCCCGCACCCTGGCAAGGAGGGGGCAGCAAATCTGCTCTCGTTAATGGGCAGATTAGCTGGTTATTAGCGGCTAAATACCGAAGAGGAGGGGTCATTACTGATTCCCTTCGCTCATTAGCGAATTCGTTAATGAAGAGAGGGTTATCGAGGCGTGAATATAATTAGGTAATGGGGGTTTGGAGATATCTTGGGGACATGTTGACGAGTTGTTTGGTAACCAGAGCAGGTGAAATATTCTGTCTGTATATCTGTCTGTCTGTCTGTCTGTCTGTCTATCTGTCTGTCTGTCTGTCTGTCTGTCTGTCTGTGTCTGTCTGTCTGTCTGTCTGTCTCTCTCTCTCTCTCTCTCTCTCTCTCTCTCTCTCTCTCTCTCTCTCTCTCTCGCTTTCCCGTTATCTCGCTTTGTAGCTTTCTCTATTGTTCTGTTACTTTTCTTCTCGTTCTCTCTATCGCTTTTTTGTTCTCTCACTCTTTCAATTTCCTCCAGTCGGCGTTCAATCCCCGATTGAACGCCGACACCATTGGTGGTTGAGCACCATTCCTTTCTCCCCGTCCCATCCCAAATCCTTATCCTGTCCCTTCCAAGTGCTATATAGTCGTAATGGCTTGGCGCTTTCCCCCTTGATAGTTCCTTTCCCTTCCTCTCACCATAAGTTCCCGTCAACATATGTCTCGTCACCATAACTATGACTCACGTCATCATAACACAATTAACACCATAACGACACAACTACCACCATAGCAACACAACTGTTGCCTCACAGCTAACGCCACCACCGCACAGATAACTACACGATAACATAGTTGACATCCTAACAATCCGGCTGGCCCCATGATATAGCCAACACCATAATACAACACGCCTAACACCATAACCACAGAGCGAACACCATAACAAGGCCCCATAAACCGCAGTTCACTTCACCATAGCCGCAGCTTACTACGCCATAACCGCAGCTCACTTCACCATAACCGCAGCTCACTTCACCATAGCCACAGCAAAACTCTCTATTTTCTGCCACGAGGAACAACCATTTATGAACCAGCTGAGGCTTCCTGTCCTTATAGTGCCTTATCTCTATGTCCTTATCTACCTCTTCGAAGTTAATAACAAAGTGTTGATCCACAATGAAGGGAAATAGGTTGCATTTCCAGCAAAGGCGAGAAAGTGTAACTAATAACGAGTGTGCTCCTTGGTCACTAAATCGGGTTGCGTTAATTCTAGCAAATGCAAAGAGGTCTAGCCTAGAGGGAATGCTGGAAGGCTGCTGCTAACTCTAACAATAGTGAGAGAGTGACATAAGAAGCACTCTGGTTGGCGTTAATTTGGATAAACAATAAAAATTCATGGCTATTCATTAGCGCCACTAATTGCCTTATTAGCGCCTTAAGTGGTGGTCATAAGGTGCTCAGAATGACACTCAGAATAACTACAGGAGGTAGTTACATGACTCAGAGGGTAGATGAGTGTCATTGGAATTCTTAAAGTCCGACAGGAGGCAGCTGAGCTGGTACCATGCATAGCTGCAGAGGAGGAGTCACAATAACGTGGCTGAAATATGTTGACCAAACCACACACACTAGAAAGTGAAGGGACGACGACGTTTCGGTCCGTCCTGGACCATTCTCAAGTCGAAAGTGAAACGTCGTCGTCTCTTCACTTTCTAGTGTGTGGTTTGGTCAACATCCATAACTCTAAGACATACAAAGAAACTAAATAGAAAGAAACGAGAGAATCGGAAGCCAGCGAGTGAGAAGCGTGGGGCCAGACTCTGAGGTTCGTCCTCCCAGCATACATAGGTGAGTTCACATCCTTAGGTATGCAACGCCTGTTTTTTCCATATGCAAATACGTGCAACTCACACGGTGCAGCGCGGCTCTCACACTCACTCACAACAAAGAACATTCATGCCACCACACGTCCTCATTACACCACAATGGATAATAACACAAAAACGAAGAAATTTCATTTAGGATTTTTAACACTGACTCGAATAATTACCGTTCATACGTCTTGCTTTTCCATAGAACAATAATTTGTTGAATCTGGCTTTTAAGCCGTGGATGGTGACAGCTTTCAAATGCAGCTGTTTCAGTGTGTTTAGCTTTTTTTACCACCAGTTCGCCGCTTATATCTTCCCGTCCTATTTTCTCTCAATTTGCAGAAGCTGTCCTTTTCTACCTTGTCTATTCTCCTCGTTACCTTTTATGTTGTGATCATGTCCTCTCTGTTTATTGTGACTTCTATAGATGCGAGATCTATTTCTTTTATCCTATACTCACAGCTAAATCCGTCTTGCTCAGGCATTAATCTTGTTGAATACCTGGGGCCAGATTCACGAAAGCACTTACGCAAGCACTTACGAACCTGTACAGCTTTTCACAATCTTTGGCGGCTTTGTTTACAATTATTAAACAGTAATGAGCTCCGAAGCACCAGGAGGCTGTTTATAACAATAACAACAATTGATTGGCAAGTTTTCATGTTTGTAAACTGTTTAATAAATGTAACCAAAGCTATTAAAGATTGAGGAAAGTTGTACACGTTGGTAAGTGTTTGCGTAAGTGCTTTCGTGAGTCTGGCCCCTGATCTGTGCCTTCTGTTATGGCTGATACTTCACGTAGAACGGATTCCAGGCTGGTGCTGCATATTCCAGTATTGGTCTTACAAATGATGGGTAGATTGCCTTCAAGGAGCCATGAGTTAGGTTTCTGAACGACTATCTAATGTTTGTCAGCGTCTCATGTGCTGCTGATGTTACTCTGTTTATGTGTCTCTGGTGTTTATGTTGGAATTATGTCCACTACCAAATTATTCCGACTCCTGTAGTGGCTTGCCTCTTATGTTGAAGATATCATAACTTTTTGCAGTCCTCCTCTTTTCATGTTTATTTTCATTTGCATATATGCTTGGGGACCATTCAAGCTTCTTCGCATGTTTATGTATATATGTGAGGGGAAGGGGTAGTTGTGTGTGTGATTGAGATGGAGGAATGGAGTGTCTTTGTAGTTTATTAACCATCCATTTGTTGTTATGGGTCGAGTTTCAGCTCTAGAACCCTGCCTTTCCAACTGGTGCTTGTTTAATGCAGTGGCTCCCGACCTAACTTTCAGTCATATTTACTATTGAAATTATGAACGAAGTGACTTCTACAATCTACACTATTATTTCATCCATTTTCCAACTATGCTTACGGTGAAAAATATATTTTAGTCTCTATTTTCCTCTGATCTGGCCTATGCATTCGCCCAAGCCCTCTTGTTATTTTTGTATTCATCTTGAACATCTATATTTCGTCTATTTTAATCCCAAAAGGATTTTATATGTCTCAGTCATATCTCCTCAATTCATCCTTACTAGAGACTAAAGGTCTTGCCGGATCACTCGTAATTCTGGGACGAGCCTTGATGTAAACGTTGGTAACTCTTTAAGCGTCTTTCAAGTGCTTGACTCCCTGACTGCATGCTATGAAACACTTATCAAATAGGTGGTTCACAACTTATCTGCCTTTTCCAATGAACAGTGGGAAATGCAGGTAAGATGAATCCCTGAAACGGCAAAAGAGAGGGACCAGGGAGACGAAATAACCACTGACTTAGCACCGCAGGCTTGCATAAATAGATTAACAGATCAGCATATGCAAAACTGGTGAACATAAGAATACCATTCAGGAGCTTTTGGAAGGAAGCTTTCCAGATTATTTTACACGATGTACGTGAGGCCCATTCTGTAAAATGACCCCCCTAAACTGGAAGTCAATAATGGAAGAGACATGATAACGATATACAAGATTCTCAGGGAAGCCGTAAAGGTTAATGAGGAGATCATTATGAGGATATCGTTAATGAGAAAGAAGAGGTAAAAAGATGAGAGTTGAGGCTCAGGGATGTTAGGAAGAAATTTATCGCATAAGGCTAATAGGTAAATGAAGGTAATTTTAAGGAGAAACAGAAGAAGGGAATTCAGTAAATAGTTTCACAAGTGATATAACAGACACGAGGGCAGCAAGTCGTTTCATGAAACAATCAACAGCTGCAAAGGCAGAGCTCAGGAGCTAACGCTGGACCCTGGTAAGCATATTAAATAAGTATACTTATGTGATTGCATGCATGCATTAATCTGTCCTTGTTGGGTGAGGGGTCAATATGAGCTTCAGCTCTTGGCCCTGATCTATCTCAACGGGTTATAGATGTGTGTGTGGCCATTTCCTGCTCTCGCTAGTTCCATTGTTGTTGTTGTTGTTTAAGATTCGCTACCTGGAACAAAAAGTTCCAAGTAGCACGGGCTATGGTGAGCCCGTAGTGGACTTACCAGGCACAGGAGCAGGGCAAGTAGCACGGGCTATGGTGAGCCCGTAGTGGACTTACCAGGCACAGGAGCGGGGCAAGTAGCACGAGCTATGGTGAGCCCGTAGTGGACTTACCTGGCACAGGAGCGGGGCAAGTAGCACGGGCTATGGTGAGCCCGTAGTGGACTTACCTGGCACAGGAGCGGGGCAAATATCACGGGCTATGGTGAGCCCGTAGTGGACTTACCTGGCACAGGAGCGGGGCAAGTAGCACGGGCTATGGTGAGCCCGTAGTGGACTTACCTGGCACAGGAGCAGGGCAAGTAGCACGGGCTATGGTGAGCCCGTAGTGGACTTACCTGGCACAGGAGCGGGGCAAGTAGCACGGGCTATGGTGAGCCCCGTAGTGGACTTACCTGGCA
Source organism: Procambarus virginalis (assembly GCA_020271785.1). Lineage (NCBI taxonomy): Eukaryota > Metazoa > Arthropoda > Malacostraca > Decapoda > Cambaridae > Procambarus > Procambarus virginalis. Next base: position 15,438,776 of record WNGS01061674.1, on the reverse strand, counting down.
CAGGAGCGGGGCAAGTAGCACGGGCTATGGTGAGCCCGTAGTGGACTTACCTGGCACAGGAGCGGGGCAAGTAGCACGGGCTATGGTGAGCCCGTAGTGGACTTACCTGGCACAGGAGCGGGGCAAGTAGCACGGGCTATGGTGAGCCCGTAGTGGACTTACCTGGCACAGGAGCGTTACAATTGTCGGACCCAAAAGACACACTTTCCGTCCACTTTAACCTACCGGGCATATATAAAAGTATTTTCTAGGACATAAGATATAACTTAGTAATATAATTTATACAAGCAGGGGGTATACCAGGCGGTGCCCGGGTTAGTCTACCTTCCCCACATTCCACCCCTTTTTATTCCCCCTTCTCTCTACATTCCCCCCCCCACCCTCCTCCCTTCTCTCTCACCCATCTCCGCCACCCCTACTCTCTTCCCTTTTCACCTCTCCTTCCCTCATCCCTCTGTCCACCTGTTCCCTCCCCCGCCCTCTCCCTTCCTTCTCTTCAAACATCACCCTCTCCTCCCTTCGCCTTCCTTATCTTCCTATCTCTGTGTATCTGTCTTCCTGAGTGTGGGCCTGTCTGTCTCTGATGTTTTATTGTCTGTCTCTGTTTTTTATGTTTGTCTTCCTGTCTCTCTCTCTTTGCCCTGGTCGCCCAGTCACTCTACACGCCTGTCTCTGTTTCTGTCTCTTTCTATCTCATTCTGTCTCTGTTTTTCCTCTAAAAAGTTGTAGTAGCATCAGTTGTTTTATGTTATTATGGCCAAAATACGAATAGTAGAATCTTTATGTTATTTTTCCTAAATCAGTGAATACTGGCATAAGTTACTATAGGAAAAAGTATTTTTCATTAAATTTATGTTTTCAAAATATTTAGCTTGGTGTATCCGGCAGAGAAAAATTCGTCGTGGGGGTTAAGATGTGACCCTGGCACGCTGTTCCCTCTTGAATTATGGCGACCTCTATCAACCTATGTCTGTTCCATATCTCAGACCATTCCCTCTGCAAGGTTGGGTGTAGCTTATCCCAAGTGTCTGGCTTCCAGCCTTGGGCAGACGAACGTATTTTCTCTTACAGATATAGATAGAAAGGGGTACCCGGCTGCACCCAGGTCTCTTCACCCATTTTCTCCACTATTTCTCTCCTCTCTTCTCCATATTGACATCATCTGACCCTTCCTCACCCCTTTATCCCCAACTTCGTCCTCCTCTTCCCCCTTTCTACCTTCTCTCAGGAAATTTATTATTAAAAATCACTGATACAACTGCATGGGAGTCTCAGAAAATTCATTATAACGAATGAAAAATCTCTATGGAGAACACACCAAACACTTCACACTTCATAAAAACCGCATGGGGGGTCTCTATAGAAGCAAATTTTCTTAAAGGACTACTCCATACAGGCTATATCAATCCATCTATGGAAATAGGGAATAAACAAAAACCTTGGAGAGTAGCGCAAATAAGTGCCGCCAGTTGGAAACAAATAAATAAATAAATAAACAAATAAACAAATTAAAACAGTTTAAATGGATGATACATTGTATAGACGTACTATATTGAAGCTTATATGGGGATATAATATGTGCATGACAACGCTTACATTAAGACTGTTGTTATATTGCTCGATCAGAGCGGACTGAAACACATTTCGCTCAACGAAACCCTTAATTTTAACAATATATTTGGCCTTAATGAAATCAATAATGATCCCACAAACTGGAATATAAATACAATGCAATAGAGTGCTGGGCTGTACGAAATAGCATACGAATGTTGTTTTAAACGTGAGGAAAGAGATTTACCAGTTTGCCCGACGTCAACACATGCACACTCATTACAAGGGATGGAGTACACACAATCTGTTACAGCCGGTGGCAAGTTCTTAATTAAAATGGACTTAACTGTATTATTATTTTTGAACACTGGGTTTTTCAGGGCCGGAGCAAGTTTTTCTAGTCCTTCAAAATAGGGTAAAAGCAGCGAGATATTAAGTTCTGGTTAAGACTTGGGAGTATGTTTGTAGAGCGTCCTTTTTGCTTGCCCGAACGCGATATCCATTTTTGGAGGGGGGGGGCAAATATACGTGCATTTGCAAGTATAATTTGCACGTGCACGTGTGCATAGAAGATGTTGAGCTTCCGGAAGGGGATCACTTAGAAGGGGGGTGATACGATTTTCGACCCCTAAGAGTGTTTGCCTTTTTGGTCAAGTATTACATTCAAAATAGAGGGAAAGAGGAACACATGGGAACAATCAGATGCTGTCCGCAGGGGGAGCTTATAGCTACGTATGTCAGTAAACGCTTCTGTCACCGTGGATGACAGATGAAGATATGAACCTCAAAGATATGAATAGATATGATGAACCTCAAAGGTATGGAAAGCATCTCACCGGGATAATGAAGGCTGCGAGGTTTTACCAGGAGCTCATTTCTTGTATACACAAACAAAGGAGATGCTTTTTCACCCATAGGGTTATAAACCCGTGGAACCGCCTACCCGCCGAAGCGGTAAATGCCAAAACTTTGTTAACTTTTAAAGAACAGCTGGAAATGATCATCAAGCCAAATGGGGCAAGCCGCGGGCTTCCTGTCCTCGTCGAGGCCGCTGGTGTTAGTGGCTCCCAAGTAAATGATTATTGAAGCTAATTACACCAGCAGTTATACAATACTTCGAAGTCATTCGCTTTCTCTCAGGTGTCTAATCACTGCCAGGTATTACAGAGCCTCGGAATCCACGGTACAAATTGCAAGGCTCCTGAAAGGTCGAAAGGTCATTGAAGAATCGCAGGGTAACTTAATGGTCATAGCGTGACAGAAGTGTCAAGAGTCGAGTAAATGTTGGCAGGGTCCCCGAGGGCTGACAGACAACTGATGGGATTTTAGGTCCCACTGCACCATTCACGGCAGATGAGGTCAGAACGCGCCAGAAAGGACAGGCAGGAAATTACCAATGAGAGGTCAAGTGGGGTCACCATGGCCTGGAGCTAGTTTGTTAGGTGTGAGGTTGATATGCGTGAGGTGGTTATGTTTCGCGTGCGTGTGTGTGTGTGTGTGTGTGTGTGTGTGTGTGTGTGTGTGTGTGTGTGTGTGTGTGTGTGTGGTGTGTGTGTGTGCGCGCGTGTGCGTAAGGAGATTATGCTGCCAATGTTTGAAGGTAATATTGTGTGTGTGGAGAGGTTATGGTATGTATGTGAAGGCATAGTCGAATGTCGTTATGCCTTCACATGCCCACTTGGTGAATGTCAGCCCCAACGAACTCATATATAGGCAAGACAACAACATCTCTTGCGAGGGGCCTAACAGTGCACGAGCACCAAGCCCCTATCAAGAAACAACAGTCTCTCTACATAACCAGATCATCACCACGACAACCAGACAAACAACGCCAAAACAGTCGACAAACCCACCGACAACAGAAGACTGGACAAAGGCGAAGCACTATACNCACAAACAGAAGTAGGTGCACAACCACTAGAGAAATACAGTACACAGCACCACCAGTACACAGCACTACCAGTACACAACACCACCAGTACACAACACTACCAGTACACTAAAAAATCTCAGGAGTAATTTCATGTGATTTAAAGTTTTTCTTCAGTTACTTAAAAACGTCTCCAGGATACACAGCCGGAACTTAATAGCAATCATAAATAACCTGCTCGCTGCACAGAATAAAGAGCTTAGAGTCTCTTTGGTATGGCTACCATCTCACTCTAATATAAGCCATCATGATGACGTAGCCATAACAGCCACATAGAAAACCTAATGACTACCATATTGTAAAAACTACATGGGTCCAACCATTCAAGTTAGGCAAGAAATCGTACATTTAAATGCCTCAGAGCATTAGTATAAAAAATATATAATAAGGTTAGATCTGCCACCTATATATATATATATATATATATATATATCTGCCTCTATATATATTTATATATCTGCCACCTATATATAAGGGTCCAGGACGGACCGAAACGTTGTTTAACGTGATTTCTTTGTGCATTATCATTATTATTATTTTAGTGTGTTGCCAGTGGCAAAAATCACTGCAGAATTCTTGCGACTGAAATATTCATACTATAAGAGACTGTTTGTCTGTATGTCTTTAGTTGGAGGCCAGACAGCTGGGGATAGATTCACTAAAATTTGTAGGGCAAATTGCGTGGGGTACGGGATGGACATAGGCTAGTCAAGGTAGACCAAAGTTAAACGTTATAAGCAAAATAGCTTTTATGGAGAACCCCCCATGCTATTTTTATGGAGTAAAATGTGAAGTATTTGTGTGATTTCTATAGAGTTTTAGTCATAATATTTTTTCATAAATAATATATTTCTCAACCAATTCTGCAAAAAAAAATCAAATGCAAATATTTTGTCTCACCTCTGCCCTTAATCAGACCTTAATTAAGAGTGTGTTGTTCGAGTGGTATTTATATTGGGAGACGGCCAGTAATGCCTCCTCTGAATAGCCTGTAATTTTGGATCCAACTTCTGCTTCTTCGGGGACAGGAAGCCTCCTAGGGCGTCCCTGCCCCCACCCCTCTTTTCAGTATTTATCGTAATATTATCAGTATCATTCCTATTGCTATAATTTTATCATAATTATCATCTATCGTGGGCGATATTATAGACCTGTCATTTTCCTTTTCCATGTTGACTAGACCACACACTAGAAGGTGATGGGACGACGACGTTTCGGTCCGTCCTGGACCATTCTCAAGTCGATTGTGAGAATCGGCTTGAGAATGGTCCAGGACGGACCGAAACGTCGTCGTCCCTTCACCTTCTAGTGTGTGGTTTGGTCAACATACTTTAGCCACGTTATTGTGACTCATCGCCTGCCCATCAGATGTCATCAGATCCCATCACATCCCATCAGATCCCATCTTTCTAACTCCCCCCCCCCCCTCTACCATTACCTTCCCACACAGACAGATCCCACGACACATCCAAGTGAGTCAAATATTTACTGTATACAACATTCGCCTTAAGAAATAAACTCCTGATTTTTTTCTCTCAATATTTTCATCTTAAGTTAAGGTAAACACCAAGAGAGTCACTTCGTGTGTATACTGCGCTGCGGCAATGTTTAGTTTGGGGGGGGATTTTTAACCCTTTACCGTCTTACTGTAAACCACTGTAAACCAGACTTGATGTATATGTTTAACAGCTCGTGGAAAGTATCTTTAAAAGTATAAAACAGAACAAATAAAAACAATTGAATTGAGAGCAAGAGTTGTGTGTTTCAAACTGGGTTTAATTGCCTTAAAGCGACTAAATTTGTGAGTTTACTGTTGGAAACGTTTTAATATATGAAAGTTTACTGTTGGAAACGTTTTAATATATGAACGTTTGCTGTGAGGGGAGATAATTTCACCCCTGTGATGGTTCCGAGGATCAACGACACTGCGGCCCTGTCTCTGACCAGACTTCTTGGTTAGTGGTCTGCTCAATCAGGCTGTTAGACGCGGCTGCTCGCAGCCTGACATATGAATCACAGTCTGGTTGATCAGGAATTCTTTAGAGGTATTTATCCAAGTTCTCTTTTGAACACCGTGAGAGGTCGGCCAGTTATGCCTCTTATGTGTATTGGGAGAGTGTTGAAAAATCTCGGGCCTCTGATGTTAAGTTCTCTCTCTGGGTACCTATTGCACCTCTGATTTTCAATGGGGCTATATATATATATATATATATATATATATATATATATATATATATATATATATATATATATATATATATATATATATATACGTAGAGAGACAGAGAGAGAGAGAGAGAACGAGTTTCATAATAAAACTATCCCACTAAGTGTGAGAAAGATGTTCTACCGGCTCCCATATCCTTCAGCACGACAGCGGCAGCCAAATTGGTGTCTTGAATTACCCTGATGTTTCATCGTAAACACTGTCTTCACTTCCCATTCTGGGGAAAAAGAGATTAAGATGAGAATCTCTGAGAAACCCGAAGCCAGTTTGGCCGCACACGGAGACGAGGGCTGGCCCTCGGGGTGTCAACGGTCCTGCAACTCAAATAACATCATTGATCAGAATGGTAACAGACACCAGCGCTCGTAAGAACCACCTGGATGGTCATTAGCCTCCTGCAAGCCTCGGCTCCCTGTCTCAACTACAGCCAAGAAGCCTTTTAAACGAGCTATAAACGACAATCTTATAATTTCGAGAACGGAGTAGCGAAGATTTTCTTGCTTGCTCGTTTAATGCTTCTGTTGGTCGTAACTAACAGGCAAACTGCCTGGTAGTCATTTTGTTTTGTATTGAGCTTATCAGCCCAGCTTATCAGGGCTGCTGGGCTTACTATAAAGTGGATATAAACAAAACAAGGGCAGCTCATTTTACCCCTTACCAGGAACGTCATGCTTACAGCTCTGAGGATTTCGATACACAGGAACTGTCTAGTTCACGGAACTCCACTGAACATCCTGTCAACAGCTTATGGAGATCAGAGTTGTGTTGTGATAGCTTCATTTGGGGTATTTTAAACGAGTCAATTTGCATATTTAGCCAAGTATGTAGTTTGTCAGTCATTGCAGAAGTGCATATGGGTGAAATGCTTCCTGCGTCCCAAGTTCGTATCCCACATCTCAGGAGCTGGAGGAGATCTATGATTCGTAATCTGTCATGTTTTTATGTGAAAGACATGTGATATGAAACCAGTTCTTCCACTTACATAAATAAATATACCTAATAAAAGTAAAGGGAGTTGGGTAGAATATAAATAAGTGGGTAGAATATAAATAAGTGGGTAGAATATAAATAAGTGGGTAGAATATAAATAAGTGAATATACGAATTCAGAGACGAATGATGATTGATGATCAAACCACACACCAGAAAATGATGGTTGGTTCATCATATTTTCAGCCATGTTATTGAGCCTAATCGTCTGCACAAATGATGATTCTCTCTATATTTCGTTCCCTGAGACTACGAGGTGTGTAGCCTCAGGGTTTCTATGGTGCACCACAACTGCACCATAGATGTTAGCTATATATATCTATACTTATAAAAAGAGTGTCTGAGATTAGAGGCCAAATGCTTGGGGCTAGCCTCACGAAATTTTCCAGGGTGAATGGTCTTGTCCGGCGTTAGTTATTGGCGTAAAATGGCAAATCCTTCAAATTTCTACTTTAAATAGAAGACTACATCCTCGCTAAGATTACAGTGATGAAGGGTAAGTGTTGGAGAGTAGATAAGATGGTGAATGGTAGGGGAGTGGTGAGGGAGAGGAGAAGGTGTGAACGAGAGGGAAAATAATAAAGGGTGCGAAAGTAGGTGTTGGGTAGATATAGGTTAGGAATAGGGGAAGGTAATGAAGTTGGCCCAGAAAGAGGTGTGATGGTATGTAGAGTTGCAATGGTTAGAGTGAAGTTTGCGACGAGACTCGTCCCAGAGTTTTCGAAAGATGGGATATGAAGAGCGCCTGAAGAAACTAAACCTTACGACACTATAAAAAAAGAAAGGAGATGGGGGAAATAATATCAAATACTCAGGGGAATTGACAGAGTGGAAATAGACGAAATGTTCACACGGAATACTAACAGAACGACGGGAAATGGGTGGAAGCTGGAAACTCAGATGAGTCCCAGAGACGTTAGAAAGTATTCGTTTAGCGTGAAAGTAGTGAAAAAATTAAATTAACTTAAGGGGCAGGTTGTAGAAGCAAACTTAATTCATAATTTAAAACTAGATATAATAGGGAAATGGGACAGGAGTCATTGCTATAAATAACCGAGGGTTAGAAAGGCGGGATCCAAGAGTCAGTGCTCGATCCTGCAGGCAAAAATAGGTGACTACACACACACACACACACACACACACACACACACACACACACACACACACACACACACACACCACACACACACACACACACATTGTGTAAACTCATTAGGGAACAAGATCAGAAGGGATGTTGTTGTCCTTATATATTGAAATCTCTAGAGCTGACAATCCCTAAGTGGACATTTGAAGACATAGCCGACATTCTTTTCTTCGTAGATGGGAAAAGATCATCACACCTAGACGACTGCGGTAACATCAGTCACCCAAGTAGCACCCATCATGCTAATCCTAATCAGCTTAGGTCCGGGATCGCCATAGACTGTGAAGACACAGCATACGCAGCATACATATAGCCAACTAGAAACAGAAGACACGGGGGGGTTATTTGATATTAAAACAGCTTCAAGCATGTCAGCAGGGATGCTATGCTAAGATCCGCTCTTCAGCACGGATCTATCCACCATTACCTACAACCGTTATACACACAGCATTTGTTGTATTTGATTACGGCTTCCAAAATTCGTCTTCATGAGTTGTCATTCTCACGGGCTTACCGCAAGAGGCAATTTTTTTTTATACCACAAACGTGGCCACACATTTACAATGCTAACCAGCATATATACATTTTCTTCTGTCCTACATGGACAGGGTTAGAGATCAGTTAAACATATAGTTCAGGGATTTATTGAACAATCAACCACAGAAGGTGATTCGGTACTTTTAAAATGCTAAGCTAACCTACATACGTAAATACATAGATACACAGATTTCAAGAGGCATTGATAGAGGCGCTTGAAAACGAGAGTCATGTGTGGCAGTGGCTGGCCTGTTGCTATCTTGATATATGGTACTCTCTACGTCACCAGTAGTCAGCGGTTAGGTTATCACCTCAGATAAACCTCAGATATCACATCTCTTTAACTTTTCACATTATGATGATTTCTCTTAAAACATTTACTCCACTTTTATGGAGTTATTTGAGAGTTATTAGGAGTTAGTTATTTGGAGAGTTATTATTTGGAGTTAATAGAGTAATTTGTGTTTATAAAATGGCTTATAAGCGCACTTTATAATGCCTGTGGCAAGACGATACAAATTTCTCTTTTATTTAAAAAAATAAAAAGAGATTCTTTGGGGACTTTTTTGTCTTATTTTGGAAGTGGGACAACATGAGATGTTTGCACTCTCTTAGAAAATGGGGTGAGACGCACCATTTCTGATTTTCACTCTCGCACTAACATGCTTCTTGTCTGCTTTTTCCTTGGTGTTACAAAAGCTTTAAATGGCATACGCAGAAAGCATTTAAACCAAGAGGGAGTTCTTCAAATATGTATAATTTTTTTATTTGCGTGAATATTTATGGCTTGCGTCTATCGGGTAAAACGTTAACAAGTGAATGGGCTGTGAGGCAGCGTGTGAGGCAGTATGTGAGGCAGCATCATCAACCTCTTCATAACTCATCTGATAGGCAGCATCACCAACCTCTTCATAACTCATCTGATAGGCAGCATCTCCAACCTCTTCATAACTCATCTGATAGGCAGCATCTCCAACCTCTTCATAACTCATCTGATAGGCAGCATCATCAACCTCTTCATAACTCATCTGATAGGCAGCATCTCCAACCTCTTCATAACTCATCTGAATGGCAGCATCACCAACCTCTTCATAACTCATCTGAATGGCAGCATCACCAACCTCTTCATAACTCATCTGATAGGCAGCATCACCAACTTCTTCATAACTCCTCTGATAGGCAGCATCACCAACCTCTTCAAAACTCATCTGATAGGCAGCATCACCAACTTCTTCATAACTCATCTGATAGGCAGCATCACCAACCTCTTCATAACTCATCTGATAGGCAGCATCACCAACCTCTTCATAACTCATCTGATAGGCAGCATCTCCAACCTCTTCATAACTCATCTGATAGGCAGCATCACCAACCTCTTCATAACTCATCTGATAGGCAGCATCATCAACCTCTTCATAACTCCTCTGATAGGCAGCATCACCAACCTCTTCAAAACTCATCTGATAGGCAGCATCACCAACTTCTTCATAACTCATCTGAATGGCAGCATCACCAACCTCTTCATAACTCATCTGATAGGCAGCATCACCAACTTCTTCATAACTCCTCTGATAGGCAGCATCACCAACCTCTTCAAAACTCATCTGATAGGCAGCATCACCAACTTCTTCATAACTCATCTGATAGGCAGCATCACCAACCTCTTCATAACTCATCTGATAGGCAGCATCTCCAACCTCTTCATAACTCATCTGATAGGCAGCATCTCCAACTTCTTCATAACTCATCTGATAGGCAGCATCTCCAACTTCTTCATAACTCATCTGATAGGCAGCATCACCAACCTCTTCATAACTCATCTGATAGGCAGCATCTCCAACTTCTTCATAACTCATCTGATAGGCAGCATCACCAAGATTACCACTCTCGCAATCATTCACTATAAGTTTCCTGATCTTAGAATATTATTAGAACAATACTTTTTATTTAAGCCTAGTGCTAAAATTTTGGGTTATCTTTGCCTTGTAACAAAACAGTTCTTATCTCACTTTTAAAGCGAGGAAAACTTTTGAATATCTTACCAAACAGTACTTTTTACTAATTTTCTTCAACATAGCAGAATTTTATTTACAAATATGTTCTTTTGGGTGTTATATTTCCAAATAACAAAAATTGAATGCCAGTTTTTTTTATTTTTTTATTTTGGTTCAATTATTATTTATTGTTTTATTTCATTGGTCAAACTGTCATTAATTGTTATTAACCAAAATTAATCAAAATAACTTGAGTGTTAATTTTTATCATGTCAAAAATAGTATTAATTTGATTTTACCGACGATGTGTTTTTGTTTTTGTACTATTATTATTTAAACATTATTTCCGAAATTTTTATTTTTAATTAAATTTTAATGTAAAAAAAACATTCTTTCAGTGATCATTGCTAATTATACTCTACACATATTCTGCACCACAGCCGTCTGTGCTCTGGTGCTGTAATTGCTCTCCTAGACCACTTGAGTCATTATGAGTCCGAATTTTAAATAGAGTAATTTGTTAAAATATTTACCTTAATTATAGACGGGGTGTGAGTTACAGAGGCGAGGCATGCTGCTTTAATTGTTGGGCTCCGTGCCCGCTACTGGAGTGTTAAACACCGTAACCTGTGTTATGTGCATTCTTAACACCGTAGCCTGCTATATGGGCATTCTTAACACCATAGCCTGCTATATGGGCATTCTTAACACCGTACCATGCTATATGAGCATTCTTAACACCATAGCCTGCTATATGGGCATTCTTAACACCGTACCATGCTATATGAGCATTCTTAACACCATAGCCTGCTATATGGGCATTCTTAACACCGTACCATGCTATATGGGCATTCTTAACACCATAGCCTGCTATATCGGCATTCTTAACACCACAACTTATGATATATGTGGGCTTGCGGACCGCTTCAAGTAAGCCTGTTGGACCCAGCTGCAAAACGTCAAGCCGGGCCCCTTGCCTGGCTTAGGGAGTAGAAGAACTCCCAGAATCCACTCCAGGGTCTCCCTTCATGCAGGTCGGCGTTCAATCCCCGACCGTCCAAGTGGTTGGGCACCCTACCTTTCCCCCTGTCCCATCCCAAATCTTTATCCTGACCCCTTCCAAGTGCTATATAGTCGTAATAGCTTGGCGCTTTCACCCCTGATAGTTCCATTCCATTCCAGGTGTCATCCAGGCACTAATGGATTCATTATACCAAAGCCTGCGATGTATGGATTCCTAATTTACTTGAATATAAACGGTGTCAAAGTCTGAATTAATTGACGGTTTTAATTTATATCTATCGCCTTAGCTTTGTCTCTAAGCAGGAACAAAAAAATGTTTCTTTCTCCATTGATGTCTTGACGGAGAAGTTTCGTTGATTGAGAGGTAAGAATCTATGCCAGGAACTATCAGGGGCAATCGCCAGGCTATTACGACTAAATAGCACTGAGAAAGGGGTCAGGATATGGGATGGGACGGGGGAAAGGAATGGTGGCCCAGGACGGTCGGGGATCGAACGCCGACCTGCAGGAAACCAGAGTGTGGGGGCGTCAACACACGCTTTCACGTGAGGGTTGTGTGAGAGGCTCGTGTGAGAGTGGAAGGGAAGGGTACTATCAGGGAGAAGCGCCAACCATTACGACTATATAGCACTGGGAAGGGGTCAGGATAAGGGTTTGGGATGGGACGGGGGGAAAGGAATGGTACCCGACCACTTGTGGACGGTCGGGGGATTGAACACCGACCTGCATGAAGCGAGACCGTCGCTCTACCGTCCAGCCCAAGTGGTTAGTATTATCAACAAACTCCTCACGAGGCTTATAGTGAGAGCCTCGTATCAGGCCACCAACGTCATCAGCCTTCCACTTAATGGCCGCGCTCTGTCTGAGATACAAAACACCTTCTTGTGGAACAACAAGCCCAACTTCAAGCGGGTTTTTCACTATTTCAGCTCCCCTTCTGTGAACGTTCAAAGCCCTATGACGTGTGGGCAATGGGGAGCAAAAACCCCGGGTTTTTGCTGCCTATTTGGACACTCCGGAACCCCATTTTCTCCTAACCGGGATCGCGGGGTAGAGGAGGAACTACAGCAAATAAATCAGTGACATTGAATAAAAGGGAATATATTGAGTGAGCCCATCCTGGGGCGTCGCTGGTGGAGGTAGAGAGGAGAGTAGAACAATAGGGACGCTGACAGGTGCCGGCGGTTGTTCGATTCTTGACACAAGTGACCAACCAGGCGCCGCTGAGCGATAAGGGGGGGGGGGTGGTGTTCGGCGTGGGGGAGGGGGTTGGTGGTGTTGGCGTGGGGGGGGGGGAGGGGGGGGGTGGTGGTGTTCGGCGTATTTCTTGTTGGTGGTGACCCTCCAGGCGTACCTGTGGTTGTTGTGGGTTTGCCGATGCCTACACCATTTTTTCATAAATACCCGCAAATATCCTTGTTGCATATCTGCGGATATTGCCGGCACCTCTGCCTGTTACATATATGTAGGTTACTCCTCCTCCGTTGCCTGCACACCTGACACACTATTGCAGGTGTTTTATTCTGGTTAGTGCTCTGTTGGCCACGTGTTGGCAAATACGCTTACACAGTCTTTTTTTTTCCTTTGGTGCGTATTGCGTATTGACGTAACTACTAGTTATTCCGTCCTCAGCTCTGCCATCCACTTCACTCTCACGATTATCGCCTATTATATAATCCTGATTAATCTCTCTCTCTCTCTCTCTCTCTCTCTCTCTCTCTCTCTCTCTCTCTCTCTCTCTCTCTCTCTCATCTCTCTCTCTCTCTCTCTCTCTCTCTCTCCTCTAAGTAATCTCCAGAATCATTTCAATGTTCTTTCTCTTATTTATACTGGGGATTCAGTGAAGGCGTCGACTTATGCAGGGTCGGCGTTCGATGCTGCATGATCCAAGTATTTGGGCACAGTACTTACAAAACCTCCTCATGTCACAGCTTAGGACACAGTAGACTAGTAGAGAAGACACAGTAGAGAATATGGGAAGGTGAGCTTCGAACATTCTCTCTCTATTCTCTTCCATCTGAACTTCATCTCCCCCCCCCCTCTCTCTCTCTCTCTCTCTCTCTCTCTCTTGCTCTCTCTCTCGTCCTGTCTTTCCCGTCCTGAACCCGTCTACTCTCCCTAGAGCTCTCACCTCATAATGCCCTAGTGCCCCAGTTTGTTGATTCCTTCTCCACCTCATTATCCTTCGCCCTCACTCTGGCCTCACACCATCATCCTTACGCCCTTACATCAGTCCTGCAGTTAATGACCTTTTACTTGGACTTTTGACGTAACACGGTACTCACTATCACCCCCTTCCTTTCCCTTCCTTCAGCCCCCCTTCCCCAACCTTCCTCACATTCCCCCCGTTCCGTCATTCAGGGGCCATAAGCGCTTTGTAACGTGTAGAGGTGTTTGGAGGGCGGGTGTGTGTGTGGAGTGTTGGAGATGGTGAGTGGGGTCGATTTGCTGTTAAATCGTACCAGGGTGCGCTCTGTGTTGTGGTCAGCGTACTGTGGCTGACTGGCAAGTTTAACCACATGCGTTCATGCGTGCTAGTTTGTCTCTGTCGGTCTGCGGCGCTATAGGTCTGCTGTGTGTGTGTGTTTGTGTCCACCGTTGGTGAAAACTGTCGTGAGCGTGTTTGAAGGTCCGGTTCCTGCAAGTTTGTTTTGATCCGAGTAATTTTGTGTTTGTGTGTGTTCTTGTTGTGTCCGAAGCGGTTGTGTGTGTGTCCTTGTTGGGTAAGATTGTTTGTGGATGTGAGGCAGATTAACACTGATTAATTGGGTTAGTTCAGTCGTCATTAAATCGGGTCACATTACCCGATAATGTGACCCGATTTAAGAGTAAATTGGTAAAGGCTCAGGGGGGGGGGGGCTCAGTATTCATGGCTGGACGGAAGTTTGGGCAGCGTTTCCATCCACCTGATGC
>WNGS01061674.1:15405177-15424440 GCA_020271785.1 Procambarus virginalis | reverse complement strand
ACTACTTACTTACGAAGCCTATACAACTTTTCTCAGTCATGGTGTCATTGTTTGCGTTTATTAAACAGTTTGTATTCCACAGCCACTAAGAATTTGTTTGTAACAAGTAAGAACTTTGGGTTATGACGTTTCGAATCTCGTAAATTGTTTAAGTAAAGCCGACAAGTTTCAGAAAGATGTACAGGTGGGTTACATAATGGTTGAATGGTTACTGATTCTGTATTGTTGATATAATGGTCCTTATACTATTGCTGAATGGGTTGTTGGTGAGGCTAAAGCCTTTCATAGCACTTTGATGCTGGTCTGCATCATACTTGGAGGGGTGGGGGAGACATGTTTGCTCCTCTGGTCATCATACTGCTCCATAGCCTCATCCTGATGGCGATCATACTGTTGCTCAGCAAAATATTGTTTGTTATAAACATACTGCTGCCTGGGTACAGCTTCTCCCCCGAATCAACCTACCTGGCTTTGGCCCTGGTGAGGCCTCTCCAGACCGACAACCAGAGCGCAACTCCATAGTCTCCTGAGACTGATGGATGCCTACTACTACTACTACTAGTCACTCATATATCGCTGGGCACTATGTTGTCCTCCTTGGACATTCTAGCTATGGAATGTCCTCTCAGATAGTCTCCTATCTTTCATAAATATAACTGGCCATTCCAAAAATAGGATGCAAGGACGCCTACCATCTCAAAGTTAATATTCTTCTCTGCTGCGTCCCGCTCGGCCACCTGCATGTGAAAACAACCCAGAGAACTTGGAGAAATGTATGTAGTTAGTGTATGATGGGTCGAGCTTCGGCTCCCAAGCCCCCACTCTTTGGTAATTTTGTTGTTTAATGCTGTGAACTGTTCGTTATTATTTCAAGATTTACATGTAAGTAAATAAGGTGGCTTCTACTACTTCTAGAGGTGTAGAAGTAGAAGCCACTTGTAGAGGTGGCTTGTGCTACTTCTTCAACAAACGTATCTAATTTGTTTTAAATTCTTTTGACTCAAGATATTTTTAACATTTAAGTGACTCATTTGCATCTCCATCATTGACTCTTATCTCTAGTATTTCTCGCTGTTTGTCTCTGTTAACTATTTAATATTTCATTTTAAATGTCGTTAACATGTCAAACGTTATGGTTACGGGGTGGTGAGAATCAGCTTCCTAAGAGTCTCTTGGTAGCTCAGGTCCTTCAGTTGCATACCCAAGAGTGGTTCTCACGCAAGGTGAAAACATATATACCTTCTCACGCAAGGTATATATGCAACTTGGAAAGTTCTTTCGTCCAAGCTCCGTCCAACCACTTGGACTATACGGTAGAGAGGTGGTCTCGTTTCATGTAAGTCGGCGTTCAATCCCCGATCGTCCAAGTTCCTAATATCTGTCAAGATAATAGCTAGGTTAACATGCGTTGGCAAACGTATTGATATAAACAAATTCCAGGTGATTCAGCCTCTATTGATGCATCTATGTCTCTCCTTCATACTCCTGGTCTTTTTCTCGTAACTTTTTACATTTGTGTTCTTTGTGTGAACGAGTAAGTGCTCTTGAGGCAACGCACATTATCTCTTTCTTCTGAACCAGGTGTTCTTAACCTGAGAGAGGAGACCAGGGGTCCAGATTCACGAAAGCACTTATGCAAGTACTTACGAACGTGTCCATCTTTCCTCAATCTTTGACGGCTTTGGTTACATTTTTAAACAGTTTACAAGCTTGAAAACTTCCCAATCAACTGTTGTTATTGTTATAAACAGCCTCCTGGTGCTTCGAAGCTCATTAATTGTTTAATAATTGGAAAGAAAGCCGCCAAAGATTGAGAAAAGATGTACAGGTTCGTAAGTGCTTGCGTAAGTGCTTTCGTGAATCTGGCCTCAGGTTGTTGGACATGTGAGGATGCTGTGATCAAACGTGCTTGGCTCATCTCAGAGGCGCGAGGATGCTGTGTCATAACCAGAGTGGGTTTGGCGGCTGTTTGTGCTGACATGCTGAATGTAGGTATGATGGTACCTAAAGAGAACATAAGAACATAAGAACAAAGGCAACTGCAGAAGGCCTATTGGCCCATACGAGGCAGCTCCTATTTATAACCACCCCAAGAGTACGAGAATTAGTGTGGAAGTCGTATGACGTTTGAAAGACTGGACTCAAGGTCTGAGTATCAACCCACTCCCCCTCTCATGCACAGCTAGGCCGGTATAGCTAAGTGAGTACGTTGATATTTTCACCTTGCCTGTATCTTATTCCCATTCCCCCCCTTCCTACACCATCGGCCTCATCCTTCCTACACCATCGCCCCCCCTTTCTAGACCCCCTCCTCCCCCACCCCTTCTAGACCCCCTTCTAGACCCCATCCTCCCCATCTAGATCCCCCCTTCACGTGTGACGTCGCTGTGTCCAAGCAGCGTGGGAAATACAACCCTCGTGAGACTAGCCTTATAAAGTAATTGTCCACTCCTGCACCAATCACAAAATTAGACGTCCAAAACCCTCCATTATGATTGGATCATATTCCCCGGAACTGTCATCAGCGGCATCCCATCACGTGGTGGCTGTGGCGCCCGCTCGAGGATAATACAAATGAGAGTCGTCGAAGATTGCGAAGCATTTTTCCCCTTACGATTCGTTATATAATTATGAACCTCAGCTGCTCGTTCATTTTAGGGGGGAACGGCGGCTGCAAAGAGCCGCCACGTCATTCTAGACTCATCAGCCTAATGGGATATTGCTATTAAGGTCATTTTCAAGTGGCAAGGGATGGTTATATCTGCTTCACGGATTTGCAACCGGAGCATTGAGGTGTTTGGCGAGTCAAGAGGCAAATGGTCATCAGGCTGCCTGTGACAAGCCCAAGACGACTGTCATGTAATGCTGTCTAAACACACGGTTCAAGACGCCAGATCAAATCACATACCCACCGTGTAATCTTCACCTTTCAAATTATATCAATACAAATACGTTTGGGGAACATTGTCTTACTCTAAATGCTATTATTAATAACAGAAAAACTCTGGAATGGTATTATCAGTGTTATCATCGACAATATATGAAAGTAGATACTTCACAGGAAGCAGTGAAGTACCCTAGTCATACAGTGACTAGGAGCAGGAACGGAAAATAACTGTGGTTGTAATTAGCGACGAGGAAGGCTCCAATCGGGTGGACTAGAGAAGGAAGGACCAATCCAATGTGACAGAGCTCCTAATGGGTATACAGATGGATTGGGCTAAAACCCGTTTAGAGAAGGTTTTCAGAATACAGTAACTGGTTACAAAAAGGGAAATAACTATTGATAAGGATATCGAGGCCACAACAAATGCAGTTTTAGCAAAGAACGGGAATTTATAAATATAACAGAATATAGAAACTGTTCCTGCAGAGGGACATGACAAAGGAAGAGAGTCAGTTTAGCAGCGTCAAGGGGAAGGCACAAGATGAAAGGAATGGGGAACCTCAGCCCCAACTCAGAAGGGAGTGGGGAACCCTGCAACAGCAGACGATCAACCCTTGAGAGCATTTCAACATTACCCACTCTCCCACCATTCAAGCAATCTTCCTCCTAACATCACCTCTTCCTCCCTTCCCTTCAAGCCCCTTCCCACCTCATGCCTCACTACCGTCTCATTCATTGCCCTCTCTGTCCAACACCATGCAACTCTAGGCAAGAACTAAATTCTCCAATTGAACATTGTTGAGGTGCTGTGAACATTGTTGTGGTGCTGTGAACACTGCTGTGGTGCTGTGAACATTGTTGAGGTGCTGTGAACATTGCTGTGGTGCTGTGAACGTTGTTGTGGTGCTGTGAACGTTGTTGTGGTGCTGTGAACGTTGTTGTGGTGCTGTGAACGTTGTTGTGGTGCTGTGAACATTGTTGAGGTGCTGTGAACGTTGTTGTGGTGCTGTGAACATTGTTGTGGTGCTGTGAACATTGTTGAGGTGCTGTGAACACTGCTGTGGTGCTGTGAACATTGTTGAGGTGCTGTGAACATTGCTGTGGTGCTGTGAACGTTGTTGTGGTTCTGTGAACATTGTTGTGGTGCTGTGAACGTTGTTGTGGTGCTGTGAACGTTGTTGTGGTGCTGTGAACATTGTTGTGGTGCTGTGAACATTGTTGTGGTGCTGTGAACATTGTTGAGGTGCTGTGAACGTTGTTGTGGTGCTGTGAACATTGTTGTGGTGCTGTGAACATTGTTGAGGTGCTGTGAACGTTGTTGTGGTGCTGTGAACATTGTTGTGGTGCTGTGAACACTGCTGTGGTGCTGTGAACATTGCTGTGGTGCTGTGAACACTGCTGTGGTGCTGTGAACATTGTTGAGGTGCTGTGAACATTGTTGAGGTGCTGTGAACATTGCTGTGGTGCTGTGAACGTTGTTGTGGTGCTGTGAACATTGTTGAGGTGCTGTGAACACTGCTGTGGTGCTGTGAACATTGTTGTGGTGCTGTGAACGTTGCTGTGGTGCTGTGAACATTGTTGTGGTGCCGTGAACATTGTTGTGGTGCTGTGAACATTGCTGTGGTGCTGTGAACATTGCTGTGGTGCTGTGAACATTGCTGTGGTGCTGTGAACATTGCTGTGCTGCTGTGAACACTGCTGTGGAACATTTCTGTGACGCAGATGTGCGTGGCGCTCGGTCGCGCGGGTTAAACAACAGCCAGTCTGGACAGTAACCGGACGGGTGGCTGCTTTGACATGGCTTTCACTATTTGCTCGAGCGTCGCACTCATCCATGTTGCATCGTCAACATTGCAAATACAGAAGGGGAAAAAATGAATTGAATTACCTGTCAACACGTATTCAGGTATTAGGGCGACTCGAGATACCTGGCTCAATCACTTTATAGTGGAGATCATGTGTGTCCACACACACCTGTAATGGGAACACCTGCCTGTCTTTAAATGTGACATGACACCAGCTCTGCACCTGTGATGCAGTGGACCTCAGTAACGAGACCAAAGTATACGGTTGTCACTTGTTTTAATTTGCGTTCTATTTTTTTTTATACACACACGCACATACACACACACACACACACACACACACACACACACACACACACACACACACACACACACACACACACACACACACACACACAGGAGAAGGAAGGGGGAGGAGGCAGAGTGGCTCATGAGAAAGGAATGGAGTTTCGAGGAGAAGATTATTCCGAGCAGCGAAGGTTCAATCACTTCATAACAGGCACCATGACGATGGGAGGATCAAGAGTAGTAGTAGTAGCAGTGATATATAACCCTCCACCAAATGACAGAACACCCAGGCAAGAGTATGGCAGAAAACAACATGGCAGTGAACACTATAATTGAGAGAGCAGCCTCTGATGCCTGTAGAATTCGATCCCATCTGCTCATCATGGGGTGTTCAATCACGGAAAAACAGACTAAGACAACGAGGAACCGCATGGAGGTGAGGAAACATGGAGAGATAAACTACTGGAAGTGGCGACAAGAAACTTTTTAAGTCAGCATGTCAGGGGACCTACAAGAATGAGAGACAACGATGAACCAGTGAGACTCGACCAAGTCTTCACTCTGAATGACTCAGACATAAGGGAAATCGCCTAAGTTTTATAACAATGCTTGAAATAACAGACATGTATAGACAAATACATGTCTGAATATACAATACATAGATGAGATTCCCATATGCTAGACATACCGAAGTATGCTGTCTATCATATCTCATGTGCAAACAATTGCTTAATAATGTAAAGTACGCAGCTAAGGATGTTCTAGTTACATCAGAAATATTTTCTAGATGAAACTAACAACACCTGTTAAAATAGCTATAATATAAATTGAATGACTACAATTTTCACCACATTAGAAATCTATATTTCAATATAAATAATTGCCTTGGTGAGGTTAGGTAAGAAATTTGTTATTTTTTACCGTTACACAGGCTTATAATTTCTAAAATAATTAACAACCTTATGGGTTAAAATTTAATAATAACAAAAAAAATATAAAACTGGCTTAAGTTATCATATTTAGCCGTTTCTATTTCCTTAATATACATATAATATTATACCTTCATAGATTGTCTTCTTTAACAAAATATATATTTAATGCTAATTAGAGACCGATTATTCACAATTAGCAATGGACCGACGAAGGGTCTTCCTAAGTAAAGACCAAGTTAGCACTCATTAACATTTCTGACCTTTAATGCTCATCAGTGATTATTTAATGGCTACTGCCATAATATATTCCTATGATAATGTTATTTGTCTTATAATAAATATAAATTGATAAAACAAAAGGCATTAAGAGCGTATATAGTTAGGTAAACAGTTTGTGGAATCGCTAAATAACAGCTGAGAAGGCGAGAAGACTGTAAAATATGCTAAGTACTTGAGTAACTAACTACTTGATAAATGTAGCCCATGCTTGTTTCGCCTGTTGTCCTCTCTCTCTCTCTCTCTCTCTCTCTCTCTCTCTCTCTCTCTCTCTCTCTCTCTCTCTCTCTCTCTCTCTCTCTCTCTCTCCCTGTCCTCCACCACCATCATTATCACCACAATCATCACTATATTCTCCCACCAACACTACCAAAATATCCGTCTACGCCAACACATTAACCCACAGCCCCACCATCACCTCGAAGCAGAGACACTTAGATCCACCGCTCAACATCTTTGGTGTGTGTGTGTGTGTGTGTGTGTGTGTACGCGCGCCATCTCAGGGCCATCGCCTCAGCTGCTTAAGACACATTACCTGGGAGCAAATCCCTCCTCAGTAAGCGATCCATCTGCGGCCGCGAAGTTGATGGCACTTGGGCTGACGAATGGTTAACACCATCTGCGTCACCTCCTCCCTCTTAGTTCTGACGGATGGTTAAGGCAGTTTGAGTCATTATTTAAATGCAATCTACCTATCACTGACATCCCCCTCCCCAACTTACTTGCCCAGCCTCGTTGCTTCTCGTCCACCATCCCATTGTCATACACACTGCCAGGATGGGCAAGGGAGAATGTTGCTCTCTTTAAAGCAATAATATCACCAAAACAATTGCCTATTCAATCAACAAATTGTGGTCTCAGGTGCATTATATTTGCACTGCTAGCAATGCTGGTTTTACAGAAATATTTCTTGCACTCAGACGATCAGTGTTAGGTTTAAAAAAATATAACTTTTTGAACTTGACACAAACAGAAGTAGGTGCACAACACTAGAGAAATACAGTACACAGCACCACCAGTACACAGCACTACCAGTACACAACACTACCAGTACACAACACCACCAGTACACAACACTACCAGTACACTAAAAAATCTCAGGAGTAATTTCATGTGATTTAAAGTTTTTCTTCAGTTACTTAAAAACGTCTCCAGGATACACAGCCGGAACTTAATAGCAATCATAAATAACCTGCTCGCTGCACAGAATAAAGAGCTTAGAGTCTCTTTGGTATGGCTACCATCTCACTCTAATATAAGCAATCATGATGACGTAGCCATAACAGCCACATAGAAAACCTAATGACTACCATATTGTAAAAAACTACATGGGTCCAACCATTCAAGTTAGGCAAGAAATCGTACATTTAAATGCCTCAGAGCATTAGTATAAAAAAAATATATAATAAGGTTAGATCTGCCACCTATATAATATATATATATATATATATATATATATATATATATATTATATATATATATATATATATAATATATATATATATATATATCTGCCTCTTATATATTTATATATCTGCCACCTATATATAAGGGTCCAGGACGGACCGAAACGTTGTTTAATGTGATTTCTTTGTGCATTATCATTATTATTATTTTAGTGTGTTGCCAGTGGCAAAAATCACTGCAGAATTCTTGCGACTGAAATATTCATACTATAAGAGACTGTTTGTCTGTATGTCTTTAGTTGGAGGCCAGACAGCTGGGGATAGATTCACTAAAATTTGTAGGGCAAATTGCGTGGGGTACGGGATGGACATAGGCTAGTCAAGGTAGACCAAAGTTAAACGTTATAAGCAAAATAGCTTTTATGGAGAACCCCCCATGCTATTTTTATGGAGTAAAATGTGAAGTATTTGTGTGATTTCTATAGAGTTTTAGTCATAATATTTTTTCATAAATAATATATTTCTCAACCAATTCTGCAAAAAAAATCAAATACAAATATTTTGTCTCACCTCTGCTCTTAATTAGACCTTAATTAAGAGTGTGTTATTTGAGTGGTATTAACGACAGCAGGAGGCCGAAGGCAATATTGGGAGACGGCCAGTAATGCCTCCTCTGAACAGCCTGTAATTTTGGATCCAACTTCTGCTTCTTCGGGGTTGTTGTTGTTAAAGATTCGCTACCTGGAACAAGAAGTTCCAAGTAGCACGGGCTATGGTGAGCCCGTACTGGAGGCCTCCTAGGTCGTCCCTGCCCCCATTCCTCGTTTGAGTATTTATCGTAATATTATCAGTATCATTCCTATTGCTATAATTTTATCATAATTATCATCTATCGTGGGCGATATTATAGACCTGTCATTTTCCTTTTCCATGTTGACTAGACCACACACTAGAAGGTGATGGGACGACGACGTTTCGGTCCGTCCTGGACCATTCTCAAGTCGATTGTGAGAATCGGCTTGAGAATGGTCCAGGACGGACCGAAACGTCGTCGTCCCTTCACCTCCTAGTGTGTGGTTTGGTCAACATACTTTAGCCACGTTATTGTGACTCATCGCCTGCCCATCAGATGTCATCAGATCCCATCACATCCCATCAGATCCCATCTTTCTAACTCCCCTCCCCCCCCTCTACCATTACCTTCCCACACAGACAGATCCCACGACACATCCAAGTGAGTCAAATATTTACTGTATACAACATTCGCCTTAAGAAATAAACTCCTGATTTTTTTCTCTCAATATTTTCATCTTAAGTTAAGGTAAACACCAAGAGAGCCGCTTCTTGTGTATACTGCGCTGCGGCAATGTTTAGTTTGGGGGGGGATTTTTATCCCTTTATCGTCTTACTGTAAACCACTGTAAACCAGACTTGATGTATATGTTTAACAGCTCGTGGAAAGTATCTTTAAAAGTAAAAAAGAAAACAAATAAAAACAATTGAATTGAGAGCAAGAGTTGTGTGTTTCAAACTGAGTTTTGTTGCCTTAAAGCGACTAAATTTGTGAGTTTACTGTTGGAAACGTTTTAATATATGAAAGTTTACTGTGAGGGGAGATAATTTCACCCCTGTGTTGGTTCCGAGGATCAACGACCCTGCGGCCCGGTCTCTAACCAGGCTTCCTGGTTAGTGGTCTGCTCAATCAGGCTGTTAGACGCGGCTGCTCGCAGCCTGACATATGAATCACAGTCTGGTTGATCAGGTATTCTTTAGAGGGTATTTATCCAAGTTCTCTTTTGAACACCGTGAGAGGTTGGCCAGTTATGCCTCTTATGTGTATTGGGAGAGTGTTGAAAAATCTCGGGCCTCTGATGTTAAGTTCTCTCTCTGGGTACCTATTGCACCTCTGATTTTCAATGGGGCTATATATATATATATATATATATATATATATATATATATATATATATATATATATATATATATATATATATATATATATATATATATATACGTAGAGAGACAGAGAGAGAGAGAGAGAACGAGTTTCATAATAAAACTATCCCACTAAGTGTGAGAAAGATGTTCTACCGGCTCCCATATCCTTCAGCACGACAGCGGCAGCCAAATTGGTGTCTTGAATTACCCTGATGTTTCATCGTAAACACTGTCTTCACTTCCCATTCTGGGGAAAAAGAGATTAAGATGAGAATCTCTGAGAAACCCGAAGCCAGTTTGGCCGCACACGGAGACGAGGGCTGGCCCTCGGGGTGCCAACGGTCCTGCAGCTCAAATACCATCATTGATCAGAATGGTAACAGACACCAGCGCTCGTAAGAACCACCTGGATTAGCCTCCTGCAAGCCTCGGCTCCCTGTCTCAACTACAGCCAAGAAGCCTTTTAAACGAGCTATAAACGACAATCTTATAATTCGAGAACGGAGTAGCGAAGATTTTCTTGCTTGCTCGTTTAATGCTTCTGTTGGTCGTAACTAACAGGCAAACTGCCTGGTAGTCATTTGGTTTGTATTGAGCTTATCAGCCCAGCTTATCAGGGCTGCTGGGCTTACTATAAAGTGGATATAAACAAACAAGGGCAGCATTTTACCCCTTAACAGGAACGTCATGCTTACAGCTCTGAGGATTTCGATACACAGGAACTGTCTAGTTCACGGAAACTCAAAGAACATCCTGTCAACAGCTTATGGAGATCAGAGTTGTGTTGTGATAGCTTCATTTGGGGTATTTTAAACGAGTCAATTTGCAATTTAGCCAAGTATGTAGTTTGGCAGTCATTGCAGAAGTGCATATGGGTGAAATGCTTCCTGCGTCCCAAGTTCGTATCCCACATCTCAGGAGCTGGAGGAGATCTATGATTCGTAATCTGTCATGTTTTTATGTGAAAGACATGTGATATGAAACCAGTTCTTCCACTTACATAAATAAATATACTNAAGTGAAGCCAAACTCGTTAAGTGAAGCCAAACTCGTTAAAGTGTAGCCAAACTCCTCCTACTGTGGATTCACCATCCCTTAAACGAGCTCCTCGTTCAGATATGCGACGTCAAGGACATTCGCCACATCCAGTAAAAGGCCGTGTCCACCACGCCCCGCTAACATAAACCATAGTTTCAAACCAGGTAAATTCCGGGTACTCGGACAGGTTGAGGAGCGCCATCTGCACCTCTGTGACGTTAACCAGGTCTGCTAGCGTCACGTGTCACCTGGTGACGGAGTAACAACGTCTATCAAAGGCCCAAGATAGACATTTTGGTACTAAGGAGTCGGAGAAGCCGGTCGGCCGAGCGGACAGCACGCTGGACTTGTGTTCCTCTGGTCCTGGGATCGATCCCATGCGCGGCGAGAAACAATGGGCAGAGTTTCTTTCACCCTATGCCCCTGTTACCTAGCAGTAAAATAGGTACCTGGGTGTTAGCTGTCACGGGCTGCTTCCTGGGGGTGGAGACCGGGCCGCGGGGACACTAAAGCCCCGAAATCATCTCAAGATAACCTCAAGAAGGAGCGTGGACTATGTACCAAGGCTTCGCCCACAGATAGCAATATTTTGGTTGTTTTCAACTGCGTAATTTGAGTTAAATAAAATAGCGTTTGATATGAGAGAGAGCTGTGTGGGTAGGGCAGACCTGGGGTTTTCTTGAGGTTATCTTCTTGAGATGATTTCGGGGCTTAGCGTCCCAGCGGCCCGGTCCTCGACTAGACCTTCTTTTTGTTCCACACCCCGAGGAAGTAGCTCGTAGCAGCTGTCTAACTCCCATGTACCTTTTTACTGCTAGGTGAACAGGGGTATCAAGTAAAAGAAACTTTGCCCGTTTGTTTCCGCCTCCAACCAGGCAACCAGGACAGCAACCAGGAGGCCTGGTCGATGACCGGGCCGCGGGGACGATAAGCCCCGGAAGCACCTCAAGTATCAAGGTACCTCAAGGTATCAAGGTACCTCAAGGTATCCCCCGGGGATCGAACCCGAACATTAGGACTACGAATCCTGAGCGCTGTCCACTCAGCTGTCCTACCACACCACCACCAACCACTGTAACCAAAACTACTGCAGGTAGGAGAGGGTAGGAGACGGAGAAAGGGTAGAACCGTGTGAGGAAGAGGTACAAGATAAAATGAGAGAGGAAAGACTAGGTGTAGGACTGAGGTAGGCAAAAAAGTGGAGACAGAATCTACGAATAGTGGAACGGAAGGAAGAGGAGGAATAGAATGGCTGAACTGGGCGACGTTGATGAAAGGGAGAGCATGAGGTTCGAAAAGAGAGGAATAGGAACCAGGAGGTATTGGGAAAAGGTTGGGAATTAAATGAATAATTTGAATTTCACCAGTCCTCCAGGTGTTTGTATTGTGTGTCGTCTTAGTGTGAGTGTTGTGTATCCTGTGTCTTCCTAGTGTGAGTGTTCTGTATCCTGTATCTTCCTCGGGTGTGTGTTGCGTATCCTGTGTCTTCCTAGTGTGAGTGTTCTGTATCCTGTATCGTCCTCGGGTGTGTGTTGTGTATCCTGTGTCTTCCTAGTGTGAGTGTTCTGTATCCTGTATCTTCCTCGGGTGTGGTTGCGTATCCTGTGTCTTCCTAGGATAAGCTAGAACGTCTTTCCAGTGAGAGTTTACAGTAGAGGCTTGTTTTGTGTAGCCTACATGGACCTCCGAGGGCGAACCTAGAGTTTTCTGCTAATATTCTCTTTCCACGAAGTAGCAGTGCAGATATTTAGGGATAAATACGAGGGGTAAAATATGCTATGTAATAAAGTTCGATTAATAGAAGCAAAGGCATCATTCTGAACTATTCTAACTTTATAATATAGGGTGAGTAGCAAGACTATTTATCACCACAACCATCACCAACACTACCACCACTACCACTATCACTCCCGCAACCACCACAACAATTTCCAATATTTCCAGTACCAAGACATTCACTAATACCATCACTAACACTCCTACCACAACCACCGTAAATTATACCATAGATTATATTCACTACAGCTCATCCTTAAACCCAATTAACATTTATTTTACCCAATTAAATTGTTTTAAATGTAACAAATAAATTATCTTAGCTTCTGCTGTCTTCATAAGTGTCCAGATATTATAGGGAATCTTCTTGGAACCGTTCTTTCGTATAAAATATATATATATATATATATATATATATATATTATATATATATATATATATATATATATATATATATATATATATATATATATATATATGAATTATTTAGACACAGGACTGAGCAGACATACGACCTGAGCAGACAATACATTCAGAAGACATAATCGCTATAAGACGATCAAAATAGCCTTCGAAAATGCAGGAAAGATTGGCAGATGTAGTTTAATGCGGAAAAGAATTGTAGGGTTCTAAGCATAGGTTATCATAATAGAGTTCGCAGATATCAACTGGTCACTGTTGAAATTGCTAAATAAAAAATCTGGGAGTCATAATTAGCAGGCATCTTAAGCCAAGAACATTAAGGCATAAATGTATGTAAGAAAGTAAATAAGGGACTTTCTAGAGCTGTTAAGAAAAAGACTGCTTACATTAGTCTTCATCTTTATCTTCCTTGCTTAGGTCCTAATTAGATTATGCAGATCAATATTGATCTCTGCACTATACAATGGACATAAATTCACTTAATGTTTACAGAGAAGGATGAAATGTTAATCCCAGGAATTAGAAACCTCTTTATAAAGAGCGATTAAAGCTAATGAGTGTTCTCTACAAGGATCGAGAGTAAAGGGTAGACATAATTGAAGTATATAAGGAAATTAAAATTTACAACAAATAGGATATAAATACAATTTTAAATATATCAATGCAAAAAAGGACTCGAAACAATGGAGATATATATATATATATATATATATATATATATATATATATATATATATATATATATATATATATATATATATATATATATATATATTTCTAGGAACAAATTACCTAGTATCAGTGACGTGAAATCACTGTATTGTTTTAGGCGTAGGTTAGACATGTACATGAATGAGTTTGGATGGATATGAATATTGCTTCTAGTATTACTAATAATGCTACTGATGCCGCTAATAACGTTGTTATTAATAATCTGACTTATACCAAAAGGAAATTGAAACTGAAACAATTTTCTCTACCTGGTAACACTATGTAACACTAACTCTTGGTACTAAACCCACCACTGCAACAGTTAACTGCCACAGTTAAGTATCGCCCTCTCGTTCATTGCCTGCTGACGCCACCTTTCCCTATATGCAACTCAATATTCCCATCTCGTGCTATCACCGCCCTAAATCACCCCCCAATTATCGTCGAAATCGCGCGGAAAACCGAAAATAAACGCCATTAGGACAAGCCGTAAACGCCGGCGATAATAATAGAGCCCTTGATCAGGGCCTCTCAATTTGCATATCAAAGGGATCGAAGTTATCGCCAAGATCCAATGTTCTAACCGTCGGCAGGGTGATGCTTTTCTCTTGCTTCTCCATCTCCTTTCTCCCTTCAATTCTTCTTCTTAATCCTCTTCACCCTCATCCCTCTCCTTCTCATTCTCCTCTTCATTACAGTTTATTTACTGTCTGTACAATTTACTGTCTCTATGACGTCCATAAGATTCATGCAAGTATCACAGCTTAAAAACGACGGTTTTCAACACCAAACAAAATGGAATCTGCTTTCAAGGGAGTTTACAGGAGGACTGAATACCCGGTGGAGGGGATTAGAACCCTTAACTGACTCTGGCAATATAAACAAGAGTTGTATACTGCCGATAAGAGAAGCAAAGTGCCCGAAGGTGCAGTTTGGTCAATAAAACACCGGGTGTGAGTGTGTGGAATGTTGCGATGTTGCATTATGAAAAAGGAGGAAGCTTGCAATAGTGTTGAGATGTTATCATTGTGTCTGACAGCGATAGATCACTTGTCACTCGTGAGTCTGCAAGGTGTTGGAATACAGTAAAATTGTGTTTACGGGACGCGAGGTCTAGATCTTGATCCGCATTGCTATTTTTTTAACTTGAGCTTGAAGTTGTGAATGGAAGTTGCTTTTGTCACCTCTGGTTCGAGCGTATGTCACTTCCCACTCTCACTGTACTTTCACTGTAGGTCACTGTAGGAGGTTTTTCTCTATTTTTAACTGTGCTCACCATCTTTCCTGCTCTTCATCAGTTCTAATTTTCGACCTTTTCCTACGCTTCATCACCTTATTTATCCTTCACTATTTACCCTTTACCATCTTTCTGCCCGTGACATTTCCCAGCATTCTCCATCTTTCCTGTCGTTCACCTCCTTCTCTATCGTTCACCGCCTTCCCTACCCTTCACCACCTTCCCTACCCTTCACCACCTTCCCTACCCTTCACCACCTTCCCTACCCTTCACCACCTTCCCTACCCTTCACCACCTTCCCTACCCTTCACCACCTTCCCTACCCTTCACCACCTTCCCTACCCTTCACCACCTTCCCTACCCCTTCACCACCTTCCCTACCCTTCACCACCCTCCCTACCCCTTCACCACCTTCCCTACCCTTCACCACCTTCCCTACCCTTCACCACCTTCCCTACCCTTCACCACTTTCCTACCCTTCACCACCTTCCCTTCATCACTCTAATTATCTTCAATATATATTTTGTATTCATAAATAAACTATAAAAGGCAAACTGACTTTTATTCACGTTGAAAATAATACGAAGTAAGAAATATTACTTAAATAAATAAGAAAATAAGCTTAGAGAAGATGGAGTCTGGTATTTAGCGAGATAAACAAAATAGATAAAATAGTGGAATTTTTCAATGCCCCTTGATACCAGATCTTCCAGCATTTCCGAGTAATCTCTAATATTCCCATGTGTACTCTAAAGACATGCTCAGTACTCTGAAGACATGCTCAGTAATCTGAAGACATGCTCAGTACTCTGAAGACATGCTCAGTACTCAGAGACATGCTCAACACCCTAAACAAGGGCAACAATTAGATACTGTCACCTTTATTAAAAGTCTGGCCTAAATTAGTATTAATTAATTTGTTTCAGCTTGGACCTCTTGTTAGAAGACGGCGGCTTTGACCTTCTTTTGACTGTCTCCCTAAAGTATTCTTTGACTTACCATTAAAAAACTGACCTTAGTTGGGCTCGAGGGGAAGAGGCTTACTTACTGGTCCATAACCAAATCTGTTATCTGACGCAAGGGAGATTATAATGACATACATAAGAAATAGATCCGTTTTCTATTGGTCAATTACCCCACCACCAGCGTTCCTTCATTTATTTTTTGTACGAACCTGGGGACCGATTCACGAAGTAGTTATGAAAGTACTTACGAACGTGTTACATCTTTCCTCAATCTTTGACGGGCTTGGTTACATTTATTAAAACAGTTTACAAACATGAAAACTCCCAATGAAACTGTTTGTTATTTGTTATAAACCAGCCTTCTGGTGCTTTGGAGTTCATTAACGGTTTAATAATTGTAAACGAAGATGCCAAAGATTGAGAAAGGATTTACAGGTTCGTAAGTGATTGCTAAACTGCTTTGTGAATCTGAACCCCTAGGTTGTTTCAGTCACCATTAGTTGTGAAAAGGCACAGATATTTTTGATTGGTGTTGCCTGAAGCACTGGATGGAGAAGTGCAGTTGCTATATTGATATTCTCAGTCGATTGTCTTGAGAATGTCCAGGACGGACCGAAACGGTCGTCGTCCCTTCACCTTCTAGAATTTGGTCTGGTCAACATTCTTCAGCCACGTTTTTGTGACTCCTCGCCTGCAGTTGCTATAGCTTGAAGTGATTCTTAACGAGGCACAAGTAATTGGTATATTGTACGTGTTTAAAGCGCCAAGTTAAACCTCTAGCAACGGTTCTGTGAGCCACGAGATACGGTCCATCGCAAGGTGTAGTTTAGTGTTACGTCTGGCTAGCGTCCTCCCCGGTGGTTCGTGAGACGAGAGTATCGTTCTCAAACGGATTTAGAAAACCTTTATTATTTTATACGTTGCGTTTCTTATCGTATTTTGATTTCAGGCATGTGTCAATATTAACACCCATTTGTTAGTTATGTTATCTTGGTTAGATATTATATATAAATTTTTATTGTCAAACAAATTTATATTTTCTTTATGTTTTTCTTTCGGACGCCCTTGGGCATCGGTATTGCTTTGATTACGATTGTCGTGATTGGAAAAATCACATTCAAACAAGTGTAAGCCATAGAAAATGACATGGGGGTCCCATTTCTTTATAGCTTAATTTCTTGGTTTAATTATACCAGGTGATTGATGAATATAAACTTATATATGCTATGTTATAAAATATTACGTAACAATGGCTTGATTATCCACACTGGGTACTCTCAAGCCTTAGAAATGTACTCAGAGTGCAGGCTTGAATCCCTCTCATGGTTTTTTTCAATGATTACTCATTCTCGTGAATGAGTAATTCACCCATTCACTCATTACTCATTCTCACGACAATGGGATTTTATTTGTGGCTATCATTATGATTATAATTCATTACCCACTAAGGATATCATCCTGGCGGTGATATATATCAACGAGATAGCAATTTGAGGCAATAGGTGACTCGAACCAGAGTTCTAGTGATTCCCAGACGCTCCCCTTAGCCCACTCAGCCACGTCATTTACAGTATTCTCGTCATGCCATTTACAGTGTAAACAACACACACAGAAACATTGTCATATTGCCTGCAGTATATTCGTTATTCATGATTTAAATATTGGTATTGTTCATTTACTATAATTAATAATAATTTATAATATAATTATTAAATAGTGCATATATTTATTAATTATAATAACCCTGATACTGCTTTGTCATTACACCGGTGTTTTGTAACTAGTGATGTTTAGTTAAGTTGTTGTCAGCGTGTGTTTAAATGGACGTGCAAGCCTGTTCCAGCGAGTTGCATGTGGCAGAGTACATGTGTAAGATTACATGTGGCAGAGTACATGGAGCAAATTGCAAGTGTCAGAGTGCACTTGGCAGGATGGGTTGTGTCAGGGAGCTATGCAAGAGTGAATGACCCTCCATGAACCAGGTGTGCAAACTCTCAGAGTTTGTGTGAAAGAGTACAACTAGTGCCTGAGTGCATATACAGAGTACAAGTGCGACCAAAGGCCGAGGAAGCAGCGGCATCATTGTGAATGTTATTTATAGTGATGTTTCAGGATGTATTTTTTGTATAATTATTCTATTTATCACCGATGATTGTGGTTTGTTTAATTACCTTTTGTATAAACATTAAGAGGTTGCAGCGCCACCACCAGAGGGCAGTATAAATCAAGCTGCTCCTTCTGTTACAGTCGGCTTAAGCTTTGTTGCAAGGGCTGTAGGCCTTGCAAGATTAATTTGATGTCATGTAAATTTGTTAGACTATTATAACTAATAACCTCAAGGCAAGCGTTGTTGTAGGGAGTTTCTTTTTGTTAACTAAATGCTATATTATATATGGTATATGAAATGGCTCAGCCCTATAGCCAACATGTTTATACCAAAGTGTTATTTGTGTGTATATATTAGTTTATATCGTCTCAGTATTTACATTTGTGTATGCTATGATCCCCCCCCTCGATTACCTCCTCTGAGTTCTCCCATTTATTCACTATTTCATTAAAGGGGAATGATAGAAATATTTCCTGACAATACCATGGCTCATCTGCGTCTCTTAGCTTCCATCAATGGCATCTCCCTCTACTATATCACCTGATAAGCAGTTCGTTTTTGTCTACTTTGTTAATATTCCTTACGATCTTTTGCGGTCGTAATCAATTCTCCTCTGTAACATCTTTTATCTAAAGTAGTAAGATCCAGTTTTCCTCAGGTCCTTTTCATCGTACTTCAACTTGCTCAGTTTTGGGAGCATCTTGTGGCTTGTATTTGAGTTTGTTTAGGTCTTTTCGTGTGGTTCCTTCAATGCTCTAACACTGAAGGAACTTCTCTCCCTCCTCTCTCTCTCTCTCGTCCTCTCTCTCTCTCTCTCTCCTCTCGCTCTCTCCTTCCTCTCTCTCTCTCCCTCTCTCGCTCTCTCTCTACTCTCTCTTCTCTCCTCTCTCTCTCTCCCTCCCCTCCCTCTTCCTCCCTTCTTCCCTCTCCACTCTCTCTATTCCTCTCTCAGAAAATACAACTATTGAAAAAACTGATGAAAAAACTTCAGGGAAAATATATAACCCCAATTTCAGACCTCATGAAATCGCAGGTGGGTTGCAATAGGAGCCAAGTTCCTCTAAAATGGGGGTACGTTGTGGCCATATCTGTGCCCACCCCATGTGGGCACCGACCTCTCCAGCAATCACCCTACAAAGTTGGGTGAGGCCAGCCCGGAAGCGTCTGGCCTCAAACCTCAGACCAACATATTTCCCTTCGTGTATATAGAAAGAGCATTAACCCGGACTTGACTCGTCCAAGTCCACAGAGCTCTTACATAATCTTGTGAGAACTTTCCCAGAATTTATACCACTAGGCAGCCAACATGATCTCCTTGACACTATTTAATAATCTAGTCTCCTCACTTGGCTTCTCCAGCTTAATTGATTCTTTCTCCTCATCTACATGCAAGTGGTATTGCTGTATACATCAAGTAAACTCGTGATATATTTCCTTAGTCATGTGCACCGTGCAAGATGAAGTCCCTGCAGCG
>WNGS01061674.1:15329434-15395207 GCA_020271785.1 Procambarus virginalis | reverse complement strand
AAATCAATTTGATATCAAATCTCGTATGCCAGTGACTTTACAGATTCCTAAAAAATGTGTATTGGTCTGTGAACTTACCTATTTGTGTCTGAATGGTCGAGATTTAGCTCTTGAACCCCAAGTTTCTAACTGCTGGTTGTCTAATACATCGACTCCTGCCCTAAGAATCTCCTGCTCTAAGAATAGAGTTCTATAACCTGTTCAATTACTTAATTCCATTTTCCCCTTACTCTTACGCTAAAGAAAACTTTTAGCATCTCTTTTTAGTCATCTATTTATCAAGCTTCAACTATACCATCTTGTTTTATTTGGAATAATGTAACATATCTTTCCGCTTTGTCGGTCTCCCCTAAGTATTTAATGTCCGGATCATGTCTCTCCCTTCTTTTTTATTTCTAGCCGTCAGGTCTAGTACTTTCAGTCTTTCTTCATGTCTATCCTTCGCCATTCCAGGATGAGCCTTATTACAAACTCTTGGACCTTTTCGAGTTCCCTTATTTGTTTTATTGTTTTAAATGGGAGCTACACAATGGGGGTGACATTCTCTAAATCTGGTTTCATGTAGGCTCTGTACAGAGATCTAAATGGGCTCTTTATTTAGGAACAGGAATGATATTTTGACTTGTTACTTTATGCTGCTGATGTTGCTAGTGTAGAGTATGCTGCTGATGTTATCCTGTTTATATGAGCCTCCGGAGTTAGGCCAGGTATCATGTCTACTTCCATGGATCTTTCTCTAACCGTGTATTTACTATTTGTATTTGCTAGTTGTGCCTGCAGGATCGAGCTGTTAGCTCTTGGATCCCGTCTTTCTAACTGTTGGTTAATTGTCTTAAGTTCTGACTTCCAACCTATTTTCCTTCAATATTATTTACTACATATATTTCTTTCACACACGCGTGCGCCCACACACACACACACACACACACACACACACACACACACACACACACACACACACACACAAAGGTGGAACCAAAGAGCCAGAGCTCAACCCCGCAAGCACAAATAGGTGAGTATACACACACACACACACACAACACACACACACACACACACACACACACACACACACACACACACACACACACACACACAACTGCGGGAATGCAACTTACGACACTGGAAGACAGAAGAGTAAGGGGGGACATGATCACAACCTACAAAATCCTCAGGGGAATTGACCGGGTAAACAAGGATGAACTATTCAACACTGGAGGGGCGCGAACAAGGGGACACAGGTGGAAGCTGAGTACCCAAATGAGCCACAGAGACATTAGAAAGAACTTTTTCAGTGTCAGAGTAGTTAGTAAATGGAATGCACTAGGCAGTGATGTGGTGGAGGCTGACTCCATACACAGTTTCAAATGTAGATATGATAGAGCCCAGTAGGCTCAGGAAACTGTACACCTGTTGATTGACAGTTGAGAGGCGGGACCAAAGAGCCAAGCTCAACCCCCGCAAGCACAATTAGGTGAGTACAATTAGGTGAGTACACACACACACACACATATATATCCAGAACGCCGCCCGTAGCAGCTGTTTAACTCCCAGGTACCAATATCTTTAACTGGTAGGTGAATAGGTGCATCAGGTGAAAGACACTGCCAATTTATATTTCCTTCGACCAGGAATCGATCCCGGGCCGCAGGACTATGATTCCAGAGCGCTGTCCACTCGGCTGTGTGTGTGTGTGTATGTGTGTGTGTGTGTGTGTGTGTGTGTGTGTGTGTGTGTGTGTGTGTGTGGTGTGTGTGTGTGTGTGTGTGTGTGTGTGTGTTTGAGAGATAGAGAG
The DNA here is from genome assembly GCA_020271785.1 of Procambarus virginalis. Lineage (NCBI taxonomy): Eukaryota > Metazoa > Arthropoda > Malacostraca > Decapoda > Cambaridae > Procambarus > Procambarus virginalis. Next base: position 15,393,412 of record WNGS01061674.1, on the reverse strand, counting down.
GATATAAGATATTGATCCATCGATACCTGACGTAAGTGTCTATCTTAATCAGATCACACTTCTTACGATTAAACACCAGGATCCTTGGAATGTTAAACTCTCCTTCAAGACATAAAATCCAAGAGATAGCAACGAATTTTTCTACAGATATCTTGATAACCATATTCAAGAAAAATGAAGATACACTATCAAGTTCCTAACACCTTCGTATCCGAGGGCGCGTCAAAAAAAGATTTCAACACGCCTTTAGCACAGGGAATCGTCTTAAGGCCAATCAGAGATCACTATGACCTCCCATCAGTCTCGTTCGGGGGGGGTCACTGAATATTATTCGATCTATTAGCATACGTGTAATAATTCTGACGATCTGTACACACTCGGAGGAGTTTATGATAATGGTATGTAGATTATGTATCAATACAGAACCGTGTTTATGTCATGTATTAGCATTTATGATAATGTTAGCGAACGCTGTCACGATGAAAGGAAATAACTAGCAACTTCATTTTTGTTTTTGATCATATTCGTGTGATCAAATTTGTTGTGATTATAGTTTTATAATATTAATAAAATCAAACATTTAATTCTCTATTAATGAAATTTAATATATATTGATATTTATATCTTCAAATAGTCATATAAATCTGCATCTAAAATTATAATGTCTGTGTGAGGCTGGAAAATAGATGCTTTGGTCTAGCTTCAACTAATGTTTAACAGTAATTGCCATTGGGCACGTGCCTAACATGGGGGGGATCAGGGTAACCATCAGTCTAATGAGTGTCTCTTCAAACAGTACCAAAGCAACCCCCATGACGACTCTTGCATATTAACACAACTCTGAATTATTATCAATATTTTTCCTTGCTATATTTTCAAACATTATGCACCGAGATCAGCAAAATGTTCAACATAATTCTAACTATAGTTCACTGTAATGTGTGTTCGTGGCATTAACAATTCCTCTACCACCATTCACCTGACAAACCTTGATACCTACCATCCCAAGTGTCACCTCTCCATACACACACACGTCACATCCCATATATGTTGATGCATGCTGATACCAAGTGACAGAGACAAACTGTGAAACAGAACACGAGACAGATACAGACTGATAGAAACACAGAGAAAGAGACAGTGAGAAAATGACAAACTGCATGAGACAGAGATGCAGAGACAGAGATGCAGAGACAGAGACACATAGACAGTAACAGACATAGACAGAGACATAAAAATACAGACAGCCAGCAAGAGAAGCAGACACAGACAGCGAGATAAAGTCAGATTCACAGAGGCAGAGAGAGAGAGAGAGACGAGGTCGAGCTGAACACCTATAGGATTTATCCCGCCTATTAAACTGTTTTACAGATATTTTACACATAAACGTGACGCCTATTGACACCAACCACAAGATAGAGTTCAAAATCTACTACAAGAGCAAGAAGACCTCCAACTTGCCGAAGAAGAGCTTTCTTGACATCTTATACAGTGCCTTGAACGAGACCATTCCCCCCCCCCCTGCAAAATTTGATGATGCTAGTCCCTAACCTTGGGTAGATGAAGATAAACTCCATGCAATTAAAAACCAGGATCTTCACACACACACACACACACACACACACACACACACACACACACACACACACACACACACACACTCACACACACACACACACACACACACACACACACACACACACACACACACACACACACGAGAAAATACTAGAAAATACACACACAGACACGCACACATACATTGTATGTAAATACACACACATACGAAAAAATGTCTGATTGTCTGTTTGTGAAGACAGACAGACAACCAGACATTTTATCTTATATGGACACCTAAAAAAGCAGTTAAAGAACTTTATCTTAGCTTATCCTAAACTTAATAAACAGATGAGATCAATAAATATTCGACGAAAACAAGCGATATATATATTTATAAATATATACATCATATATTTCATAAACATTATATATTGATGAAATATAGTTTCATTAGTGAAACTGATGTTTCACTGGCAAAGCTAATTGAGCGTATCTCAAATATTGAATTAAGAGTCCCAATAGTTCACGAGATAGCACCAATAGTTCACGAGATAGCACCAATAGTTCACGAGATAGCACCAATAGTTCACGAGATAGCACCAATAGTTCACGAGATAGCACCAATAGTTCACGAGATAGCACCAATAGTTCACGAGATAGCACCAATAGTTCCACCAATAGTTGATGTCATGTCCAATAGTTCATATTTGACATGATATCAGTAGCTCAAATGACAGAACCTCAGTAGTTAAAAGGACATGAGCTCCGGTTGTTTAAAACACAGAACCTAAATAGTTCACTGGAACGAGCACCAACAGTCATCAAAACCCAATATTTGCCGAATTTATCCAAAGGCAGAAATCGTTTACTAATTCCCCCTCTGATTACCCAGATTACAAACACGCTACAAGAAGGTTTAGTGAATAAGCATGTACTAAGTTAGTTAAGGAACGGACTCTCACATTGAAGCTGTGTTTGGAGAAATTAAGGTGATCGAACATGGATCGTTTAGATTAGAATCTTAAGGCGCACGTGTATTTCATACGCAAATATTAAACATTTTCTTTTTTTACCTTTGTGTCGTGGAAGTGAAGCGAAATATATATTGTGCAATTCGGGTCATTATGTTGACCAGACCACACACTAGAAGGTGAAGGGACGACGACGTTTCGGTCCGTCCTGGACCATTCTCAAGTCGATCGGGTCATTACATAACAGTGAAAGCGTATGTATAACTCAAAATACAGGTCATTGGTAGAGTTAGTGTAGTTTAATATTAAATTTGTGTTGGCATTATTATATACGCTGTAGACCAACTCTACCGTTATATAACACTGATCAAATACAAACTATATAAACTATATTTATAAGCTATATAAACTTTTGTATTTTTTTAAGAGAAATATTCACATATTAAGGAATAATATATAAGATTTTGTTTTACAGCACTCGATGCTAAATCAAGAAATTCAAACCCTAAAAACATTTACATTACGTAGTTCAGTAATTAATTCAGTGATACAGATCAATATAATCAAGATATCCGATTAAAAGGTATTAGTAACCTGTCATTATGGAATCCTGAGATAAAACAATAGAGAATAAGACTGACCAACACAAAACCTTCACCCAACAGTACAACACATTTAGGGGTCAAGGCTCCGGGGACAAACACCGGAGGATATACAAGAGAGAACGTAAAAGTGATAATCATCTGGCTAAGTGAATTATAATAATTGGAATGTTTATAAACATAGATATCAAGGGCGTTATCGAAGATCTATTACAAGAACCGCCCCGAGCGTCAGCTGAATAGATGAAGATCATTCAGACTCTCGAGTAGAATCTGAGGGGTGTCCGCTGTCTGGAGTTAGGGGTGTCCACTATGTGTCCGGAGTGAGTGGTGTCCACTATGTGTCCGGAGTGAGGGGTGTCCACTATGTGTCGGGAGTGAGGGGTGTCCACGATGTGTCGGGAGTGAGGGGTGTCCACTATACATCCGGAGTGAGGGGTGTCCACTATGTATCCGGAGTGAGGGGTGTCCATTATGTGTCCGGAGTGAGGGGTGTCCACTATGTATCCGGAGTGAGGGGTGTCCATTATGTGTCCGGAGTGAGGGGTGTCCACTATGTATCCGGAATGAGGGGTGTCCACTATGTGTCCTTATTAACATTAGCGTTACATGTCTGGCGTGTCCATCAGCTCCCACCGTAAAATAAATAAGTTGACATTGAAATCACTTTTCCTTTGGACTAACTCTGCTCTCAATATCGCCAATACAATATGGCTGATTACTCACCGTGGCCACTACCAGAACGCCTCAAACCACGGCAGAGACTCCGTTGTTCTGCCAGATTATTGGTCGTTTCTCAACCTGTTAGACATGCAATTGAAACCTCATATCCATAAAATTTGTGAGGTGTGGCCAATATATATTTTTCTTTAATGGAGAATGGCTGAGTTGATATGAGGTATAAGGAATCACTGATACAACCATATGTAAATTAACGTGATTAATTTATTACCTTTAAACGTATATATATGGCTTAGAAATTCTCTTTACGGTGCGAAGCATCATATAGAAAGATATATAACGGTAAACAAATCCACAAGGGCCGTGACGAGGATTCGAACTTACACGGTAGCCTTGTAGTAGACGAAACGTTAGCCTCGTATGGTGTCCTGATCTTAACACTGTGTTTATGTAGCTTGCGTCACTGCACGCGACTTTGCCTTTTACGGAGGTGTCTCACAGGATTCATAGGAGCTCCAACAAGGTGCTCGGGAGATTAATGTGCTTGCACAACATTATAGAATTCACGTGTTGTAAATAATCACACACACACACACACACACACACACACACACACACACACACACACACACACACACATGATAGAGCCCAGTAGGCTCAGGAATCTGTACACCAGTTGATTGACGGTTGAGAGGCGGGACCAAAGAGCCAAAGCTCAACCCCCGCAAGCACAATTAGGTGAGTACACACACACACACACACACACACACACACACACACACACACACACACACACACACATACACACACACACACACACACACACACACACACACACACACACACACACACACACAAAACACACGCACGCCCATTGCGCTAAGCGACACTTGTGAGAGCCTGTCACTCATTCTGGGAAACACTAGACTTGATCTTTAGTCCCTATAGTCTCTATACAGACATTTCTGCATAACCTGTTCCAGGTATTTGTGATCTGAATCTACCTTTGGCCACCAGGGTTAATGGTAGGTTAATGCCACGAACTGGAAACACATGGTAGACCTTTCAATTGTAAGTACTTTAGTTTTAAATTACTGCATACACTTAGACACTCTCAGTCACACCCTTCATCGTTTGTGGTCCCCCCGGCGGCTGTCACGCTGCGAGGATCTTGTCCCCCTCACCACCAGTCTTAATCATTCTACAGCAGGAGGAAAATTACTAAAGGTGATGCGGCCCTTTAAGTGAATGTAAAGTACCTTTGATGATTATGCAAAAGCGACAGCCACGTGTTAATCAAGCAGGGCCCACACTGCCTCTCTCTACTGCCTCAACAACTTAATGAATTTGCTGCTTGCTTGCTTGCTTGCTACAGACACAGCTAGGTCTGCAAATGCACAGGTCTACAGACACAGCCGCTGGCAACACAGACACAGATCTACAGACACAGCCGCTGGCAACACAGACACAGATCTACAGACACAGCCGCTGGCAACACAGACACAGGTCTACAGACACAGCCGCTGGCAACACAGACACAGGTCTACAGACACAGCCGCTGGCAACACAGACACAGGTCTACAGACACAGCCGCTGGCAACATAGACACAGGTCTACAGACACAGGTCTACAGACACAGCCGCTGGCAACACAGACACAGAAAAAGAGACACAGCTAACAATAATATGATAATCGACCCTTACCGTTTTTCTCACGCATATTCGTCATCAACAAAATGAACCACGCCCAAAACCGGTTAATTATAACCGAGTAACCACTCCCCAGGTCATAGCTCCCCCCCCCCCTCTCCATCTCCACCTCTTCCCCCCCTCCCCCTCCCCCCCCCCCCCTCAATCTTCCCTCACCTCTCACCTCACCCCCATCCCCTCCTCTCGCTGCTACGAGCAACGGACCTCGCTAATTGAGAGCTTCCCAACCGTGAACGCTTAATTAGTAATTAATGAACGCTGGCTAACGAGGCTGGTCAGCGGGCGGGACTTTTACCACTAAGCATGGCGGGGTTCGCTCCCTCCAAAATGGGTTCGTTAAGTGCTTTACTGCGCCAATTTCCGTCGTGTCCCAGTGATCCTTGTCGGCGGGAAATGGTTTGGTGTCTTGAGTTTGTGAGCACACGTGCTCAAGATGAATGCTCAGTACTCCGAAGACATGCTCAGTACTCTGAAGACATGCTCAGTACTCTGAAGACATGCTCAGTAATCTGAAGACATGCTCAGTACTCTGAAGACATGCTCAGTAATCTGAAGACATGCTCAGTACTCTGAAGACATGCTCAGTAATCTGAAGACATGCTCAGTAATCTGAAGACATGCTCAGTACTCTGAAGACATGCTCAGTACTCTGAAGACATGCACAGTACTGTAAAGACATGCTCAGTAATCTGAAGACATGCTCAGTAATCTGAAGACATGCTCAGTAATCTGAAGACATGCTCAGTACTCTGAAGACATGCTCATAATCTGAAGACATGCTCAGTAATCTGAAGACATGCTCAGGACTCTGAAGACATGCTCAGGACTCTGAAGACATGCACAGTACTGTAAAGACATGCTCAGGACTCTGAAGACATGCTCAGTAATCTGAAGACATGCTCAATACTCTAAATACATGCTCAGTACTCTAAAGACATGCTCAGTACTCTGAAGACATGCTCAGTAATCTGAAGACATGCTCAGTACTCTAAAGACATGCTCAGTACTCAGAGACATGCTCAACACCTAAACAAGGGCAACAATTAGATACTGTCACCTTTATTAAAAGTCTGGCCTAAATTAGCTTATATAATAATTTGTTCAGCTTGACTCTTGTTAGAAGAGCGCTTTTGAATTCTTTGCTGTACTACCTACAAGTATTCTTTGACTACCATTAAAACTGACTTAGTTGGGCTCGAGGAGAGGATTAATTACTGGTCCATAACCAAATCTGTTATCTGACGCAAGGGAGATTATAATGACATACATAAGAAAATAGATCCGTTTCTATTGGTCATTACACCACCAGCGTCCTTCCATTTATTTTTGTAGATCTGGGGACAGATTCACGAAACAGTTACGCAGTACTTACGAACGTGTACATCTTTCCTCAATCTTGACGGCTTTGGTTACATTTATTAAACAGTTTACAACATGAAAACTGCCCAATGAACTGTTGTTATTGTTATAAACAGCCTCCTGGTGCTTCGCAGCTCATTAACTGTTTAATAATCGTAAACAAAACCGCCAAAGAGTGAGAAAAGATGTACAGGTTCGTAACTGCTTTGTGAATCTGACCCCTAGGTTGTTCAGTCACATTAGTTGTGAAAAGCACAGATATTTTGATTGGTGTTGCCTGAAGCACTGGATGGAGAAGTGCAGTTGCTATATTGATATTCTCAAGCGACTTGAGAAGGTCCAGGACGGACCGAAACGTCGTCGTCCCTTCACCTTCTAGTGTGTGGTCTGGTCAACATACTTCAGCCACGTTATTGTGACTCATCGCCTGCAGTTGCTATAGCTTGAAGTGATTCTTAACGAGGCACAAGTAATTGGTATATTGTAAGTGTTTAACGCCAAGTTAATCTTAAACGTTCTGTGAAGCACGAGATACGCTCCTCGCAAGGTGATGTTTGTTTACTCTGGCTAGCGTCCTCCCCGGTGTTCGTGAGACGAGTAGTCGTCTCAACGGATTTAGAAACCTTATTATTTTCTATTCGTTCTTCTTATTTAATTTTGATTTCAGGCATGTGTCAAGTTTAACACCCATTTGTTAGTTATGTTATCTTGGTTAGATATTATATATAAATTTTTATTGTCAAACAAATGTATATTTTCTTATGTTTTCTTTCGGACGTCTTTGGCATCGGTAATTGCTTTGATTACGATTTGTGTTGATGGAAAAATCCATTCAACAAGTAGCCATAGAATGACATGGGGTCCCATTCTTTATATAGCTGTGAATTTCTTGGTTTAATTATACCAGGTGATTGATGAATATAAACTTATATATGCTATGTTATAAAATATTACGTAACAATGGCTGATTATCCACACTGGGTACTCTCAAGCCTTGGAAGTACTCAGAGTGCAGGCTTGAATCCCTCTCATGGTTTTTTTCAATGATTACTCATTGTCGTGAATGAGTAATTCACTCATTCACTCATTACTCATTCTCACGACAATGGGATTTATTTGTGCATCATTATGATTATAATTATTACCACAAGGATATCATCCTGGCGTGATATATATCAACGAGATAGCAATTTGAGGCAATAAGGTGACTCAACCAGAGTTTCTAGTGATTCCCAGACGCTCCCCTTAGCCCACTCAGCCACGTCATTTACAGTATTCTCGTCATGCCATTTACAGTGTAACACACACACAGAACATTGTCAATATTGCCTGCAGTATATTCGTTATCATTGATTTAAATATTGTTATTGTTTATAATTACTATAATTAATAATATTTATATACATAATTATTAAATATATATTATTTATAATTTATAAATACCCTGATACTGTTTGTCATTACCGGTTGTTTGTAAATAGTGATTTTAGTGTAAGTTGTTGTCAGCGTGTGTTTAAATGGACGTGCAAGCCTGTCAGAGTGCATGTGGCAGAGTACATGTGTAAGATTACATGTGGCAGAGTACATGGAGCAAATTGCAAGTGTCAGAGTGCACTTGGCAGATGGGTTGTGTCAGGGAGCTTATGCAAGAGTGAATGACCTCCATGAACCAAGAGTGTGCAACTCTCAGAGTTTGTGTGAAAAGTACAACTAGTGCTCGAGTGCATATACCAGAGTACAAGTGCCGACCAAAGGCCGAGGAAGCAGCGGCATCATTGTGAATGTTATTTATAGTGATGNCCTCGCCAGGGGGAATGGTGAATGAGAAACCAGAATAAAGGTTAATTGAAAACTCAACTGGAAAAGTGTTGGTGAAAGAATTGAGAGACCAAAGAGGGTGAACAGAGACGATAAGAAGGATAAATACATATTATGTTTATATATACATATTGAGAGGACGGGAATAAATATATGGACATTAAAGGAACAGGAGATGAATGAGGGCCACTTTGATTCTTGAAGTCTCTGACATCACAATAACTAGAAAGAGTGAAAGTATTCATATATATATATATATATATATATATATATATATATATATATATATATATATATATATATATATATATATAATCATAGATATATAAAAAACACAGATGTCCCGCGTGACAAAAAAATAAAGCAGAACATGGAAGATAAACTTGACAGGAAATACAGGTATATAAGGACGCAAGAAGACATTTACCGTTGCGTAACTGCTCATAAAGAATTGAGATGAACGCAAGTCGTGACAGGTCGCAAGACCCCCAGAAATAAACATGAGAGGGGATATTTATGAACGTAAACGTGATTCAGAATATGGAGTTCCTAGCACTGCTGCGTCGGTGCGTCGTGCCGTCGGAATATGTGGGTGCGTGTAGTGACGCAGGTGACGTTGAAGTGGAGATGCCCATAGGACGGGAAGCATGGAGCCAAGAGGTGGTTGTTCGAGGCGGTGGTAATGAGGAAGTAGCTTCTTGTGACAGGTGTGGTGGCGTTGGCTTCGCACACACCTGCCCTCCAGGCAGGTGTGTGTGTGTGTGTGTGTGTGTGTGTGTGTGGTACATCATGACTGCCTGTTCTGCGAAGAACAACATCCGGTGAATCCTAGACAATGAGCAGCAATTTACAGCTTTTTACGCTCTCAGGTAACCCCAGTGCTGCTCTGAAATAAAAACCTAGTCTCGCGCTAATTATTATTTGCTTACAGGTAGAGCCTTTGTTCGGCTATGATTTGTTTAGCGTTAATTAGGGATAGTCTGTCTTTTATATATCCTGCCTGAGGAAAAAAAAAGCCTAATGTTTCAAGATGTTCCAAGAACTTATTAAAGAAATCAGCATTTGTGGCCTTTAGTCATTTGTTTTTGCATTAAAATCTACGTAGAATGTCGTTGTTGGTGGGAAGTATTTTGGCTGGAAGATTAGACAATTACAGAATATGATGTTATTTGTTATATGATGTTATTTGTTATTCATTGGCTACCACGCAGTGCGTTTACAGGTTTATTGCAATATGTGCAATGTTTTCAACCGTTGTCAACTTAAAAGGTTTTCCACAGCCCTTGTCAACTGCAATGACTTTCACAACCTTGTCAATTTGCAATGCTTTCCACAGCCCTTGTAAATTTGCAATGCTTTCCACAGCCCTTGTAAATTTGCAATGCTTTCCACAGCCCTTGTCAATTTGCAATGCTTTCCACAGCCCTTGTAAATTTGCAATGTTTTCCACAGCCCTTGTCAATTTGCAATGACTTCCACAGCCCTTGTAAATTTGCAATGTTTTCCACAGCCCTTGTCAACTGTAATGTCTTCCACAACCTTTGTAAATTTGCAATGTTTTCCACAGCCCTTGTCAACTGTAATGTCTTCCACAACCTTTGTCAATTTGCAATGTTTTCCACAACCCTTGTTAATTTGCAATGTTTTCCACCTATTTACCTGCCACAACAACATACCTACCTATCGACCTATCACAACATTTACCTACCCACCAAACCACAACATCTATCGTTCTTACCTTCCTCCCACAATCACAACTTTAACCACAATACCCACTGGACACAATACCCATTTGATACAAAATACTCATTGGCCACTTAGCCTATTTCACGTGTATTTTTCATTTGAAACTCATTTTTGTATTTTAAAAATTATCAAAATTATCTCCATATACGGTTTGAATACGCTATAATTATTAGACAAAAAAGAGCCACAATCGATGCTAGAATTATGCAACAATGCATCATAATTATCTAAATCTTCCTTGGAACAATTTGTCTTATCGCGATATATGTTTATCGGGCAGCGATTATCTCAGCAGCCTCGGCGGGTGTACTTTAGGTGTTGTCTTAAGTGTGTCTGGGTATATCCCTCTCCCTGACGGCCTTTGGATATGTTGCGATATACGATATACAGAGGCGACTTTGTTGTATTTGGTGTGTTGGACGATAGTGTAATTCTTGTGCAGGCGATGAGTCACAATAACGTGGCTAAAGTATGTTGACCAGACCACACACTAGAAGGTGAAGGGACGACGACGTTTGGGTCCGTCCTGGACCATTCTCACAATCGATTTGAGAATGGTCCAGGACGGACCGAAACGTCGTCGTCTCTTCACCTTCTAGTGTATGGTCTGGTCAACAGTGTAATTCTTCGTCGCTCAGCGTCATGTGTAATGGGATTTTATGAATTTTATGTTCTGAATATTTTCCAGTGTTCAATGTTTTCGTAATTTTTATTTTTTTTCTATCTTGGTGGAGTTTTATTGCATGTTCATGGCGAGCTCTCCAAGCAAATATTTTTGTTAATTATATTAAAGTACTTCCTCATAACTTTACGACTTATGAGTGGCGCTTTCCCTTCCACTCTATGTCTGTAAGCCAGCTATAAACCACAGCTTAGCAGCACTTCTGTCGGTTAACGATGTCAAAGTTTAATGGGCAATCGCTATCCGAACAGAACAACACGAACGAACATAAATAAAGACGCTCCTTAATCCTCAAGATTCATTGACGTTCTTTGAATTTATTGGTCAAGATGTAGACATTTGTTTAGTTAATGCCCTTAATTTCCATCTGCGTTTTACAACGTTTAACTTCAGGAAAAAACAACTCGAAATGGCGCTGATAATCTTTGATCAATGCGATGTTGATCGTTTTGTTTACAAGTAAAATTTAATTTCTGGTTAATGATATAGATATTTTTATAAGGATTGTGACCGTCGCTTAGGGAAGGAGCTCAAGTCCTTCAAAGTGGACCTGCTCCTTACCTCAGGATATCTTTACTATTCATCGAATAGTAAGGAATATATTCCTTACTATGTGGTGATATATGATGTGTGGAGTGGAAGGAATATATTCCTTACTATATATATTATTTGAGTCAATATATTTGACTCAATATATTGAGTAAGGAATAGTCAATATACTCTAGTACATTCAATATATTCAATACTACTCAATATACTACTCAATATACTCAATATATTCTTTACTATACGTCCCGAACAGGATAAACTATCATGTTATCTTCACATGTTTTATTAATGAATGGGATCGTATATTATCTAAGATAATGAATCAGCTTTACGATCCCATGTCAGCCGGATACTTCCACTCGGCTTCCGTAAGATGTAATGCATACGGGCTCTCACAAGCCAGCCGGATAACTGAACTCGGCTTTCCACGAGGTGTTAAAAACACGGTTTCTCTCCAGCATATACCCTCGAAGTACCTCCATCGGAGGATAGGAAAATTCAGGAGAGGGTGAGCTTTGCGGCCCTGTGATAGCTTACGTCTTTAGAACCTATACTACGTCGTCATAAATTAGCTTCAACTCCATTATTTTTAATACCATTGCACGACCTAGAGTCAGCAAAGTATCCACTCAGACTTGGAAAAAAAGAGTGATGAGAAAAGCGATGCTGGTGAACGAAAGAGTTTACTATATATTCTTAGTTATCCATTTGTGTGTGGCCGAGTTATCTGTGATATATATTATATCATTTGTAATGATATAATATATATCATTTGATATGATATATATTTATTTGTGGTTCTGGGAAGGATTAGATAACATGTTAGCTCGTCCACTAGTACGATATAACGGTATTCGGAGCTGTAATAAAGGGGAGGCGTCTGATTGTCCACCTCGCGCTTTTTTATGATAGCCTCCTTGCTCCTGTGATGTCCCTTCGCGGGCATGTATACCACTGTAGGAGTGGCTTTACAGCGAGGCTTCCACACTGTAAACCTTCATGCCTATTTCGCCAGTCAGGGGTCCATATTGCGCCAGTCAGGAGTCCATATTGCGCCAGTCAGGGGTCCACATTCCGCCAGTCAGGTGTCCAACCCTCCAGAGAGTCTTTGTGCCTCCGGCAAGGCCACTCCACATATCACCACATATCACCACCACCGCCCCCTTCTACACCTACGCATCATCATCTACCCACTGCTCAACAGGATCAACATTCACCACGCATTAACCTGTTCACTTACGAAACCTATATATCTATTTTTTCCCCTCAATCATGGCGGCTAGTTTATATTTATTGAGCAGTTTATTAGCTTCGAAACTTCACAACTCGAGGATAATATCGTAATAAAGAACCTCCTAGCGCATCGGAGCTCATAAAGTGTATTATGAATGCAAACTAAGCCGCCAATATTGTGAACAGATGTACAGGCTTGTAAGGGCGCTTTACCTGAGCATCTGGCTCAAGCACATGTTACCTGCACACCACAACATCTGTGCCCAAATAGAAACACTTCATTTGTCTTATTATTACTTGCTTCAGCATTTAATACGACATACGTCAGCATTTAATACGACATACGTCAGCATTTATACGACATACGTCAGCATTTAATACAACTTATTCCAGCATTTAATACGACATGTGTTAATATTTAATTACAAGCCAGCATGTAATACAATTTACGCCAGAATTAGTGACACACACCAGCATTTATTGATATGATAGCATTTAATTCGACTTAAAAGAATTTAATACAGCTTATTAATATGGGTTTTGCCAGCATTTAATACGACTTACACTGACACCTACTACGTCACACATAAGCATTTATTACTTGTGGCAGCATTTTATGTGATGTATGCCAGCGTTACGGAGACTTACGCAAGCATTAAATGACTTATTTAAGGCATTTAATGACTTATTTAAGGTATTTAATAACTTATTTAAAGCATTTAATGACTTATTTAAGGTATTTAATGACTTAAAGTATTTAATGACTTATCTAAGGCATTTAATGACTTATTTAAGGCATTTAATGACTTATCTAAGGCATTTAATGACTTATTTAAGGCATTTAATGACTTATTTAAAGCATTTAATGACTTATTTAAAGCATTTAATGACTTATTTAAGGCATTTAATGCGACTTATGCCAACATTTAATGCTACCTTCACATGTACATTCCTCAGTGGCATCATCACATTACATGAACATCATCACATTGTGTAATCTGCCTCTACACATTCTGTCCCCCCCCCCCTCTATATATCGCCTATTCCTGCATATAAATACAGTTATTCCCACAATTCACAGCAACAAAATGTGCTCAGTGCAACATGAGCAACATGAGCCTGTAATGACCGAACCACACACACCAGAAGATGAAGAGACGAGGACGTATTGGTCCGTTCTGGACCATTATCAAGTCGACTTCAGAATGGTCCAGGACGGACCGAAACGCCGTCGTCCCTTGATTTTCTGATGCTGTGTTCGGTCATCATTTCTTCAGCCACGTTATTGTGACTGATCGTCCGGAGGAGCACTGTAGACCTCGGCCCCCTCCAGCCCATCTGTGGGTCCCTTACTGTTCCTACCTTCATTTGCCATGGAGGTAGGAATATTGGCTCCATTCTTACTCCATATTTCTCACCGAAGAAAAATACTGAGGAAAGTTTTGCCCGTTCAAGATCTTATCTTATAACACTCGTTATTTTCGACACATACACGCGCACGCACACGCGCGTGCACACACGCACACGCACACACACACACACAACACACACACACACACACACACACACCACACACACACACACACACACACACACACACACCTGTTGATTGACGGTTGAGAGGCGGGACCAAAGAGCCAGAGCTCAACCCCCGCAAGCACAACTAGGTGAGTACAACTAGGTGAGTACACACACACACACAAACACACACACACAAAAGTAGTTAGTAAACAGTTGATTGACAGTTGAGAGGCGGGCCGAAAGAGCAAAGCTCAACCCCGGCAAACACAACTAGGTGAATACACACACACACACACACACACACACACACACACACACACACACACACACACACACACACACACACACCACTTGCACTATCCTGACCTCCCCTCACATTATTCCTTACCTTTGCATAATTTTATTTTCCCCCCCCCCTCCCCTGAGCGGTCCTTATCTGAGAGAAATAACTCGTGTTTAAGTTGCTATTGGATCTCTATATCACACTACGAGCGGGGGTAATTGTCGGCTGGAGAACATGAATTAAACGAACACATTTTATCTACACACGTTAACACATGAGCCGGCCCATACACACTTCAGTACCTGTTCGCACCTTCCATTACCAAGCGTACCTGGTCCCCATCAACACTCTCTCTCCTTATTGATTTCGTGTAATTTCAGATTTTCTGCTTTTGTGATGAACGTTTCGTCGACATGATTCACTGACAGCACTGGGGCGATTTAAGCCCCCCGAGCCGCGCCTCTCCCTGGGGGAGCTTCTAATACACCTGAGCCACAAAGCGGAAAATCTGTAATAATGCTCAAATTACAGTCAAAGTCTCGTCCGTCTATTGATACCCCTCGACTTATTTAGCCGAGCCCAGCATCGTTATTGAATGCCTGAAAGTTGAAATACAGGACGATTCTCGAGGATTTTAAGCCGTAATGACATGCTAGTTTAAGTTCAAATGGATTATAGTCTTGTACACAGCTTACTCTCTCTTGCCTAAATAAAATTGCTAATGCAAGTTGCAGTAATTTAACTAATTATATCATTAATAAATACAATATGACGGGTGTAATTGTTCATGGAGCAATGCTCATAAAGCGTTTGGCAAGACGATGATTCGTATATACTGAAAATACAATGAATAACTTGATAATTTAGGATATGTGATAATAGAAAAACATGATATATGTTTGTATAGGAAGACATGAAAGAGGAAAATCGACAGAAAACCAATATACACCACAAACCATTCATACACCTATACGCAATATAATAAATATATATAACTTCCCAAAATGTCATCTTTGTTCGAGGTCAACTATAATAAATAATTAACTGCAGAATGTATTACACTTATTATACATTTACACAACATTTCCACCGTTACACAACACAACTAAACCATAAAATCCCTACATTAAAAAATTACTGACACACACATCTATATACAAACCAAACTTCACAACCCTAAAGAATAAAATCAAAGGGGATATGATCACAGTATACAAGATACTGAGGGGTAATAGATAAGGTGGACAAGGAGAACCTCTACAGATTAAAGGAACACGAAACAAGAGGACATAAATGGAAGCTGGAAATGCAAATGAGCCGAAGGAGAGTAAGGAAATACTCTCACCAGGTATGGGTAGTTAACACCAGGAACGCTCTGTAAGGAGAAGTTGTGGAAGCCACCTCCGTTTACAGTTTTAAGGCCAGATTCGACTTAGAATTTTAACGGCAGAATAGTTTAACTGTATTGCAACAGGTGTGCAACAGGTGTAAGGTTAGTAGGGGGGGAGGTCATAGCTAGACTTCACTTTCCCGTAGGCACTGATAGGTAAACACCGATTGGTAAGTATCATTATCACCACCCACCACTACAACCACCAACACAACTACCCCTTAACACCATTACCTCTCACCGCCACCAACCACCATCTACCCCCACCTCCCACACCCCCACCATCTACCCCGCCCCCCCTTTCTCCAACACAACCACCATCCACCACCCCCTCCCCTACCATTCCCCCCCCCCTGCCCCTCCACCACCACCCACCACTATCCCACAATACACTCCTCCTCTGACTTACATCAAGGCTAAGTGCATGGCCTACACTAGGCACTAATAAATCTTTCCTATCCCTTGGTATTTTGTCAGTGGAAGAGTAATTGATGGTAGGGGTCCATATTTGCTGGATATCAATAGTATCGCTCTCTCCCACGCACCAGGCTACAATGAGCGACAAACTAGTCCCCACAGACAATTTGATGCCTGGGCAAATTTCGTGTCTTGTCGCTACAAAGCCAAACCTGTTGGCGAATAGCGTCTCGCGCAGTGTTGATATTTGATGTATATATCGGCTACTTCTGATGTTTGATAAGATACTTAGATCTCTGGTTTGTTAGTTGCATTTTTCAAATGTTGGTATTTTGTTTAGTATCTGTGTGCATTGTTGCAGCTGTTGTGAACTTGCTGGATGTGAACATGAGTATGTTGAATGTGAGTGACATTCTCTATTCATTATGAATCTGTCTGTATGTGTGTATTTCTTTGTATGCTTATATCTGTGGGCTGCCTTTTCATATCTCTTATTAACTCTTTTTTTGCATTCTTTCTCTGATATTGTTCTGCTAACTCTGTCTTTGCTTCTTCTTCTCCATCTCAGTCTGGCTGTCTGTCAAACTCTCTTTTTCTCTCTCTCCTCTATCACTCTCTCAATCTCTCTTGGAAAAGAGAAATTTTAAATAATATATAATTACTGGCTGAGTTCAAACCATGCGTGCTGTCAACCTCGCTTGCAGTCATTCCACCCTTCCACAGCACTCCTGGCGAGGTAACACTCATGCCGTCCTCCTAAGGCTTCCCAAACGTCCAGAAAACGGTCAATTTAAAGAGCCGTTATCCTAACCTACCAGAGGACTCAAAACAAAAAACGGGACAGTACGTCACTTTCGCGAGCCGCTTCCATTTTCTAGTACGACAATTGTTGTCCTTAGGTAACACATACGTGCGAAAAGCGACGTTCTTTGAAGGAGGACAAGTTCCATCACTATTCTCATGTTTTCGCTCTACATATGTGTGTTACGGTGGGAGGGGATTATCCTCGTTATGTGAGTTTACGTTCACATCGTAAACCTCTAGTGCAAACTCTTCAGTTCAGATTGATTATAATGGTGATTTACTGATGTGGATTTCATTTTCAATTTATGCTGAAGTGTTTCAGCGTGTCCTACGTTTTTGCCTTCGTATAAAGTATACAGATTCTCAGGGGAATCGACAGGGTTGATAAAGACAGGCTGTTCAACACAAGGGGCACACGCACAAGGGGACACAGGTGGAAACTGAGTGCCCAAATGAACCACAGAGATATTAGAAAAAAATTTTTTAGTGTCAGAGTGGTTGACAAATGGAATGCATTAGGAAGCGATGTGGTGGAGGCTGACTCCATACACAGTTTCAAATGTAGATATGATAGAGCCCAATAGGCTCAGGAAACTGTACACCTGTTGATTGACGGTTGAGAGGCGGGACCAAAGAGCCAGAGCTCAACCCCCGCAAGCACAACTAGGTGAGTACAACTAGGTGAGTACAGTTAAAGGCTTCAGTTTAAGCAGGTTAATTGTAGTGGTTTTGTATAGGTGGTGATGAACAAGTCAATAGAATAAGAAGGCAAAGAATAACGGGTTATGTATCTATGTTCGTTCTCGTGGATCACTACCTGAGGAAAGCATTGAAATTTCCCCATAGTACATTAGGAAATTTTTAATGACAGCTTAGAAACACACCATTTATTTGTATCCCTACCCGCAAACACACACCCCGAAACTACGACGTTGGTACAACGTTTGAACAAGTTTTAACACTTCTTAACCAGTTATAACAACCAATATAGCAGTTGTAACAACGTTCTAATACGTCATAAATACGTTAAGCCAAGTTGTAACAACTTTATTTCAAGTTGTAACAAGCGGAAAATAAAGACAGTTTCGGTTGTTGTTTCCAGGGGAATATATGCATTCTTATTAACATAATTATCATCAGTGGTATCATATATTTTTGCTTGTTCATTATTTTAGTTATCAGTATTATTATTATTTTATCAATATTTGTTTATTAAATACTAATGGGGTTAACAGTGGTGAATGAATATCTCTCTCTCTCTTCTCTCTCTCTCTCTCCTCTCTCTCCTCTTCTCTCTCTCTCTCTCTCTCTCTCTCTCCTCTCTCTCTCTCTCTCTCAGACCACGGAGGAAGAATTGAAACGGAATTCCTAAGTACTTTCGTATTTAATAATACATCTTCAGAAGGGTTTGGTCTGACACTGTCACATTTTTTCATCACGTGTTAATTTTCATGATTTACACACACACACACACACACACCACACACACACACACACACACACACACACACACCACACACACCACACACACAGTAAGTCTACGACTTACTGCTTGCAAATATCGCCACTTTTTTTTTTTTGCATCTAATGGCCATCGGATTGTTTATTTATTGGTTGTGTACAGGTGACCTCTACCCTCAGTGTTTGTAGTGTATACAGGTGCTCGAGATTTAAAGACTCGATGTTTTGACAGGGATTAGTGGGATTCAAGTTATAGACGAGACTCAGACATTCATTGGCTAATTAATAAGAATCACGAGGAGGGGATGAGGGTGAGGGGGGACGGGTGTGTGAGGTGAAGCTGGAGAAGGGAGTAGGGGGGGGGGATAGAGGGGTGGTGGAGGCCTGAGAGAGAGAGAGGGGGGGGGGTAGACTGGAGATGTTGAATGGAAATTGAATGGAAAATTGCTATCAAATGGTTTGTATTTGTGTCGACGGGTGAGGCGTTGTTAATGCACAGGACGGTCAAATAACATTGTCTAAATTAATACAACAATTTTGAAATGTCTGAAGTCCCCCAAAAGAAAGTCTGATTAGAAACTGTAAAGAACCGATTAAAACGGATTCCTCTTTTATATTTCCATTTCTTTGATATATTCACCCTTCTGTGCATGGAACTGCAATTATTGAAAGTCTATTTTTATGCACAAACGCTTATGGACGTTCATTGTGCCAGCGTTCTCAGTGGCAATCAGTCTGGCTGATATATTCATAACGTAAATTATCATTATCAATACAATAAGCTGGCTTGTAATAATCTTAAAAATCTTAATTCAAGATTAAGATTTAAGCAAAAATAATCTTAATCCCTATGTGAGAAGTGCATCTTGAAGTAGTGAGCATAGAGCGGCGTCCTCTGTGGTTTGAGAGGCGCCTCGTACGTCCTAAATGGACTTTCCTTGTAAAGAAATTGATGTTTTTTAGCATTAAGATTATGACTCATTAAGAGGCTGATGTTTCTAAATTTGAATCATTATCAACATTATTACAGTACACTCGTAAACATTAAAAAAAATAGCAGAATATGTATTGTATGAATATGAAATTAAATATTCGTTAAATGTCCGTAATAGACTAAATTTTATTAAATAAATAAGAGGAACTCTGCATATCTGCAGTATACACCCACCAGTCGTAAGAGGATGCGAAAAAAATGTAAATAAAAAACTTTAAAACGATCGAATCTTGAACAGAGAACGCTTAGGTTACCTTGAAACCCATTTTGGGTGTACGACACCTCAATGTGGCGTCTATTTTGGTGGTGTCGTCCCTAACAGGTCCAGGGGGGAGGAGCCCAGGCTTACAAGACACCCACAGACCAAACAAGACTGGCCTCTTAAAACACGTCTTTCTACTGGAGTTTCGATCTAAGAACCACTATAGGTGGTTCACGAGTTAAAATGAACTGACCACACACACTTGTCAAGGAGCTCTGATCACCATGTTGGTATATATGTTTTTATTTTTTTTTATTATTGTTGTTTGAGTTGGTGTGTGATCGATGTCTTCATATTTGTCTTCAGTCTTCCTTCATTTGTTGTAAGGTTACTCTTGAAATTGTGTTGCTAAACGGTCGTGTTAGTGTTCCTAGATATGTTGCTCTTCAGAATAGAGGAGCTTGAAGATCGTATATTTTTTTCAAACGCGAAGAATATCTTTGTTAAACGTACGGTGTTCAAACAATTTAATACAGTAATGCAATTTACGTTAATCTCATAATTGCTGAGTGCTGTCCATGGTAGATATAGTCCACTTGGCTAGAATAGTGGTTATTATTCTTATAATAACTATTATCCTTAAAATTATTATCCTTATAGTGATTATTAGGAGCAGCTATCATTTTTATTCAGTAATAACCTATTCTCGCATTGTATCAAGACTGGACACTACCACCACCAGCAACATTATAACCACCACCATCTCCCCCAACATTATAACCCCCACTACCACCTCCACCAACATTATAACCACAACCACCACCACCATCGCCGTCATCGGTGCTTCAACCACAAACACCACCCACTCCTAAACCTCCCCTTCAAAGCATCGTCTCCAGTTCAATAACGTGGACCCCCAGCAGGGAGGTGGTGTTCCGGCAGGTGTCTGGCGAAGCGTGGCGCCTGGAGCCTCTTGCCTCATTATGGCAGCGAGTCCACACCTTCTTCAGAGCTCCTTAAGACGCCTTACACTGACACTGATTGATGGAGCATCCTGCAGTGGCCGCCGCCGCGGGTGGCGGTGGCCCCACGGCAAGCCAGTGAGCAGGAGAGGCCTAGGAGACGCAATTAAGGGATGTGAAACACAGCTGAGGTGGGAAAAAATGGTTTGACCTGAGCTGAGGATGTGAGGAGATATTCCCTGAGCAGAAGCAAGCAAAGCGAGCAAGACTTAAGATGTAACAGAATAAAACTGAGAATTCAGGACGAAGCTTCAAGGAACAGGAGAGAAGAAAATGAAAAGAGGTAATGTTGTATTTATGGTAAATATCCAAACTAAAGGAACAGATCAAATGTAATAGTGAGACAAAGTTCAGTGTCTAAGGAACTGAACAAAGCTGATGGAAGGGAACTATCAGGAGAAAGTGTCAACTCATTGCGACTGTATAGCACTTGGAAGGGATTAGGATAAAGATTTGGGATGGTACGGGGGTGGGGAAAGAATGATGCCTAACTACTTGGATGATCTGGGATTGAACGCCGACCTGCATGAAGCGAGATCGTCGCTCTACCGTCCAGCCCAAGTGGTTGGGATAGAAGCAGATTTGAAGGAAATCTGCCTCTTTTCCAACAATATCTTACATGTTGTTTCAAAAGAAATAATTCTGATGATATGAGAAAAACACGCGTGTTAAACCTATTAAAGTGATGGCAGACTGTGAAACAGCTCTCCGGGCTGGGGGAAGGTACTAGGAGAGGATGGTAAGGTATGGTAAGAGAGTGTATGTGAGTGTGTGTGCGCTGAAGGATGTTGGTCAAAAAAATATGTAATCTCTCTAAATAGATTTCACATAGTTAAACTTCTAGTCCAGGATCGAGGTCGCTCTGTCGAAACTTGGAACACCAATCGTGCTGTTACTCTAGCCTTTATACAGCCCCCTTGTTTTATTATTTTGTTTTTTATATCAAAGTTCTAATTTCCTTCTAAATTTTTCCTGATGTACTTTTGTGAATTTTAATAGAGGATGAGGAGGAGGGGGGAAGTCAAAATGGTGAAATCTCTGCAATAAACCAATTTGATAACTATCTGGTCAATCATGCTTGCAATGTCTTGTCCCAGAGCTTCATTCCCTCTGTTGCAGCTTCCATGACCTCCACTCCAATCGCCCAGCTTATCGCAATAATTATAAAAAAATATTATTATTAATCGAGATAATTTAATCAATTCTGATTAAGGATGCTGGGTTCAGTATATATGAAATCTTCGTAATTAGACATTTTTGTATTCTATTTATTTGATAGTTGTGTCTTAGCTCCTGGCTCAGGAGGACCTGTGAAGGCTCTAGGCTAAATGAAAATGAAGAATGGGAGAATCAGGCCCACTCAAAGTTAAGGGAAATTGGGTAAACAAAGAAATACACGGAAAAATAGTCTTCGATTTATGACAAATATTCACCAGAATGAAAGGACTAAAACGGATGACACAGGGTGGAAATATAACAGAAGAGAATGGAGGAACAATATGTTGCAAAAAGCGTTAATATACACTATAACACAGAGGTGTCATTGTGCATCTTTCAGAAGATGACTTGAAGCAGCTTCTACAACGTGGTAGTGTTACCTGTCTTTTGTTGCAGGAGAAACAGGTTAGTGTCTTCCCATCTCCTGGAATAACAGGTGTCACTCATCTTCTGTTGCGGGAGTAACAGGTGTCACTCATCTTCTGTTGCGGGAGTAACAGGTTTCACCCACCTCCTGTTGCTGGAGAAAAAGACTAGTGTTACCCATCTCCTGTTGCTGGAAACTAAAGTTGCAAGGTTTCCATGCACCCATATTGAAACAGAATTATACACAAAAGTGAAATACTCTTCGTTAAACGAAACAGTTTCATAAGATTAGTCTCAAGACCCGACACAACCCATTCATAACTCTAAACACCAGACCCAATAAACAGGACGAAAATCCGAAACCTCTACACCCGCCCGACACAATAACGCCACCAATGTCAACAAACCTGTGTTGATTGGAATTAGTGATAATGGCAGATTTCCTTCGCACTAACAATGCAGTGTGAAGATACGTTTGTTTACCTTGTGACGTCTCAGAGAGCTGTGGCTGGTGCGGGTGATGGACGATGCTAATAACTCAACCGCTGTGGCCAAAACAGCGCCAGTTTAGATATATCAGGAGACGGGTCGGGCGTCAGGGAGTGGTGCAAAGCTTTGTGTGTGGCTGGACCAGGGTGTGAGAGAGAGAGAGGGGCCCCTCGGTGGTCGTGGGCAGGGGGCAGGAAGGGGTGGTTAAGGGCAGGGTTGTGGTCGTGGGATTAGGGGTCGTCGGGTTAGAATAAAGATGGGGAAGGTGGTTTCAAAGCGTTACACAACATGGTTCTGAAACACTCGGAGAACATGATAGACCAGGAGCTGGGATATCTCGGGCTTCGAACTTATATATGTCGTAACTAATAGCCAGAACGCACTGTTTAGCCTAGTATGCAAGGCCCGATTTGCCTAACAGGCATAGAAATTTTCGTTATTTCTAAGAAAAATTTCAAATTGGTTTGAATTAATATTAAGAACATGAATTAGTTAGCTTTGGTTTGGTCATATTTCTACGTTAGTTTTAACTAAACAAAAATATTATACAATGGAAAACTTTATTATTTCATTAAACATTTTTTAGAAAAATATATATAATTCCAGAAAAAACTTGGCTTGTTAGGCAATTCGGGCCTTGCATACTTGGCAAAGTAGTGCGTTCTGGCTATTAAGTACAACACACACACACACACACACACACACTTTCACCTCAACTAGGTGAATACACTCACACATATAACCTGAAAACACTAAACAGAGTTTTACTTATACTAACACTAAACAGCTTATCCGTCTTACATATACTCGCACTTGGGTGAGGTGATATGGTGCAACAGTTTTGGATGAGGTGAACAAATTTGTGACAAATGGAAGACAGAACACGAAACAATGGGTATTAGTTGGAAATGAGAGCATAAGAATGGAAGTAACTAAACACTAAACACTAAAAAAACACTAAAACTCTGTTTAGTGTTTTCAGGTTACAGTTGTGTGTGTAAACTAAAGTCTTTGAAAATGTAATAAGTTATTACGAAACGCGTTCAAGCCTCGCGTCAGACTAGAAATAAAAATGAATTTTGGAGAATTGATTTTTCAATTACCATCAACAGTAAAAAGAAACATAAGAAATATTGAGAAAATTCGTGTTAGAATTATTAATCTCACTTTTTCGGTCATATTTAACAACATATGTTTACAAGAAAGACTGCTATAAATAATATATATACATATTTATATATATATACTATAGGATGTACCACCACCTCTGGTT
The DNA here is from genome assembly GCA_020271785.1 of Procambarus virginalis. Lineage (NCBI taxonomy): Eukaryota > Metazoa > Arthropoda > Malacostraca > Decapoda > Cambaridae > Procambarus > Procambarus virginalis. The sequence continues at coordinate 15,369,062 of WNGS01061674.1, read as the reverse complement.
ATGTTTAAGTTAAAATTCACATAGAAATTTGCTGAAACCTAACTTACTTAACCTACTTAACCTACCTAACCTAAGCAATCCGTGCAAGACAGACTCGAGGAGTAAGAGCTACGCCACGCCAGCTATCAACTCCTGTTTGCTTAACCTCTAAACTCAATCTACTTAACCTCCAAATAGACTCAGGAAGAGTGTAAGGATAACCATCACTCCGGGCGCCTCGCCCAGTTCTCTATGGAGATCAGCTCGGAATCAGCGATAAAATAACAAACAATAATGAGAGGTAGCGTGGGATGGTTTATAAACGAAGTGATGAACACAATTGTCGGGGGTGATTGCCACTCCGCTATGAAAAGAGCAGCCTTCTCGTTACATGTATAATCCCTTACAGCCAGTTGAAGAGCCGTAAAGTAGTGCTCTATCGTTGTATAAACCTGGCTACATCGCTCGGTTGGGGCTGGGCGAATTTGCCACACTGGGACGTGTTCAGTGTGGCGGAGGCATTGGATCCGATGTAGGCAGAATGGATTTCTTTGTTATGCAGAATAAGATGGGATTACATCGTCTCAGACAATATCTCACAGAAAATTCATCTTTACATAGCCTCGAGAATCGAGGTATATATATATATATATATATATACATATGTGTGTGTACTCACCTAGTTGTACTCACCTAGTTGTGTTTGCGGGGTTTGAGCTCTGGCTCTTTGGTCCCGCCTCTCAACTGTCAATCAACTGGTGTACAGATTCCTGAGCCTATTGGGCTCTATCATATCTACGTTTGAAACTGTGTATGGAGTCAGCCTCCACCACAACACTACTTAATGCATTCCATTTGTTAACTACCCTGACACTGAAAAATTCTTTCTAACGTCTCTGTGGCTCATCTAGGTACTAAGTTTCCACCTGTGCCCCCTTGTTCGTGTTCCACCCGTGCTAAAGAGTTTGTCTTTGTCCACCCTGTCAATTCCCCTGAGAATTTGTAAGTGGTTATCATGTCTCCCCTTACTCTTCTGTTTTCCAGGGTTGTGAGGTTCAGCTCCCTTAACCTTTCCTCGTAACTCATTCCTCTCAGTTCCGGGACCAGTCTGGTGGCATACCTCTGAATCTTCTCTGAATATTGTGTGTGTGTGTGTGTGTGTGTGTGTGTGTGTGTGTGTGTGTGTGTGTGTGTGTGTGGTGTGTGAGACCAAGGTTGGAGGCCAGACGCTTAGGGCTTGCCACACCTAACTTTGCAGGGTGAGTAGTCTGGAGGGTACGGGAGGAACATAGGCTGGTCATTATTGGTCTTATTGGTCATAATAAAAGAGGCCCAGGCCCACTGAAACCTCTCCTGTGCAAATTTGATTAAGTCCGAATTGAATTTATGAAGTATTTTTTCCCCTTTCAGAATTTCCATGATTTCCTTGACAACTATGAGCTGAATTGGTTTGGGTTTACAGTGATGGAGATAGTGAGTAGTAAAGATGGTTATGGTGATGACAATAGTAGTATGTTGTGATGTAAGATGAGGGATAGAGGGGGGAGAATGGGATCATAAGAGGAGAGGGGAATGAAATCAGGGGGAGAGGAGTGGTTACATGGAAGAAAGAGGGGTTAGAGAGGTGGGAAGAGTTGGAGAGAGGGAAGGATGAAGCGGAAGAGAAGGAGAGAAGGGGTATGAAACAGGGAAGAGGGGGGGGAAGAGGGGATAAATTGGGGAAAATGGGGAAGAGGAAGGACGGAGATGAGAGAGAGAGACAGAGAAAAGGGGGGAAAGAGAGGTGGTATAGTATGAGGGCTTCTTGAAACAGTCAATGCAACCCAACCTCTGAATAATTTTGAATATCGTATTAATCATACTCTTTTTTTATTAATTTATTTTTGTGCTTCTCTTATCAATTTTTTTCTAATGTAAAACATTAGATACAGATGTCTGCAAAATTATAAAAAAAAACTATCATACTGCCTGTAATTAGTTGAAATGGTGGACGGCCAGCGGTCTGGGAGGTATTGGGGAGGTGAGGAATATTAGATAAGCTTACTCATGCAGCCACCGCAGCCCGCACCACTGCTGAAAGTCAGACTGGATCCCCTACCATTCCACAAATCAATGGTCCACAGAGACAGAGATAATGAGAGGGGGAAGGAAGAATGGGAGAGGTTAACACATAGGAATAGAGACAGAGTGTTAGAGAGAGTAATATAGGCAAAGAAACAGAAAGACCAGAACACACAGAGAGTAGTACCCGGGTCGACCCGGGTATCCCACCTGGTATATTAGAAGTCTGCCTCTTTGTTTAGCCTCATTAAACTTTGCAGGGTGACTGGTGGGGTTTAGGGGGCTATCATAGTGGGCCACGCCCATTGCCCATTAAGTATTTTTCCAAGGACACCTCCATTAGGTAGAGGGAGATAAAATGGACATCACTGAGCCCAAAAAAATCATCCGAGTTATGCTGAATGCTGTAATTCGAAGTGTTTACGGTAACAAACGGCTAACTGCAAATTAACTGTGTGGGGTCACTGGGGTTCAGCGGTATAGTGAGGTCAACTATGTAATATAGAACAAAGGGGAGGGGATTTTCTAGAGGGGGGGGGGGTGGTGCCACGTCACAAGTACCCGCTCCACACCCTGCCCCATGCTCCCGTGTACCTGCCCCATGCTCCCGTGTACCTGCCCCATGCTCCCGTGTACCTGCCCCATGCTCCCGTGTACCTGCCCCATGCTCCCGTGTACCTGCCCATGCTCCCGTGTACCTGTCCCATGCTCCCGTGTACCTGCCCCATGCTCCCGTGTACCTGCCCCTGGGGACATCACTCTTGTATGATGTCCTTCACCACGTTGCTTGAGGTGGTGAAGCCGCGAGGCCTCTTTTCTTGCCTCTCTCCAACCTCGCTTTTTCTCCCTCCACGTGTTGCTGCTCTTGTATGTCCCCCCCCCCCCGTCCCCCCCAGCCACCTCTGCTCTAATCACCTCTTCTCCCCTCCTCCGTCTGGGCTGCAGTTCTTTCTCGTCTGTACCTTCGCTTCTTTCACGTCGCTGCCATTTTTCTTTCGTTTTTATAGTTTCTCTTCGCATTCTTCGATTTATCTTAACACTGACTACATGTTAACGCAATTGGAGACTTGTGTCGCTAATGACGGTACGACAACCATTCCCCCGAGTCCTGAAGGAACCGACCAACTGCATCATCAATCCTTTGGCTTCAGGTGACTCTCCTGAGGCACTCGCTGCTGAAGTACTCCGTTTGCAGAAGCTGTTCAACCTGCTGAGTGACGCTCGTTCACTTGCTTCGTTAAGATCATCTGCTTTGCTTCTAGCACCTGCCTCGCTTCAAGCACCTGCCTCCTACGGTGCAGCACCTCTTAAACCGACACAGATCTCTCCACGTAATATTATGGAGAGTTCTTCATAACGTACTTCCCATTTTCATGGCAGTCTGAAAAACGAAAATCAATTATGCAGTAAGATCGAGACAATTAGTGCCGAGGTGACAAAAAAAACCGCAAATATCGACGGTCGTTCATACATTTTTTTTTCCTTCGTCATAACTTCTTTTTTTGATATTTGAGCTGGATATCGTGAACGCGGGAGATCAAATCCTCTAAAGATCCTTATAGGAAGGGTCGGCGGCCCCCTATCGGGTTTCTGTTCCCTTACGGATGGATGGCCAAAACCAGGAGTTTAAAGCGTGTCAATACGTTCCACCTCCTCGACAATCCTGGCATTTTTAAGATGTCGCGACGGCAGAAGTGGTACAATGAGAAAGACCCGACGATTAATGAGACTTTAAGCAGGTCATGGAGGATTATTCTGCTTGCTCTTAACGGCTTCGGGGATTTGGTAAAATTCTTTCTCGTTTCTGTGAGGTGTATGACAGGCATTGATGGGGGACAATAGCAAACGTTATGGCGGAAATGGAAGATGAAATATGACGAGTTCCAGGTTGTATTCTCTCTTTCCGCCCTTTCTCTCTCTCTCTCTCTCTCTCTCTCTCTCTCTCCTCTCTCTCTCTCTCTCTCTCTCCTCTCTCTCTCTCTCTCTCTCTCTCTCTCTCCTGTTCATGTGTTTACATTTAAACATTTACAAGTACTGGTATACAGTGTTACACTGTCCTCACACTTAAACACTGCGATATTGACGTCGATGACAACGTAAGAATTACGGGGCTGTGCTATTTGGAAGAGACTTAACAACACAGAAATTAGACACTTCCTGGCACTTTACGAACAAAGGCTTTGTTAGGTTAACTATGCTGCCTAGGTTCCTAACTCTTAGTTTCAACCAAACATCTACAAAATTTACGTTTGAGCTTACGTTACAAGTTCACGTTTAGCAGTTCGTGAGAAAAGGCTGTGGAAACGTAAGGTACTAATCAGTTATTATTATTAACATCTTTATTGACAAAATTAATTACAATTTTGCCTAATCTGAGGATTTTGATAGTCTTATTAAAGTGAGGATAATGCTGGTCAGTAACGTCAGATTGGACTAAGGAAATGAGTGGCATATTCCAGTGATCTGTAGTGTGATCTACCTTCCTGAGGTCGAAGGTAGATACAGAACTAGGTAGTATTGCTCAACATACACTGGGAGAAGGTTGGGGGAGGGGAGGTGTTAAAGGAAATATTCAGTATTGCTCTAGTTATAATACAGGAGGGAAGATTTGGAAAACAGGCAGTTTTGTTCCGTCTTCAAGGGAAAGGAGAACGATGTAGAAGGGGAAAAATCAATATTTTTGTACCCACAGAGAGAGAGAGAAATGGAGAAACACAGCGAGATCATCTCCCACTTCCTTACCCCACCCCACCCCCAGCTTTCTCACACTTAATGGTACAATTGTCATCACATGGCACTGACATTTAACAGGTTTGTTGAGTATAAGACAAGCCACCACTACTGAGTATAAGACAAGTCACCACTACTGAGTATAAGACAAGTCACCACTACTGAGTATAAAACAAGTCACCACTACTGAGTATAAGACCAGCCACCCTACTGAGTATAAGACCAGCCACCACTACTGAGTATAAGACCAGCCACCACTACTGAGTATAAGACCAGCCACCACTACTGAGTATAAGACAAGTCACCACTACTGAGTATAAGACAAGCCACCACTACTGAGTATAAAACAAGTCACCACTACTGAGTATAAGACCAGCCACCACTACTGAGTATAAGACCAGCCACCACTACTGAGTATAAGACCAGCCACCACTACTGAGTATAAGACCAGCCACCACTACTGAGTATAAGACAAGTCACCACTACTGAGTATAAGACAAGCCACCACTACTGAGTGTTAAAGAGGCTGATAATTCAACATACTTTACTGGGGGATAACATTTATTTATCTTCAGATGCTAATTTACAAAGCCCCTATGATAATGTTTCTTAGACCTCAGTATCATCCCAATTTGATTACTGTATTTCCCATTTTCTGCATCCTAGTTATTTATATACTGACAGGAGATGGCAATGACTGATAAAACAATCAAATAATATCTATATAATGATATAGGAATACTAAATAAAGGTGGTTGAGATAAATTTTCGGAGTTACTGGAGAATTGGTGGAAAAATCTCCTTGTCTCCACTGTAAATCTCCATTGAAACCATGGTAACCGAGTCTGTGTATTGAATCTTTTTTGGGGTGGGATAAACGTATCATTCGTTGAGTGTGATCAGTGTAACACTGCCCTCGCCGGGGTCTAAATCTCCGCTCGCAAATAATCGAAATTGAGTTGGAAAGGTCAGAGTTCAGAGTGACTTGCTCTCATCTGAGAGAAGACTCTTGTGTGTGTGTGTGTATGAGGAGCCTTTATGGCTGATGGGAGGGTACTTTAAGGCTGCTGGGATGAGTCTTACTGGTGTGAGCAAGGAGGAGCCTTCTAACTGTTGGAAGGAGTGTTATTAATTGTTGTGAGGCGTCTTAGAAACTGTGAGGAGAATTTCAGATGTGGGAGGAGTGTTGTCACAGCTGTTAGGAGCCTTGTGAGAACGGAGAAGACGATTATCCCAGCTGGTTCGAGCCTTCACACAGCAGTGAGGTGCCTTAAGAGAGCAGTGAGGAAGCTTAACACAGCACTGAGAAGCTTTACCACAGCACTGATAATCTTTAACACAAACCACTGCACTTAACACTACTTCCCCTTGTTCCTAAACAGCAGTAATCCAATCCAATCATCTGCCAGTCATTTGGTGGCCTCCTTCACACGACTCGTGGCTCACAGGTGTTGATAACGAGTGAATCATTCCTCCCCCATTTGATGCCACTGGCAGTGGTAGGTAGCCATTATTGGCACTAATGTCTGCCACTGACAACACACACACACACACACACACACACACACACACACACACACTGCATCTACTGCAACACTTGCTGCCTGATAACTGCAAATAACTCTAACCAACGCAACTAATCACTGTTGTTGCAATCACTTGTAATCATGAGTGCTTGAGCCGGTGAAAGCAGGTTCTCGTGTGATAATTGATTTTCTCTTCAATTTGCTGTTCTTCTTCTTCTACCTCTTGAGAATGAACTCTGTAATGATGGCTTCGGCTGATAATAGATGGGATGATTTTGTAATGAGTATTTGAGGTGGGTGTTAGAATCAATATTGTAAAGTGTATAAGATCTGCATGGGTGGAGAAATATATTGCTATATGTTTTGGTCCGAAATAGATTTGTACTCTAAATGTTTCAAAGCAGAATGATAAACCAACGTTCGTAAATGAAGGTTACATTAAAATGGTCATAAACTATAGACATAGTTGTGTTTTTTTTTCAATATAAAGAGGAATGCAGGTTTCACTCAATGTGTAATGACAGTCATTTCTATATATAAATTTATATTTTATTGTATTGTCATTGCGTTTGTAATTGTATGTAATCATTTTCAATATATGTGTAATAGGAGAGAGAGAGAGAGAGAGAGAGAGAGAGAGAGAGAGAGAGAGAGAGAGAGAGAGAGAGAGAGAGAGAGAGAGACAGAACAGAGAGCTTGTATAAGGCATACAACATGTTTTTCATAAGTTAGAGCGAGACATCTGGTCCGCTATCAACTTGGCGTTGCTTTTAGGGTTTTATCAAACAGTTAGGCATCGTTCTAGACTCACAATAATGGATCCCGGGTTCGATTCCCGGGCGGGTCAGAAATTTTTCGGCCCATTTCTTTTCACCTAATAGGTACCCATACAATGTTTATAGGATTGCATCCTGTATGGACCTCCATATATAGCTAACGTTTATATATGCAAAGGCTTCCTGTCCCCGACAAAAACGAGTTAAGTATTGTGTCAGTCAGGCAGTTAATAGAGGCAGAGTAATGAGGGAAGAAACAGCCTAATTAACTACCATATCCTTCTGGGTTGCATTTTAATTATCTCATTAATCTTACTGGAACTTGAAAAGAGAATTGAGATAGAGGATTAATTATTTGTATTCGATGCTTCTGATTGGTTCAGCAGGCCTCCAAGTCTCCTTAATAGTAGTGTTATCGATGCTTGCTTTTTGATTGTCATGAAAATCATTTGATCAAGGAGACTGTTGAAATATGCTGTGTGTGTTCACTCAGAAGACATGACCTGTTCAAGACCAGTGTAGAGACGATGTAAGGGACAGAGATAACCAAAGTGCCGGAGGGAGAGAGAGAGAGAGAGACCATGAACACATCCACCAGGGCCGTGACGAAGATTCTAACCTACGTCCGAGAGCATCCCAGACGCTGCCTTAAACTAAATCTTCTCGTAGGTGAGCCCAGCGTCGTCAAGGGTCTCGTGTTGAACCAGGTAGTTACCGCTATTTCTTCTTCCTCTTCAATTACACCTGTCAAAAGAGGACACACAGTAATGATCATAACCAATATATGACAGCTATATCAAGGGGGGGGGGAATGATTATTATGATTAATTATGAAGATTTACCCTGTCAGGTGGCTCGCTTCGTGTCCTAACCAGTCTACGTTAATCTATATTACTGGTCAGAAATAGCTAGATTTAGCAAGTCCACTACAGGCTCACCATAGCCCGTGCTACCTGGAACTTTTTGTTCCCAGTAGCTGAATTTATAACAATAACAACCGCTAGATTTAATGGGTTACCAGGTACAGAACACTTCCCTTATTGTTGACGAAGATCGTGTTGATGATGGGAGATGTGAATATCCCATAACACTCCATCTAGAGGGAAATAACTGCGGAGCTTCAAGCTGCTCCAAGCCAGAGAGAAACATCCACTACGGGCTCACCATAGCCCGTGCTACTTGGAACTTCTTGTTATAGGTAGCGAATCTTTGACAACAACAATCCAAGCCAGACTTTGTTGATGTCAAATTAATGGCATCTCCTCTCTCCAGGCTCGAGAAAAACGCGTCTCTTCTACCGGTTCCTAATTCGTCATAATCGATTAAAGGAGGTAGATTGTGACTTTGCTGGTTATTTAATTAAATTCAGTCCTGGGGAAAGACTTTATCATATTTAATCCCCAGACTAAGGGAGGGGTAGAAATAGCATAATCTACTCTATCCCTCTGAGATGTATTTTTTCTTGTCTCAATAAACATACTTGAACTTGATCCCCAGACTGGTAGATTTAAAGATACGTGTTATACGTAAATGAAGATTTGATAACGTGACAAACATTCCATTTTCTCTGAACGGCTACGAAATCCATTCTCTGAGATAAAGTTAGTAAAGTTTTGAGTATATTCCTGACATAGCCGTTTTTGTTTGGTATGCCAAGTGTTAGTAGTTCAGAGTCGAAATTTCCGACACTAGAAGCACAGAGCATTATGCCTAGGAAGTAGGAAGCAAAGGAGTAATAAAGCAGGTGTGTACTGTGATGAATGATACAATAGTGGTCAGTAGCCGCTGTGATGGATGATACAATAGTGGTCAGTAGCCACTGTGATGGATGATACAATAGTGGTCAGTAGCCACTGTGATGGATGATACAATAGTGATCAGTAGCCACTGTGATGGATGATACAATAGAGGTCATTAGCCACTGTGATGAATGATACAATAGTGGTCAGTAGCCGCTGTGATGGATGATACAATAGTGGTCAGCAGCCACTGTGATGGATGATACAATAGTGGTCAGCAGCCGCTGTGATGCTGCTGCTGCTGCTACTGAGTATTGTATGTGAGAAGCACATACAATAGCGATCAGTGTAGCTAGTGTATCTTCATCCACACTGAAGCCTCACTTGGGAAAGTGCCTGTCTCCGGGCTCACATTGTAGCGTCCTTCCTAACATATAGCCGTTATCGTATCGACAGTTAAAATACATTAGGAGCGTATGAATTATAATGACGGACAATATGTCGATCTCGTAACGATAGCAAGCCCTACAATAAGTAACAATGATTGCCCTCTTGTGCTGTTATCACGAGCGACCTCCATCATCAGCCGCCCGGCCAGATATCCTCTCCTTGCTGAAGACGGAAGATAGGATGGTGTTCCGTCCGGCGAGTGGAGGAGCACTCGAAGGGTCCTCAGTATTCCTGGGAAGGGAAGCAGAGGATGAACACCATGTAGGATGGGGTGTACATCGTGCAGGATGGGGGTGTACATCGTGCAGGATGGGGTGTGCATTGTGCAGTCAGCCCGTTCTCACGAGCGTTCCCAGCGTCCCAAAAATATCCTACTAAAGGGCCTCATCCTAAATAACCAGACGACCCACGTACAGAAAGCTGGGCATTATGTGCCAAGGACCTTGGCCCATCAGATGCCGTCTTCTGACTGATGGCTCCAACACGCAAATATCAAACCAGTGATCATTTGTCACACACTGATATATTGACCATTGTTATGGCTCGAATCCAGTGCGCTAAAATGACAAAAAGGAAAGTGTGTACGTTGTTGCTCTTTCCAGCACCTGGTTTAGTAGGCTTGAAATGAGCCTTGATCCTTTACGTATGTTTAGTATTAGGCGGAGTGTAGTACAGATGGACAGAGCTGAGAGGGAGGTACTACTCGGGTTGACCAAACCACACACTAGAAGGTGAAGGGACGACGACGTTTCGGTCCGTCCTGGACCATTCTCAAGTCGATTGTGAGAATACAATTGACTTGAGAATGATCCAGGACGGACCGAAACGTCGTCGTCCCTTCACCTTCTAGTGTGTGGTCTGGACAACATACTTCAGCCACGTTATTGTGACTCACCGTCTGCATACAACTGGGGGGGGACCTCCAGCAAACAGAGTATCGCCTGGTAATCAAATGTGGACAGTAATGTAAAGTGACCGGAATTTCGCCCATGAAAAATTAAAAGAGCGAAGCGACACTACGAGTTAATTTCCGCATTGTATTTGGGTTTGAAGGGACAGGAGACTGGAAGGAAGGAACAGGCAAAGAAAAAGGGCGTACCAGGGCACGTGGAAGGGATTAAATAAAACGAGAAAGAGCGCGAAGGGCAGAAACCTCTCAAGATTCAGAACATCACAGACGAAAGAGTGCAAATAAAGCCAGTCAAACAGAACAAACATTGATGAACAGAAGGTAAAGCTGAAGACAGAGGGGCAAGGGTGAGCTACCAAAGACTCAGGAAGGGGTATATAGGACCCAGCCCTAGCTGTGTTAACTTGAGGCGTCGTACCTCACTACCTCACTGCCTCACCTCGGCGATAATACCTCATAAAACTTCTCTCACATGCGGGCCACAGACACGGTCACCGCGGGGGAGACCTCTGCTCCACCATCCACTTACACGCTTACGTGGAGCGCGCACACGCTCTCATATATACTCGAACACATGTTTATATTTACACACGGGGCACATGGGTTACATCCACACACGGGACACATGGGTTACATCCACACACGGGGCACATGGGTCACATCCACACACGGGGCACATGGGTCACATCCACACACGGGGCACTTGGGTTGCATCCACACACGGGGCACATGGGTTGCATCCACACACGGGGCACATGGGTCACATCCACACACGGGGCACTTGGGTTGCATCCACACACGGGGCACTTGGGTTGCATCCACACACGGGGCACATGGGTCACATCCACACACGGGGCACATGGGTTACATCCACACACGGGGCACATGGGGTTACATCCACACACGGGACACATGGGTTACATCCACACACAGGGCACATGGGTTACATCCACACACGGGGCACATGGGTTACATCCACACACGGGGCACTTGGGTTACATCCACACACGGGGCACATGGGTTACATCCACACACGGGGCACATGGGTTACATCCACACACGGGGCACATGGGTTACATCCACACACGGGGCACATGGGTTACATCCAACATCCACACACGAGGAAGGTAGTGAAAGGGGATAAAGGAGAGAGAGAAGGTACTGAGAAGTAGGGAAGGTAGTGAAGGTGAAGGGGGTGAGCTCTCGTAAATTGGTAGTTGGCTTTTCCTCAGGCTGGTTTGACACAACCAGATCGTCCCATCTAGTGTGACGATCTGGTTGTGTTCTCTTGTTAATCCTCTATATAAGGGCTTCCGGTAGGATTTACTTGATCGGGTTATCAGATGTTGTTGAGAGGAGATGAGGCCTGAGAGTAGCTTGTTGCCTCTGTGAGTATTCAAGGAAATTCCCACTCATTCTATCTTGACTGGACGGTAGAGCGACGGTCTCTAGCAGGCCCACGTTCAATCCCCGACCGTACTACTGGTTGGGCACCACAACGCACCAAATCCTTATCCTGGTCGCTTCCAAGTGCTATATATACTCGTAATGGCTTGGCGTTCACTCACTGATAGTTCCTTTGCACTTGAAAGAATAGGGCCACCCAACCACAGAATTTCTCTTACAATGCATTAATGTAAAAGCCGCTGTGTTTACGAGACATTCTCGCTATTACTCGGCAAGACAAGTGTCCGCCAGCAAGCACTGCGTGTCGAGCATAAATTCATATCCCGACTTGGGGTTCCGCTCGGGATAACAAACAAAAAAAGAGTCTGGCAGAGTTTGCCCTCAACTGATACACTTCCTAACTAGGATAAAGAAAAGAAATAGTGTGGCTAGAAGGTGGCGTTTAGCTCCAAACAGGCAGTTAAGCGGATGAGGAGTTAAGGCCTGTTTGTCGTGTATGAGGCTCAAGAAACTGTCGAATTACCCTTCTTTATTTATGGGTGAAGGCCGCGAGAGAGCAGGAGAAGATGCGCACCTCCCCAGGCGTCGCTCCTACCATGTTGACGTCTCTCCCTCCCCCACTCTCCCTCTTTGGACATCCTCCTTAACATCCATCCCACTCTGGTGCACTATCCCTCCCTCCCTCCCTCCCTCCCTCTATATAATTGATACCCTTACCGCTCCCCCCCCCTCTCTCTCTCTCTCTCTCTCTCTCTCTCTCTCTCTCTCTCCTCTCTCTCTCTCTCTCTCTCTCTCTCTCTCTCTCTCTCTCTTCCATCTCCCTACTCTCAACATTATTCCACAAGCTCTAAAGACCGATTTTTATTCACTATACTGAAAGGATAAATAAAAATCCATCTCAACTCAGCACACTGAAGTGTATAAGTCTATCCACTCAGCACACTGAAGTATATAAGTCTATCCACTCAGCTCACTGAGAAGTAAAGATCCATCTACTCATCACACTGATAGTAAAGGAGCCATCTACTCAGCACACTAAGAATTTTAACCCCCCACTGAGAATGAGTAAAGGCTCATCTTATTAAGAATTATTTTTTTTTAATAATTCTTTATCTGTGTACCAGATAAGTTTCCTTATCACACCTGGCCATCTTCGAGGAAATAATTCCCGTCGTCGCTCCCAGTTACAATTGGCCGAGTCTAATTTGGCGCAGGTAATTGAGAGACGTTCTCTTGTCTCTATCCAGGAGCAATCTTGGCTCGTTAGTGGCTCATGAACTTTCTAAGAAGTTCTGACTGAAACAGATTCTCACTTAGCGGAGGTTCGTCCAGCCTGGTTAGTGAGACTGCGTATAATTGGGTGATTCAGTCATTATGAAAGTGGGATTTACATATTTGTAGCACATGTACTCACCTAGTTGTACTCACCTAGTTGTGCTTGCGGGGGTTGAGCTCTGGCTCTTTGGTCCCGCCTCTCAACCGTCAATCAACAACATGTACTCACCTAGTTGCGCTTGCAGGGTGAGGGGGGGGGGTTGAGCTTCGCTCTTTGGTCCCGCCACCATACGCACTGTAAATGATTTTTAGTGATAATTGGTTCAAATCCGTGCAATATTGTTCTGCTGTTACTCACGACGAGATTGCTATCAAGTATTGAGTCTGCAAATCATTACTTGTTATCTTGAGGTTATCTGGAGATGATTTCGGGGGCTTAGCGTCCCCGCGGCCCGGTTCTCGACCAGGCCTCCTATTTGCTACACACTCCTAGGAAGCTGTCCAGAGAAGCTGTCTAACTCCCAGGTTCCTATTTACTGCTAGGTAACAGGGGCATCAGGGTGAAAGACACTCTGCCCAATTGTTTTCGCCTCCACCGGGATCGAATCCGGAACCTCAGTACAACGAATCCGAAGCGCTGTCCACTCAGCTGTCAAGCCCCTTGTCAGCACTATGTACAACGAAATGAGTGAGAATCAAACTACGATGTTGCAGTGCGTAGGAAGGAGTCGCATCTCCGCTACCTTGGTTCCCCATTCACGAAGTAGTTACGCAAGCATTTACGAACCTGTACATCTTTTCTCAATCTTTGGCGGCTTTGTTTACAATTATTCAACGGTTAATGAGCTCCGAAGCACCAGGAGGCTGTTTATAACAATAACAACAGTTGTTAGGCAAGTTTTCATGCTGGTAAACTGTTTAATAAATATAACCAAAGCCGTCAAAGATTGAGGAAAGATGTACACATTCGTAAGTCCTTGCGTAACTGTATCGTGAATCTGGCCCGGCAGTCTTACCAGAGATCACTACAATTCGTACATATCGCACGCTACTTACGTACATACTCACTCTCACGTTTGAAGAACAGCGTAGAGGACCGCTGAAGAACAGTGTAGAGGACCGCTGAAGAACAGCGTAGAGGACCGCTGAAGAACAGCGTAGAGGACCGCTGAAGAACAGCGTAGAGGACCGCTGAAGAACAGCGTAGAGGACGCTGAAGAACAGCGTAGAGGACCGCTGAAGAACAGCGTAGAGGACCGCTGAAGAACAGCTTAGAGGATGCTGAAGAACAGCGTAGAGGACCGCTGAAGAACAGCGTAGAGGACCGCTGAGAACAGTTAGAGGACTGCTGAAGAACAGCGTAGAGGACCGCTGAAGAACAGCGTAGAGGACCGCTGAAGAACACGTAGAGGACCGCCGAAGAACGTTACGCAGCTGAAATTCTTCTTAGACCGTTACTATAGTCCCAATTCAAATTTAAATTCAAACCCTTTAGTCATAAAATAACCGTTAATTTACGTTTACCATATAGCCATTTCAATACGTTATTTGAACAGGAGAAGGTTATAATGACAAGATCACATGAAATTGTAATTATGTTCTGCGTAATCAGGATTTGGAGTTGGATGCTTAATTCATCAGTGATTCATTAAGATCATTACAGAAGGGCCCGTAGTGAACAATCGTTCAGGTGGGGGACTGGAGTGAACAATCGTTCAGGTGGTGCTGGAGTGAACAGAGTGCACAGCCGTAAGCACAAATACACTGGTGACATTGAACTGCCCAAGCATAGCATAAAATTAGAATGAGTTGAGTTGACAAATTGGACGATTACTAAAAAAACTAGCAGTCACCATCACATGACCTCAACCCAGCAGTCACTATCACATCACCTCAACCCAGCAGTCACCATCACATCACCTCAACCCAGCAGTCACCATCACATGACCTCAACCCAGCAGTCACTATCACATCACCTCAACCCAGCAGTCACCATCACATGACCTCAACCCAGCAGTCACCATCACACCATCTCAACCCAGCAGTCACCATCACACCATCTCAACCCAGCAGTCACCATCACACCATCTCAACCCAGCAGTCACCATCACACCCCGACTCTCCAAAAGGATAAGAGTCACTCTCAAATAACACGATGACTAATTTTATATTTTAAGTACACACTAACACCCTATGTATTAATCCGGTTCAAACAACGTCCAATCAACAGACACACTACATACTCGGACCGTCCAATCAAGAGACACAACATACTCGGACCGTCCAATCAACAGACACACTACATACTCGGACCGTCCAATCAACAGACACACTACATACTCGGACCGTCCAATCAACAGACACACTACATACTCGGACCGTCCAATCAACAGACACGCTACATACTCGGACCGTCCAATCAACAGACACGCTACATACACTTAACTGTATTCCAGGAACGATCTTAGAATCAGTCAAGTCCTGCAAAGGAAAAGCCAAAGAATGTGAAGTCATTAACTTGGCTTAAATTATCGAGTGACGCTAATGGAGAGAGATTGTGGCTGATGTTACGAGGAAGAGATTCGCTATACTTAATGTTACAGATAACGATATTTATATAATGTAATAGTACAACTGCATTGTAAATTTGCTCAATTGCTTTAATCCGATTAATATATAAATAAATCGAATTTGCAGCTCTCAGTTGAATGAAGAGCAGATTAATTCAGAAGAGTAATGTCGGAGTGCATTTATGGTTCACTATTGATTAGAAAGATTTATACGATATATATAATCTGTAAATATATAAATTTTATAAAAATATAGTTAGAGACTCGACTAAAAGTGAACAAATATTATCATGACATCCAAAGCTTGGGATATAGCTATACTAAGACGGCCGTATACTTAGACGCTTAGAGTATTCGTTATACATAGTCAGGAGACATCTCCTGTCCACGAGGCTAACCATAGCCGTGCTTCTTGCCTAGCTCCTGTGCCAGGTAAGTTACGGGCTCACCATAGCCCGTGCTACTTGGAACTTGTTCCGAGTAGCTGAATCTATAACAACAAATAATCGTTATACATTATTGATGCCCTGCTACTTCTTGGGTGGCTTAATCTTTATCAATCAATCAATCAATCTTTATACCTGCATTTAGCGTTTATTATGCATTGCAAGACCAGGTTATCAGCCGATGATAAGGTAGCCGTTTGGTGTTTCTGTGGGGGATTCTCTGACTTAAGTGTTGGTGATGTTTGCTGGTTTTGGTATACTTGGGCTGGACGGTAGAGCGACGGTCTCGCTTCATGCAGGTCGGCGTTCAATCCCCGACCGTCCAAGTGATTGGGCACCATTCCTTCCCCTCCTCCGTCCTTCCCATATATCCTTATCCTGACCCCTTCCATTGCTATATAGTCGTAATGGCTTGGCGCTTTTCTCCTGATAGTTCCCTTCCCTTGATATATTGTATGATAACAATCTATATCAATTCATATACTGGTATGATATCAAATCAATTTGATATCAAATCTCGTATGTCAGTGACTTTACAGATTCAAAAAATGTTATTGGTCGGTGAACTTACCTATTTGTGTCTGAATGGTCGAGATTTAGCTCTGGAACCCCAAGTTTCTACTGCTGGGTTGTCTCTACATCACTCCTGCCCTAAGAATCTCCTGCTCTAAGAATAAGTTCTATAACCTGTTCAATTACTTAATTCCATTTTCCCCTTACTCTTACGCTAAAAGAAAACTTTTAGCATCTCTTTTTAGTCATCTNCCTGATGAAATTGTCCAAATTCAAGACGCCCAAATACCAAATTTATCCAATCCCATCAAAGACCTGTGATGCGCACGACAAGAAAGTTGGATCCAATATTCAGTTTGAGAGGATACCAGGATATCATTGGAACCTCTCTGGACTTTTCAAGTGAGTGTCTGACGGCACTTGGAATACTTAAAAGAGCTGCGCCTTTTCGTTTGCTTAGAATATAGGACAAATATACAATAAGATGCAGTTCATTGAGCATATACTCACTTAACAGCTAATTTGTTGAATTTGTGTAAATGTGAAATTATTTCTTGTAAGTGGGATGTAGTACTCAGTTTGTGTATAAAATAAATTGTATTTACTGCAATGAAAAATTGGGTTTAGAATATAAGATTATCCAATATATGAAAAAGTCATCTATATTTTGGCATTATCTCTAGTATAGGCATTGTAGATGTTCAGGATACTGTAAAGAGGTCCTGTTGAGTAAACAGCGTATGGGAATTGTCAACTTCCAACAGAGGTCCTGTAGAGATGGGATCGTGTGGAGGTGGAAGAGGGGGAGGGTCTCGCTCAAGCTTTCTTGGGACCTGTCCCAAACCAACACCTGCCACGTCCCTATCAAAGATCGGTCCATGAGACGATGACCAGAAGTCAGAAGATGGAGAGATCGCCACACGACTCCATAATGGTCCAGGATGGACCGAAACGTCGTTGCTTCTCCATCTTCTGAGTGGAGAAGCGACGTTGGGTCATCATTTCTTCAGCCACGTTATTGTGACTCATCGTCTGCATCGGTTTATGAGAGCGCATCAATACCTAGACCTGCTGAATTCCGAGCTCACTCCCACGATGCACTGTTGCTTGGTCCAGAGCATGGGAATATAGGACCTCGTAGAACATAGGGGCCTCGTAGCCTGGTGGATAGCGCGCAGGACTCGTAATTCTGTGGCGCGGGTTCGATTCCCGCACGAGGCAGAAACAAATGGGCAAAGTTTCTCTCACCCTGAATGCCCCTGTTACCTAGCAGTAAAATAGGTACCTGGGTGTTAGTCAGCTGTCACGGGCTGCTTCCTGGGGGTGGAGGCCTGGTCGAGGACCGGGCCGCGGGGACACTAAAAAGCCCCGAAATCATCTCGAGATAACCTCAAGATGGGTGTCTCAAGGTGCTCCCATGCAGCGGACTGCTCATTGCTACATGCAGTCATACTATTCACTTCCCAACCTATGGACTTCTCAATACGTGGGCTGCTCATACCAAGCATCTCTCAAAACATGAGCTGACGCCAAAGACCTCTCGAGTGTGACGGTCGTACTATGCCAAGAGACTCTCCTAACTTATACCACCAGACTCGCATATTCAGTCCGACCTACCACACACCACCTCACGCTCCAGCCTATCCATATTCCCCCTATTTCTAACCTATTAATGTCTCGCTTCATTCTAAGACCTAGCCCCACACCCACTTTGGCTAGTGCCTAAGTCACCCTGGGCTTAATTGTTTTCCCGCAATAATTCCTTGTTTACAGCATTCAACCCTTTCCCTCTCCAACGCTTGCTGCCCCAACTACCACTTTCTATCCCCACTGCCACTTTCTACTCCCACCGAACTCTACTGTCTCCACCCATCTTTACCCGAACTCCACCCAAACTCCACCCGAACTCCCACCCCTCCACCCTGGCCAGCCTTCCTCCCAAACCACCTCCTTTCATGTGCCAAGCCTGTAGGTTCCCGGGGCATCACACACCTGACTTCATAAGCTCCTTAGTGATCCTTACGCCCAGATCAGGACCCGTGTGAGGCGAGGCAGGCCAGCCCTCGCCAGGTGGAATGGTGAATGAGAAACAAGAATAAAGGTTAACTGGGAAACTCAACTGGAAAAGGTGTTGGTGAAAGAATTGAGAGACCAAAGAGGGTGAACAGAGACGATAAGAAGGATAAATACATATTATGTTTATATATACATATTGAGAGGACGGGAATAAATATATGGACATTAAAGGAACAGCAGATGAATGAGGGCCACTTTGATTCTTGAAGTCTCTGACATCACAATAACTAGAAAGAGTGAAAGTATTCATATATATATATATATATATATATATATATATATATATATATATATATTATTAAATATGACCGAAAAAGTAAGATTAATAATTCTAACACGAATTTTCTCAATTTTCCTTATGTTTGTTTTTACTGATGACGTGTACCTGATGTCAGACATCTGCAGGAGCTGAAAGAAGCGTTTGAGCAGAATTCTGTGTTACGTTTCACTTACGAGATGGAGAAGGATGGGAAGCTGCCCTTTCTAGATGTAACAGTCATGGAAAGGAGCGGAGGTTTCCACACTACAGTCTACACTAAGGAAACAAACATAGGAATGTGCCTAAATGCCAACAGTGACTGCCCAGATAGGTACAAGAGGAGTGTTGTTAACGCTTATGTCGACCGTGCTCTCAGCCACAGCTCAGAATGGAAGCAAGTCGACGAAGAACTCTGTAGAGTAAGGCAGGTCCTAGTCAACAACGGCTTCTCCAATGGTTTCATTGAAGACATCATAAGAAGGAAAGTGAAACGCCATGCAACCTCTGAAGATACAACTAACACAACACCTATACCCCCTATTAGACTATTTTACAGGAACTTCTTCTCCACAGCTCATAAAACGGAGGAAAGGGTCCTGAAAGATATTGTTAATAGAAACGTTATCCCTACAGACAAAAATCAGAAGATACAATTGACGATTTACTATAAAACCAAGAAAACTGCCAACCTACTCATGAGAAACTCTCCAGACACAAAGCAGAACGCTTTGAAAGAGACCAATGTCGTCTATGCCTTCAAATGCCCACTTGGGGACTGTAAGCCCCAAAGAACTCAATATATAGGCAAGACAACAACATCTCTTTCCAGGCGATTAACGATGCATAAGCAACAGGGCTCTATCAAGGAACATATAATCTCTTCCCACAACCAAACCATCACCAGAGAAATCTTAACAAACAACACAGAAATCATTGATAGATACAGCGACAACAGGCGGCTTGACATCTGCGAGGCACTACACATCAAGAAGTCAACACCAGCAATCAACAGCCAATTAACGCACTACTATATTCTACCCACTTCAAGACTCCGCTCCAATATAGAAACATCAAGAAATACGGGCCAATAGGCCTTCTGCAGTTACAGATCTATTCTTCCCTTATACCCATTGTTTCGTGTTCTGTGTTTGTTCTCACCTCACCCCAAACCATTGTAACATGTCACCTCACCCAAATGCAGGTATTTAAACTCTGTTCAGTTATAGTTGTTCTGTGTGTGTGTAACAAAAGTCTTTGAAAATGTAATAAGTTTTACGAAACGCGCTCAAGTGTCGCGTCAGACTAAGAAATAAAGAATGAATTTTGGAGAATTGATTTTTAATTTACCGTCATCAGTAAAAACAAACATAAGGAAAATTGAGAAAATTCGTGTTAGAATTATTAATCTTACTTTTTCGGTCATATTTAATAACATATGTCTACAGGAAAGACTGCTACCAAAATATACTAATATATATATATATATATATATATATATATATATATATATATATATATATATATATATATATATATATATATATATATAATATATGTAATATATATATATAATCATGGATATATAAAAAAACACAGATGTCCCGCGTGACAAAAAAATAAAGCAGAACATGGAAGATAAACTTGACAGGAAATACAGGTATATAAGGACGCAAGAAGACATTTACCGTTGCGTAACTGCTCATAAAGAATTGAGATGAACGCAAGTCGTGACAGGTCGCAAGACCCCCAGAAATAAACATGAGAGGGGGATATTTATGAACGTAAACGTGATTCAGAATATGGAGTTCCTAGCACTGCTGCGTCGGTGCGTCGTGCCGTCGGAATATGTGGGTGCGTGTAGTGACGCAGGTGACGTTGAAGTGGAGATGCCCATAGGACGGGAAGCATGGAGCCAAGAGGTGGTTGTTCGAGGCGGTGGTAATGAGGAAGTAGCTTCTTGTGACAGGTGTGGTGGCGTTGGCTTCACACACACCTGCCCTCCAGGCAGGTGTGTGTGTGTGTGTGTGTGTGTGTGTGTGTGCGTGGTGCATCATGACTGCCTGTTCTGCGAAGAACAACATCCGGTGAATCCTAGACAATGAGCAGCAATTTACAGCTTTTTACGCTCTCAGGTAACCCCAGTGCTGCTCTGAAATAAAAACCTAGTCTCGCGCTAATTATTATTTGCTTACAGGTAGAGCCTTTGTTCGGCTATGATTTGTTTAGCGTTAATTAGGATAGTCTGTCTTTTATATATCCTGCCTGAGGAAAAAAAAAGCCTAATGTTTCAAGATGTTCCAAGAACTTATTAAAGAAATCAGCATTTGTGGCCTTTAGTCATTTGTTTTTGCATTAAAATCTACGTAGAATGTCGTTGTTGGTGGGAAGTATTTTGGCTGGAAGATTAGACAATTACAGAATATGATGTTATTTGTTATATGATGTTATTTGTTATATGATGTTATTTGTTATTCATTAGCTACCACGCAGTGCGTTTACTGGTTTGTTGCAATATGTGCAATGTTTTCAACCGTTGTCAACTTAAAAGGTTTTCCACAGCCCTTGTCAACTGCAATGACTTTCACACCCTTGTCAATTTGCAATATTTTCCACAGCCCTTATCAACTGCAATGACTTTCACAACCCTTGTCAATTTGCAATATTTTCCACAGCCCTTATCAACTGCAATGACTTCCACAGCCCTTGTCAATTTGCAATGCTTTCCACAGCTCTTGTCAACTGTAATGTCTTCCACAACCTTTGTCAATTTGCAATGTTTTCCACAACCCTTGTTAATTTGCAATGTTTTCCACCTATTTACCTACCACAACAACATACCTACCTATCCACCTATCACAACATTTATCTACCCACCAAACCACAACATCTATCGTTCGTACCTTCCTCCCACAATCACAACTTTACCACAATACCCACTGGACACAATACCCATTTGATACAAAATACTCATTGGCCACTTAGCCTATTTCACATGTATTTTTCATTTGAAACTCATTTTTGTATTTTAAAAAATGATCAAAATTATCTCCATATACGGTTTGAATACGCTATAATTATTAGACAAAAAAGAGCCACAATCGATGCTAGATTTATGCAACAATGCATCATAATTATCTAAATCTTCCTTGGAACAATTTGTCTTATCGCGATATATGTTTATCGGGCAGCGATTATCTCAGCAGCCTCGGCGGGTGTACTTTAGGTGTTGTCTTAAGTGTGTCTGGGTATATCCCTCTCCCTGACGGCCTTTGGATATGTTGCGATATACGATATACAGAGGCGACTTTGTTGTATTTGGTGTGTTGGACGATAGTGTAATTCTTGTGCAGGCGATGAGTCACAATAACGTGGCTAAAGTATGTTGACTAGACCACACACTAGAAGGTGAAGGGACGACGACGTTTGGGTCCGTCCTGGACCATTCTCACAATCGACTTGAGAATGGTCCAGGACGGACCGAGGTCGTCGGTCGTCGTCCCTTCACCTTCTAGTGTGTGGTCTGGTCAACAGTGTAATTCTTCGTCGCTCAGCGTCATGTGTAATGGGATTTTATGAATTTTATGTTCTGAATATTTTCCAGTGTTCAATGTTTTCGTAATTTTTATTTTTTTTCTATCTTGCTGGAGTTTTATTGCATGTCTGCAACGTGTTCATGGCGAGCTCTCCAAGCAAATATTTTTGTTAATTATATTAAAGTGCTTCCTCATAACTTTACGACTTATGAGTGGCGCTTTCCCTTCCACTCTATGTCTGTAAGCCAGCTATAAACCACAGCTTAGCAGCGCTTCTGTCGGTTAACGATGTCAAAGTTTAATGGGCAATCGCTATCCGAACAGAACAACACGAACGAACATAAATAAAGACGCTCCTTAATCCTCAAGATTCATTGACGTTCTTTGAATTTATTGGTCAAGATGTAGACATTTGTTTAGTTAATGCCCTTAATTTCCATCTGCGTTTTACAACGTTTAACTTCAGGAAAAAACAACTCGAAATGGCGCTGATAATCTTTGATCAATGCGATGTTGATCGTTTTGTTTACAAGTAAAATTTAATTTCTGGTTAATGATATAGATATTTTTATAAGGATTGTGACCGTCGCTTAGGGAAGGAGCTCAAGTCCTTCAAAGTGGACCTGCTCCTTACCTCAGGATAATCTTTACTATTCATCGAATAGTAAGGAGTATATTCCTTACTATATGGTGATATGTGGTGATATGTGATATGTGGAGTAGAAGGAATATATTCCTTACTATATATATTATTTGAGTCAATATATTTCACTCAATATATTGAGTAAGGAATACTCAATATACTCTAGTACATTAAATATATTCAAGATACTACTCAATATACTCAATATATTCTTTACTATACGTCCCAAACAGGATAAACTATCATGTTTATCTTCACATGTTTATTAATGAATAGGATCGTATATTATCTAAGATAATGAATCAGCTTTACGATCCAATGTCAGCCGGATACTTCCATTTGGCTTCCGTCAGGTGTAATGCATACGGGCTCTCACAAGCCAGCCGGATGCCTGAAGTCGGCTTTCCACGAGGTGTTAAAAACACGGTTTCTCTCCAGCATATACCCTCGAAGTACCTCCATCGGAGGATAGGAAAATTCAGGAGAGGGTGAGCTTTGCGGCCCTGTGATAGCTTACGTCTTTAGAACCTATACTACGTCGTCATAAATTAGCTTCAACTCCATTATTTTTAATACCATTGCACGACCTAGAGTCAGCAAAGTATCCACTCAGACTTGGAAAAAAAAGAGTGATGAGAAAAGCGATGCTGGTGAACGAAAGAGTTTACTATATATTCTTAGTTATCCATTTGTGTGTGGCCGAGTTATCTGTGATATATATTATATCATTTGCAAATGATATAATATATATCATTTGATATGATATATATTTATTTGTGGTTCTGGGAAGGATTAGATAACATGTTAGCCCCTCCACCAGTACGATATAACGGTATTCGGAGCTGTAATAAAGGGGAGGTGTCTGATTGTCCACCTCGCGCTTTATTTATGATAGCCTCCTTGCTCCTGTGATGTCCCTTCGCGGGCATGTATACCACTGTAGGAGTGGCTTTACAGCGAGGCTTCCACACTGTAAACCTCCATGCCTATTTCGCCAGTCAGGGGTCCATATTGCGCCAGTCAGGAGTCCATATTGCGCCCGTCAGGGGACCATTTTCCGCCAGTCAGGGGTCCATATTCCGCCAGTCAGGTGTCCAACCCTCCAGAGAGTCTTTGTGCCTCCGGCAAGGCCACTCCACATATCACCACATATCACCATATCACCACCACCGCCCCCTTCTACACCTACGCATCATCATCTACCCACTGCTCAACAGGATCAACATTCACCACGCATTAACCTGTTCACTTACGAAACCTATATATCTATTTTTTTCCCTCAATCATGGCGGCTAGTTTATATTTATTGAGCAGTTTATTAGCTTCGAAACTTCACAACTCGAGGATAATATCGTAATAAAGAACCTCCTAGCGCATCGGAGCTCATAAAGTGTATTATGAATGCAAACTAAGCCGCCAATATTGTGAACAGATGTACAGGCTTCGTAAGGGCGCTTTACCTGAGCATCTGGCTCAAGCACATGTTACCTGCACACCACAACATCTGTGCCCAAATAGAAACACTTCATTTGTCTTATTATTACTTGCTTCAGCATTTAATACGACATACGTCAGCATTTAATACAACTTTTCCAGCATTTAATACGACATACGTCAGCATTTAATACGACATACGTCAGCATTTAATACAACTTATTCCAGCATTTAATACGACATGTGTTAATATTAATTACAAGCCAGCATGTAATACAATTTACGCCAGAATTAGTGACACACACCAGCATTTATTGATATGATAGCATTTAATTCGACTTAAAAGAATTTAATACAGCTTATTAATATGGGTTTTGCCAGCATTTAATACGACTTACACTGACACCTACTACGTCACACATAAGCATTTATTACTTGTGGCAGCATTTATGTGATGTATGCCAGCGTTTACGGAGACTTACGCAAGCATTAAATGACTTATTTAAGGCATTTAATGACTTATTTAAGGTATTTAATGACTTATTTAAGGTATTTAATGACTTATTTAAAGCATTAATGACTTATTTAAGGTATTTAATGACTTACTTAAAGTATTTAATGACTTATTAAGGTATTTAATGACTTATTTAAAGTATTTAATGACTTATTTAAGGTATTTAATGACTTATTTAAGGTATTTAATGACTTATTAAAGCATTTAATGACTTATTTAAAGCATTTAATGACTTATTTAAAGCATTTAATGACTTATTTAAGGCATTTAATGTGACTTATGCCAACATTTAATGCTACCTTCACATGTACATTCCTCAGCGGCATCATCACATTACATGAACATCATCACATTGTGTAATCTGCCTCTACACATTCTGTCCCCCCCCCCTCTATATATCGCCTATTCCTGCATATAAATACAGTTATTCCCACAATTCACAGCAACAAAATGTGCTCAGTGCAACATGAGCAACATGAGCCTGTAATGACCGAACCACACACACCAGAAGATGAAGAGACGAGGACGTTTCGGTCCGTTCTGGACCATTATCAAGTGGTGTCGACTTCAGAATGGTCCAGGACGGACCGAAACGTCGTCGTCCCTTGATCTTCTGATGCTGTGTTCGGTCATCATTTCTTCAGCCACGTTATTGTGACTGATCGTCCGGAGGAGCACTGTAGACCTCGGCCCCCTCCAGCCCATCTGTGGGTCCCTTACTGTTCCTACCTTCATTTGCCATGGAGGTAGGAATATTGGCTCCATTCTTACTCCATATTTCTCACCGAAGAAAAANTTCTGGCCAGCTAGCCAGGGCAGTCAGTCAGTTAGCTGGCCAGCTAGCCAGGGCAGTCAGTCAGTTAGCTGGCCAGTTAGCCAGCTAGGAAGCTGGCCGGCAAGCCAGCTGGGGCGGCAGTTAGTAATGTTCTCCCGCCATTTCCATGCGTATTGCTTGACAAGACTCCCAAACGTTCGTTGTTGTCAAGTGCGAACATCAGCGCCGCGTTCAACGCCGTGATAAACGTGTAGTTTGGTCATTGTAAACACAACGACCGGAGAATTATCACCCCATCGCCTCGTCTACATAATGGTCGGCGTTTCTTCACCCCCTTGGATGACGGAACTCCTACAAGATGTCCATTTTAGGGTGAGTCCCGGCGGTGCCAGTTGCTGGTCTCTACACCCGCGGAGAACCGCAAACCTGGTGATGAAGAGGCAGCCAGTTTTATCCTAAATCACGGCCCCCCCTCTCGTGTAACGCCGAGGCATCCAGCGCCTCTATTGTGGATCTGGTGCCTTTATTGGGGGATTCTGTGCCTCTGTTGGGGGATTCTGTGCCTCTATTGGGGGTTCCTGTGCCTCTGTTGGGGTTCCTGCGCCTCTGTTGGGGGTTCCTGCGCCTCTGTTGGGGGTTCCTGCGCCTCTGTTGGTGGATCTCAAGGCAATTTGTCCGTCCAGTCAACAAGTTCCTTGTTTACTGACCTACTCATCACCCGCGCTGTCGTGTCCTGAACATCTTCACGCTGCCTTCACCCGTCTCTACTGTCACCCGTCGCAACTCACCCGTCACCCGTCGCAACTCACCCGTCACCCGTCGCTACACCTCCGTAGATCCTCACCCGTCGCAACTCACCCGTCACCCGTCGCTACACCTCCGTAGATCCTCACCCGTAAGCCACCGTCTGTTCTTCGTGACATAAACTTTCACCCCACTGGGCTATGAGAATATATTTTGTGACATGTAAGCTGGAAATATTAACTTACACGACGCGCGATATGTGGTTTTCACCTCAGTCACAGAGGTAATGCATGCAGCCCTCAGCCCACTTGAGCAGAGTACCCGGTGCCGGCCCTGGGCGCTCTCTCGGGGCCCCCAGAATTTGAGCTCGAAGATAATTATGGGTAGTCATGGGGGGCCCCCTTGGTGGGTCAGCCAGTCCCCCCCTTCCCCCATGATTTGGGGTCCCCCCCACACACACACCTGTGTCTCGTTACGGAGGTAATGATGGCAGACGATATTTGGACGCGAGTGATGAAGATGAGGATGATAGTTGGGTTGATGGTAATGGAGGTGGTGATGATGGCGATGGCAAGGATTTGTGGCGATGCCTGTGATGACTGGGCCGATTACTAATTGGTGTTTGGAGTGGCGGTGTGATGGGCGGTGTGGCTCACGAGGTAGGGATTGTGGGCGGTATGGGTTCCCCGCTGCCATCCTCCTGCGAGGTAAATGTACAGTGTAAGGTTAGTGTGAGTCTCTAGCCTGAAATTTATATTGAGGTAAACTGCCTTTGTCTTCCCTTTGTGTGTGTGTGTGTGTGTGTGTGTGTGTGTGTGTGTGTGTGTGTGTGTGTGTGTGTGTGTGTGTGTGTGTGTGTGTGTGTGAGGTTATACTCTGGTTTGCCTGTTCTTTGCTTGTTTGTGTAGAGTTCTCTGTCCTTGTTTGTGTGTGCGTATTGAACAAGAGACCGTGCAAACTCAGTGTATTAACGTGAGAATATGTGTGTTCTTGAATGCAACTGTTCAACAGGCTTGATAGGATGCAACATCATCGTTGCAAATTTGCATCTCACCTGTTTTCACCTGTTTTTTTTTAATTCGTTTTGACCTATTTTCATTTTTTTCAGCGTTTCTCCGGGAAGTTCTTTTGCTATCTCGCACTGGATCAAGCTGGAAGTCTTTCACGTCAATGTTTTCTTTGCCTTACGAGGCGGCCTCTCTCTGGTTTACTCTCTCGGCGGTCTTGTTCTCTGATCAAAGACAGGTGAGAAGATATCAAGAACTCTGCAAGACTTCAGCACCAGAATGAGTCTGTGATTAACAGACTCACAGATTAGATGTAGGTGTAACAGATTATATGTAGGTGTAACAGATTATATGTAAGTGTAACTGACTGTGTTTTAGTGCATGTGTGTTACTTACGGGTTTGTACTTACAGGTTTGTTACTAAAGTTTGCTTTCTAGAAATGTATGTGATTTATAAATATTAGACACAGTTCATGTACAGTCTTCGACTTAGAGTCCTGCCCTCCACATGTGGAGGATGGCGGTGGTATCTGAGGCCTTCATAGCAGTCATCATATCAGGAGGATATCACTCATCATGTCACTCTGATGACAGCTGAGCCATCACTCATCACTGTGCCCGGCTCTTGAGCACCACACGAGCGACCAAGCACTCTCGTCTATCCGTCTTCTTGGCCACCGACACGAACACAGAACCCCGAGTATGTAGACTTCACTCATTATATCCAATGAGAATAACCAGCATTATACAGCATCATACATTATAATAAATGACCATTATACATGATAGTGTTCTCCCCCCTTCATGGTAATGATGGCTTGTGGCTTCCTCAAGTCCTCGTGGCGCTTTGGCCTGGGTTCGTATCCCGGACGGGGAGGATTGACTGGGCGCCAGTCCTTAACTGCAGCCTCTGTTCCCCCAGCAGTAAATGGGTACCCGGTTGTTAAACGACTTATCTGGTCGTATTCCAGGGAACAATGAGGATTAAGGACCTGCCCGATACGCTACGCGTGCTGGTGGCTGTACAAGAATGTAAGAACTTGTGTATATATAAATAAAAGGAGATACAAATATATGAAGCCCTCTTTGTTCTGTTGGAGACTGGTGGGGGTGAGAGGAGGGAAGTGGTAGATGGGTTGGTGGTGGTTGTCGTGGTAGTTGGGTTGTGGTGGTTGTCGTGGTAGTGATGGTGGTGGTAATGGTGGTGACTACGAGAAGTGAGGTCTATGTTTATGTCCAGCCTACCTGCCTTCTTGTACCTGCAGGGTTATAATTTAATTATTCTGATATGTGAATTCTTGATTGAATCTGGCATTTAAGGTAGTGAGTGGAGGTGGCTTCCACAACCTCTTCTTTCAGTGCGTTCCATTCGTTGACCATTCGTTGACCAGGAGGCCTGGTCGACGACCGCAGGAGGCCTGGTCGACGACCGCAGGAGGTCTGGTCGACGACCGGGCCGCGGGGACGCTTAGCCCCGGAAGCACCTCAAGGTAACCATCCTTACGGGGGTATGAGAATTTCATTGTATTTCTTTTATTCATTTTGGGTTTTCCAGCTTCCACTTCTGCCCTCTCGTCCTACTTTATCTCAGCTTGAAAAGGCTGTACTTGTGCGCTGGGTCTATTCCCTTCGGTATCTTGTACGTTGTGGTCATATCCCCTCTTGTCTCCTTTCCTTTAGGGCTGTGAAGTTTAGTTCCCTTAACCTGTCCTGGTTACTTAAACCTGCTAGTTCTGGCACTTAGCATGTTTGAAACCTCTTTACTTGATAGTGGTGGTGGTGGTACTTGTAGGTCTGAAGATGGTGGTGGTTGTAGTGATTGTAAATGTGATGGTGGTGGTTGTAGTGATTGTAAATGTGGAGATATGGTAATGGTGGTTAGCCTGCCATGGTAGCGTCAGGTAGTGGTGGTGATGGTGACAATGGTTATGGGGGAGCTATGGTGGCGATAGTGATATATTTGGAGACGCCCTTGTGCTCAGGTTACATACGGTCCGTAGTCCAGACGACCATTCGAGGCCTCTACCGAGCGTCCTCACACACGCTCACCATTCTTATAACCCACACACGCCACCTACCATTACCATTATCCACTCCAGCTACCCCTTGACCGGCCAAAAACTCTCATTCATATTCACACTCATCACCAATACCATTATACGCGTCCTCTGTTGACATTGCCATGACCCAGGCTCCGCTATATCATTGTGATTATACTCGCCTATCATCAGAGACCCTTGCCATTACCTATTTATATAACGTATGAGCCTTGACAGGTGGCCAGCACTTTGTCGGGAAAAAGTCTTGTAATCATATTAATTCAATTTGGCTGCTGGCTGATTTTATGGACTGCTCCGAGTGTACTCACCTATTTGTGCTTGCGGGGGTTGAGCTCTGGCTCTTTGGTCCTGCCTCTCATTCGTCAGTCTACTGGTGTACAGATTCCTGAGCCTACTGGGCTCTGTCATATCTACATGTGTGTGTGTGTGTGTAATTACCTAAGTGTAATTACCTAAGTGTAGTTACAGGATGAGAGCTACGCTCGTGGTGTCCCGTCTTCCCAGCACTCTTTGTCATATAACGCTTTGAAACTACTGACGGTCTTGGCTCCACTACTTCTCACCTAACTTGTTCCAACCGTCTACCACTCTGTTTGCGAAAGTGAATTTTCTTATATTTCTTCGGCATCTGTGTTAGCTTGTTTAAATCTATGACCTCTTGTTCTTAAAGTTCCAGGTCTCAGGAAATCTTCCTATCGATTTTATCAATTCCTGATACTATTTTGTATGTAGTGATCATATCACCTCTTTTTCTTCTGTCTTCAAGTTTTGGCATATTTAATGCCTCTAACCTCTCCTCGTAGCGCTTGCCGTGTGTGTGTGTGTGTGTGTGGTGTGTGTGTGTGTGTGTGTGTGTGGTGTGTGTGTGTGTGGTGTGTGTACTCACCTAATTGTGCTTGCGGGGTTTGAGCTTTGGCTCTTTGGTCCCGCCTCTCAACTGTCAATCAACTGGTGTTCAGATTCCTGAGCCTACTGGGCTCTATCATGTGTGTGTGTGTGTGTGTGTGTGTGTGTGTGTGGGTGTGTTGGGTGTGTGTGTGTGTGTGTGTGTGTGTGTGTGTACTAGCCTTGCTGTGTTTATAAGGTTGAGCATCAGCTCTTAAGCCCAGCCTCTGGACCATCAGTTTGTTCAGCGCAAAGGGGGGGGTATATTAATATATCTTATTTAACTTTCAACTGCCGCCGACCCCCTCCCCCCACATAAAAAAATCTAACGTAAACTTTTTGAAACTAAAGAGAATCACGTTGACAGTTCAAAAGCATAGAAAGTTATGCTAAGATTCTAGCGTGTCGAGGGTAAGCTCTATTTAGATAAGACGCGTTGCACGATTTTGCCAGACAAGCCTTTATTCTGTTATATATCATTAATCACCCCCCCTAACATACTTATCTAAATTTATTATTGCTATTTTATTGTTTTTTATTGTTATACGACGAGCTTGTTAGAAAGAAGAAATGCTTTGCCCACGTATGTTTCGTCTTCTCTCAGTGAAACCAAGGGCATTATTTATTTTGTATTAAGATGGATACTTTACTGGTGGGCAAACCTGCTTAAAATAACTGAGGGTGTTACACTGGCAATGAGTGGTTGGTTGTCAAATGAAGGGAGATGGAAGGGGGTATACTTAGTAGGTCGTGTGTGTGTGGTGTGTGTTGTGTTGTGTGTGTGGTGTGCTACATGATTAATCCTAAAAATTCCCTACACTATTACTTGTAGGATTTAACTAAAAAACTTTAATCCAATTTTTCGAATCATCACAGTAATGGTAAATTGTTCACTAGCTTTTCTTATCACGTCTACATACCAAAGTGAATTTTGAACTAGCTTGGATCACTTCTATAACTAAACTATCCATTAAATTTATTACACTACTACCGTATATAGATGTATATAGATGCCCCTTCGGTCATATCTTTGTGGTTTCTTATTGAACATTACACCTCAATCTACAAGATCCGTTCCCTAATGAATCGTCTCCTGTTCGAATCATGTCTACACCTGTTCCTTCCTGTGGTTGATCCAGCTGCTTCGTCGCCCGTACCTTTGCTCAGGACGAGCCGTGGTTGAATATATCTTTGGACCTTTTCTCCTTTCTTTATTGTGTTGGGAACCTGTGTAGGGCTTGCATACTCTCATGACTGGTCCACATAGGTTGCAAACAGCGTGAAGGGAAGTGAGAGAATCTGAAAACTGACAAGACTGCAGCAAGAGGTAAATAACCAGAGGAAATTAATAGGCGGGGAAGAAAGAATACAAATTGTTGCATAGAAAAAAATTATATTTCAAGAAACGAAGCAAAAAGAAGGTAATAAAAGATCCATAATTTGCAAGGGGAAATCATCCATAAACCCCCACTTACTTCTTTAAGAAGCTTCTCATCATTTAGCGATGTTTTGCGGGGAACGTTGCAATAGTTCTTGCAGAGAGGGGAAACAGTTGCTGCTTCAGGACGTTTCGTTGAAGACTGTTGCATTATATAATCTTCGTGCCTCACCTGACCTCTAGTGCGGCCATATTTATGCATGCTTAAAACACCCTCAAACACAAAGCATCTCCGTATCGATCAGGAGATCCCCAAAACAAAAAGCACCCCTAGCCGCAGCAGTCCAGCCTCACCTCAGCCCGCGCCTAGCGGGACTGAGTCACCTCAACTCCACATGTACGTACGCCTCCTAGTTAGGTTAGGGTCCCGTCGGAGGCATACCAGTGCCGGCATATTACCACAGGAGTACTCAGTGAGGGCAGCACCCAGTCAGGCAGCATCACCCCAGGGGCCGCAGTCTCACCCAGTGTCCGGCGCATTCACATGGTGCCAGGCAGACACCCAGTGTGAGCAGTCTTCACCCAGTGCAGGCAGTATTCCCCGTGGGCCAGCAGATCACATGCCAGCGTCATCCCAGTGGTGCGGAAGATCACAGTGGTGCCAGGCGTCATTCACCCAGTGTCAGGTCATACCCCAGTGTGGGATCAACCGTGGTGCCGGAATCACACGTGTGCGGCCATCACCAGGGTAGTCTTCGTGGTGCGCAGTTCACCCCTTGCGGCGTCTTCACCAGGTGCGGAGTATCCAGTGTCCAGGGAGTCTCCCCAGGGTCAGGCATTTCACCCAGTGTGCAGCATCATTACCATGGTGAGAGTCATCACCAGTGCAGGGCAGTCATTCACCCAGTGGTGCCAGGGCAGTCATTCACCCAGTGGTGCCAGGGCAGTCATTCACCCCCAGGCAGACCCTCGGATGAATGATTGCCATCATCTCCTTACCCCCATGAATGCCACCCCCCAAGCGCCCGGCCATCAGTCTCTACATCCGGAACTCAGCGCCCTGGCATACAGTAGTATTGTGGGCGGGAAATATCTCTACTGAGGCCCTTAGGGTTGACCCGCCATCTTTGTTGCAAAGAACCTCACTCCTACCTCACCCCACCAAACTTAAAATTGCAATAACTCAAATTCGGCTTTCGCCTCCCTCTGATGTACAATAAAGAAATGAGGTTAGATATGAGTAGTATCATGACTTACAGTTTGAGTTGTACGCTTGCTAACGGAAGAATGTACACAGTGCACGCGATTGTAGCCGTAGAGATATGACTTACTAATGGGAGGGTAATCTTGCCCGTCAAAACCATAACAAAAAAGCAAACGATCATTGTTTACCCAATGTCATCCCAAAGTCTGGACTCGCTGGGTACATTCTCACATTAAATACTAATTTTGTGGACATTCAGGTTAAAAAAATGCACCTCCTAACAGTTTAAAACCCATAAATACAGGTTATCTACGATAATCTGCATCATAACGTACAAATTTGTCTCGGATTCTATTCCGTTTACCGGACATGGTCTTAATTTTATGTTTGCTCTTGGCAGACGTTCAACCGCCTCTTGAGCACTGGAAGGAAGAAAGTTTACCCACAAGACCGGGGCAGATTCCGAAGAATTACGCAAGTACATACGAACGTTTACAACCTTTTCCTAAACTTTGATGGCTTTGGTTACATAAATTAAACAGTTTACAAGCATGAAAACTTGCCATTTCAACTGTTGGTATTATGTTTAAACAGCCTCCTGGTGCTTCGGACTCATTAACTGTTTAATAATTGTTAACAAAGCCGCCAAAGATTGAGAAAGATGTAAGGGTCAAGTCTTGGAAATTTCGTGAATCTAGCCCAGCCACTGGAGATATTCACGAAGGTGGAGACCTCGACCTACCAACACCAGTCACTACTTCGATGTTGTCAACATCACGCTTCTCTACTGCACTTTATTATTGTTGTTAAGGCAAGGTAAAGTACGGTAATTATCACTGGTAATTTCTATCTAGTATAATGACTACATAGCACTTGGGATATGTGGGTTCGAATGAGGTTATCTTGAGGTTTATTTGGGTCTTCAGTATCGGTTCGTCAGCGTCCTCGACCGAGGCCTCCTTTTTGTTACACACACCCCTAGGAAGTCCCCGTAGCAGCTGTCTAAACTCCAGGTACCTATTTTCTACAACGTAACAAGAGCATTAGAGGTGAAAAAAACTTTTTGCCCATTGTCTCCGCTCCTACCTGGGATCGAACTCGGAACACTAGGACTACGAATCCAAACGCTGTCCCACTCAGCTGTCAGGCCCCTGGAGGGCAGTAATTGTTTCGAACGAGGGATGTAACGGACGAATCTAAGTATAGGCACAACCATCGGTCAAATAACTGAGTTAGTCGTCCCCAACACTGTAACTCTACGAAGCGTTGATACAAAACGCAAGGACGCAGGACGCAGGACCAGGACGCAGGATGCAGACCACGCAGGAACGCAGAACTCTAACATAAAAAATTTACCCTTTGGAAGCGTTCCGAGACGAAACTCTGACTCCACTTCTCAATTACGATCTCGGAGATGACCCAATTAGACGTCAGCAAACTGTCCAACTTGGTATAAGGTGAACTTTAAACCCTGTAACCAGCCAAACAAATGAGCCCCCTAAAGTTATCCGCTGTAATACGGCTAATAAAATTGAGTACCGCTATAACCGTTATAACGATTGCTCATATGCACAGGATTCCATGTGGGGGCAGTGGTCTTATTCCATCCCCACTTTTTTGAGCGGAGTTAGGTAGTCAACATGATCAAAATATGCGTCGCGCGTCCTCATGAATGGTAGGCTCGGCACGGTTTGTTTTCAATACGAAAACAGTCAATATTAACTTTACACAGTTGTATTCAAATGGTCGCAATTATCCTTCAAAAAGGAAGAGAAATGACTGGATGGTTGATGTGTTCTCTCAGTGCCTCGTTGTCTCTGGGAGGAAAATCCTCACACAGGTTTAAGAACTTGATAAACTAGTTTAAGATTTCGCTGGTGGGCGCCTTGGTAGAGGTATGGGTCATGGAGAGAGAGAGAGTTCAGATTATTAAGAGGATTTATCCACTGAAGAGAGTATAGACGAAGAGGAGAAGGAGAGATGGAGAGTAGAGCTGACGAAGAGAGAGAGAGAGAGAGAGATATAGATAGATAGCGAATAGATACCTAACGATCGATCGATGAGCGATATATACTCTCTACTGCTCCTCTAGACGATCTCTTCGCTCGCTCTCGCTCTCTCTCTCCTCTCTCCGCTCTCTCCCCTCTTTCAGCTCTATCTCCACTCTCACACTGATCTAACTCTATAGGCTGTCTCTCTCTCTCGCGCGCTATCTCTCTCCCCTCTCTTCTCCCTCTCTCTCCTCTCCTGCTCTCTCTTCTCCTCTCTTCGCTCTCTCTCCTCTCGCTCGGTCTTCGTCTTAACTCCTCAATACATAAGGGATGATTATTTCCCTACCATTCCCTCCCCTCCCCGTCCCATCCCAATCCTTATCCTGACCCCTATCCCGTGATCATAGCTGTAATGGCTTCGCGCTTTCCTTTGAAAATTCCCTTCCCTTCACAAAGTGTGTTTGGGAGTAAAGTGGAGGATTAGTTTTTTAAAACCACTTTGACAAACACATGACAAAGGAGTTACACAGGGAAAAGAGGTGTAGAGCATAGGGTTGCGTTCCCTATCGTCAAGCATCAGGAATTCGTTAAGAATAATTATACTTAGGTGAAAGATGAGGTAACGACCCTATGTTTGTTGTTTAGATTCAGCTATTAGGAAGAAAAGTTGCAAGTAGCATGGACTATGGGTGAGCCCGTAGTGGACTTACCTGGCACAGTCAACAAAGATGTTGATATTGACAGTCAGCATCTGCGACTGTCACAATGTACAAGGTTCTAGTGCTTATAAGAACTTCTTTTTCAACTCTTTTGACCATGATCTTATCTCAGTCGATTAAGGCAGCGCCTGGGATGACTTCTCGGAAGTAGGTTCGAACCCTCGTCACGGCCCTTGTGATTTTGTTCATATTGATGCGTCAACGCTTATTCAGTTCCCGTGTTCCCGTTCCCCGTCTGTTTTTCTTGCGCCCTCCCCCCCCCACCCTCCTCTCCCCGGGCTCGCGTCGCTTCGGGCCCTTTCTTTCTAACCCCCCCTGTATCACGCTATTGTGTTTCTTGCATTGATTGATTGATTGATGAAGATTAAGAGCCACCTAAAAAAGGTTGACAGCGGGCTAATGAAAAGCCCGTAGTGGGGGTGGCCCTTTTGAGTCCATTACCAGTATCAACAGAGAATACTGGAGATCTGTGGAGGTCGACTGCACCCTGCGTGCTGGAGTGTTTCCCGTGATTCAAATGGAGGATTTCTATTGTTGTAAGTGCTTGGCGTTGAATATGTCTTACGAGTCGAACCCACGTGACATCCGTTATTAGATGTCGTTATCATTACCCTCCCCCAGGGACTCACCCCAAGGGGATGAGTCCCTGATGAGTGATCTCATGCTCTGGTTTCTGGGAACTGTGGGCAGGATATCCCGGGACTTTTATCCCCACTATGAACGCCACAAGGTCACTGCTATATGAATGAATGAAATATTTTATTTAGACGGGAGACTCTCCTGTTCCAAGATGCTCCACCATAGCCCGGGATTCTTGCCCAACTCCTGTGCCAGGTAAGTTACGGGCTCCCATAGCCCCGTGCTACTTGGAACTTGTTTCCGAGTAGCTGGATCTAGAACAACAACAACCAAACGTTTATTTAGCTTGGGAGACCATCTCCCGTCACGAGGGTGCAGTCGCACCTCACAGAGTCTTCAGTAGCAGCTCTTGATACTGGTATGGCTCAAAGGGCCACCACTTATGGCTATTCAGGCCCGTGCAACCATTTTGGGTGGCTTAATCTTCATCAATCAATCAATCGTTTATTTTAGCTTCGTTTTTATGGGATAGAAATAGTCTAACCTACTCTATCCCTTTGAGCGTAATTTCTTCTTGTCTCAATAAACATACCTGAACTTGAATTGAACTTTAGATTCGTTGAGAATAATTTTGCAGTTAACTGTATCTATTTTGCTAAAAATTTGTTTAGCCTTGATTTGCTCTATAGACTCTATAAATTACCGCAGTTATATACAGTTAATTAGCAGTTATATACAATTTAACTATTATTAGCTAATTGGTATTTCCAATGATAGTTTCGTATGTGTTCATTTAAATAATGTCATACTTTTTTCTCTATCTCTTCTCACCTCTCAACCACAACAAAACCCCCCAACCCCCGTATTATTCTTGCACCCATAGATATGCTTAATAAAAAGTCTACCTTATTTTTAATTACGACAATCGATAAACTACTCGATTTAAATACAATTAGCCCATATAATAGGTACATGTAATAACTTCTAATTACTGTATATAACTGCTTAAAATTTTTTTTTAAATTTATTTAATTTAAAATTTAAAAAAAAAATTTTTGCTTTTTTTTTTTTTTTTTTTTTTTTTTAAAAAAAAAAAAAAAAAAAAAAAAAAAAAAAAAAAAAAAAAAAAAAAAAAATTTCTATAAAAAAAAAAAAAAAACCAACATTCCAAAAAACAGGTCAAACAATTATCTAAAACAAAAACCAAAAGCAACACTAAAAAAAAAAATATATTAACTTACTAGCGTAATATAGAGTCTATAGAGCCAAATCAAGGCTAACAAATCTTTTAGCAAAATAGATACAGTTAACTGCAAAATTATTCTCAACGAATCTAAAGTTCAATTCAAGTTCAGGTATGTTTATTGAGACAAGAAAGAAATACAGCTCAAAGGGATAGAGTATGGTTAGACTATTTCTATCCCCTAAAACGAAGCTAAATAAACGATTGATTGATTGATGAAGATTAAGCCACCCAAAAGGTGGCAACGGGCATGAATAGCCCATAAGTGGTGGCCCTTTTGAGCCATATTACCAGTATCAAGAGCTGATACTGGAGATCTGTGGAGGTGCGTGCGACTGCACCCTGCGTGACGGGAGATGTCTCCCAAGCTAAATAAACTGTTGTTGTTGTTGTTATAGATTCAGCTACCGGAACAGTTCCAAGTAGCACGGGCACGGGCTATGGTGAGCCCGTAACTTACCTGGGCCAGGAGTTGGGCAGAAGCACGGGCTATGGTGAGCCCTCGTGGACAGGAGATGTCTCCCGTCTAAATAAACTAATTTCATTCATCATATAAGCAGTGACCTTGTGGCGTTCATAGTGGGGATAAAAGTCCCGGAATATCCTGCCCACAGTTCCCAGAAACCAGAGCATGAGATCACTCATCAGGGACTCATCCCCTTGGGGTGAGTCCCTGGGGGAGGGTAATGATAACGACATCTAATAACGGATGTCACGTGGGTCGCTCTGTAAGACATATCAACGCAAGCACTTACACATAGAAATCCTCCATTTGGATCACGGAAA
This sequence comes from Procambarus virginalis, assembly GCA_020271785.1. Taxonomy (NCBI): domain Eukaryota; kingdom Metazoa; phylum Arthropoda; class Malacostraca; order Decapoda; family Cambaridae; genus Procambarus; species Procambarus virginalis. The sequence goes on along the minus strand of WNGS01061674.1, from coordinate 15,330,850 downwards.
CATCTCCCGTCACGCAGGGTGCAGTCGCACGCACCTCCACAGATCTCCAGTATCAGCTCTTGATACTGGTAATGACTCGAAAGAGCCTCCACATACGGGCTTTATTCATGCCCGTGCCTGTGCCACCTTTAGGTGGCTTAATCTTCATCACTCAATCAATCAATCACACAGAAATCACAATAGCGTGATACAGGGGGGGTAGAAATGGCCTAAGCTACTCTATCCCTTTGAGATGGATGTGTTTTCTTGTCTCAATAAACATACTTGAACTTGAACACTTGAACTTGAATAGCGTGACGCATCAAATGAACAAATCCACAAGGGCCGTGACGAGGGTTCGAACCTACGTCCGAGAGCATCCCAGACGCTGCCTTAATCGACTGAGCTACGACATGGTCCAAAAGAGTTGAACCCAGTTCTTATAAGCACTTAGAACCATTGTTGACAGTCGCAGATGCTGACTGTCAATATCAACATCTTTGTTGACTGTGCCAGGTAAGTCCACTACGGGCTCACCATAGCCCGTGCTACTTGGAAACTTGTTCCGAGTAGCTGAATCTATAACAACAAATAGGGTCGTTCCCTCATCTTCACCTAAGTAATTATCTTAACTGAACTTCCTGTGCTTGACGATGGGAAAGCAACCCTATGCTCTACACCTCTTTTCCCTGTGTAACTCCTTTGTCAATGTGTTTGTCCAAGTGGTTTTAAAAACTAATTCCTCCACTTTACTCCCAAAACACACTTTGTGAAGGGAAGGGAATTTTCAGGAGGGGAAAGCGTCGAGCCATTATAGCTATGATGCACTGGGAAGGGGTCAGGATAAGGATTTGGGATGGGACGGGGAGGGGGATGGAATGGTAGGGAATACTCATCCCTTAGGTATTGAGTATTAATACTCATCACTATGCTATCTCTATCTTATACTCTCTCTCTCCTCTCTCTCTCTCTCTCTCTCTCTCTCATCCTCTCTCTCTCTCTCTCTCTCTCTCTCCTCTCTCTCTCTCTACTCTCTCTCTCTCTCGCTCTAACTCTGTTTGTCTACTCTCTTCCTCTCTCTCTCTCTCTCTCTCTCTCTTCTCTCTCTCTCTCCTTCTTCTCTCTCTCTCTCTCTCTCTCTCTCTCTTCTCTCTCTTCTCATCTCTCTCTCTCTCTCTCTCTCTCTCTCTTTCTCTCTCTCCTCTCCTGCCTCTTCTCTCGTCCTCTCTTCATCTCTCTCTCTCTCTCCTCTCTCTCCTCCTCTCTCTCTCTCTCGTCTCTCTCTCTCTCTCTTCTCTCTCTCTCATACCATACCTCTACCAAGGCGCCCACCAGCGAAATCTTAAACTAGTTTATCAAGTTCATTAAATCCTGTGTGAGGATTTTCCTCCCAGAAGACAACGAGGCACTGAGAAGAACACATCAACCATCCAGTCA
>WNGS01061674.1:15272789-15315663 GCA_020271785.1 Procambarus virginalis | reverse complement strand
GGGGACACACTTTCACGCTATTTTTTAATCATTGTTTACACTTAAAGTTTGTTGTATAATTGAATTGACCGGTTAATCTATTTCCACTCTTTCTCTATCAAGACCTTATCACTCATTTACGGCGTATGAATTGAAATAGTTTCCTCCAGCAGCTCTCTGATACATCTGTATCTTTCTACTTTTAACCTTTGCTGAATGAGAAGAATTTTTATACTGAGTGTCAGTTTACACCTCTCATGTTCTTTAGTTCTCATTAACACGAATAAATTTTAATAAGCAAGATTGAGAGAGAGAGAGCGAGGAGATACGAGAGAGAGAAGTGAGAGAGAGAGAGGAGAGAGAGAGAGAGAGAGAGAGAGAAATTAATACTGCAAGCGTTCTTATCCCAAGTAGGCATATATATTAATAATCCACTAATCTAAAAAGGATTCCAATTGGATTTAATCCATTATGCCCCTACATTAGTGAGTACCCGAGGGGGCATTAAAATGCGATAAATTTCCCCATTCCGTACATGTACTTGTATTAAATATAGAAGTACCTTAATTAGGCGAGTTGAAGAGGACCACATGTAGAATCCGTGCTGGGGACTGATGGGTATTTTAATATAGCGAAGGTCACACATCTGTTGACTTATTCGTAGACACGTGTCTAGTCATATGTTTCCAAACTATATACTCAGCTAGAGACGTACTTATTCTCTTCCTTTTTGAAGGATAATTGCGACCATTTGAATACAAACTGTAAAGTTATATTGACTGTTTTCGTATTGAAAACAAACCGTGCCGAGCCTACCACTCCGCCTCATTCATGAGGACGCGCGACCATATTTTGATCATGTTGACTACTCTAACTCCGCTCAAAAAAGTGGTATGGATAAGACCTGCCCCCACATGACTCCTTTGCAATGAAGCATCGTTATAACCGGTTATAGCGTTACTCAATTTTAGTAGCCGGTTACAGCGATAACGTTAAGGGGGCTCATTTGTTTTGGCTGGTTACAGGTTTTTAAAGTTCACCTTATACCAAGTTGGACAGTTTGCTGACGTCTAATTTGGGTCATCTCCGAGATCGTAATTGAGAAGTGATGTCAGAGTTCGTCTCGGAACGCTTCCAAGGGTAAAATTTTATGCTTCAGCGTTCTGCGTCCTGCGTTCTGCATCCTGCGTCCTGTGTCCTGCGTCCTGCGTCCTGCGTTTTGTATCAACGCTTCGAAGTAGAGTTACAGTGTTGGGGACGACTAAGCTCAAGTTATTTGACCGATGGTTGTGCCTATACTTAGATTCGTCCGTTACATCCTCCGTTCGAAACCATTACTGCCCTCCAGGGCGCCTGACAGCTGAGTGGACAGCGCTTTGGATTCGTAGTCCTGAAGTTCCGGATTCGATCCCCGGTGGAGGCGGAGACAAATGGGCAAAAAGTTTTTTTTCACCCTAATGCTCTTGTTACGTAGTAGAAAATAGGTACCTGGGAGTTAGACAGCTGCTACGGGCGACTCTAGGGGTGTGTAACAAAAAGGAGGCCTGGTCGAGGACCGGCCGCGGGGGACACTAAGCCCCGAAATCATCTCAAGATAACCTCAAGATAACCTCCATTCGAACCCACATATCCCAAGTGCTATGTAGTCATTATATAGATAGAAATTACAGTGATAATTACCGTACTTTACCTTGCCTAACAACAATAATAAAGATGCAGTAGAGAAGCGTGATGTTGACAACATCGAAGTATGTACTGGGGTTGGGTCGAGGTCTCCACCTTCGTGAATATCTCCAGTGCCTAGGGCTAGATTCACGAAGAATTTACGCAAGCACTTACGAACCTGTACATCTTTTCTCAATCTTTGGCGGCTTTGTTTACAATTATTAACAGTTAATGAGCTCCGAAGCACCAGGAGGCTGTTTATAACGAGAACAACAGTTAATTGGCAAGTTTTCATGCTTGTAAAACTGTTTTATTTATGTAACCAAAGCCATCAAAGATTGAGGAAAGGTGTACACGTTCGTAAGTACTTGCGTAATTGCTTCGTGAATCTGGCCCCTGGTCTTGTGGGTAAACTTTCTCTTCCTTCCAGTGCTCCAAGAGGCGGTTGAACGTCGCCAAGAGCAACACATAAAATTAAGACCATGCTCCGTAAACGAGAATCAGAATCGAAGACAAATTTGTACGTTATATCAGATATCGTAGATAACCTGTATTTATGGGTTTTAACTGTTAGGAGATAGCATTTTTTTAACCTGAATGTCCACAAAATTAGTATTTAATGTGAGAACTTGTCCCAGCGAGTCCATGACTTGTGGGGATTGACACTGTAAACAATGATCGCTTGCTTCTTGTGTTAGGTTGACGGGCAAGATACCCTCCACTTAGTAAGTCATATTCCTACTTGTACATAGCCTAAACGGCACCTAATTTCATTTTATTGTACTCAGAGGGAGGCGAGAAGCCGAAATTTTGAGTTATTGCAATTTTAAGTTTGGTGGGGGTTGAGGTAGGAGTGAGTCCTTTGCAACAAAGATGGCGGGTCAACCCAGGGGCCCAGGAGAGAGATATTTCCCGCCCAAGATACTCTGGATGCAGGGCGCTGAGTTCCGGGATGTAGAGACTGATTGGCTGGGCGTTGGGGGGTCATTCATTGGGGGTCAGGAGAATGATGGCAGTCATTCACCACTGGGGTGAATGACTGCCCCTGGCACCACTAAGGTGAATGACTGCCCTGGCACCACTGGTTTGAATGACTGCCCTTGGCACCAATGAGTTAAATGACTGCCCTGACACCACTAAACCAGTCTACCATACCTGGTAGGGAGTTGATGCAAGATAAACTGGTCGACAATATCGGGTCGGGAGTTGCTGATGATCTGGTTGACTCCAGCTGGTCGGGGCGCTGAGGCGAGCTGGTATAGCTGACGGTGAGGCTGGATGCTGTGGCTAGGAGGGCTTTGTTTTGATCTCCTGATCGATACGGAGAGTCTTTGTGTTGAGGTGTTTAAGTCATGCATAAAATATGGCCGCCTGCGTCAGGTAATGGCACGAAGATATATAATGCAACACGTCTTCATGAAGCAACGTTCCCCTCCTGCAAGAACATGCAACGTTCCCCTCCTGCAAGAACATGCAACGTTCCCCTCCTGCAAGAACATGCAACGTTCCTAACATGATGATGAGAACGTTCTTAAAGAAGTAAGTTGGGGTTATGGATGATTTTCCCCTTGCAAATTATGGATCTTTATTCCTTCTTTTTTGGTTCGTTTTCTTGAAATATAATTTTTTTCTATCTATCAACCTAATTTGTATCTATCTTCCCCGTCCATTTATATCCTCTGGTTATTTATCCTCTTTGCTGCAGTCTTGTCAGTTCTTCTAGATTCTCTCACCTTTCCCTTCACGCTGTTTGCAACCTATGTGAGACCCGCTCTGGAGTATGAAGCCCTAGCACGGATCCCAACACAAAAGAAAGCGAGAAAAGGTCCAAAGATATATTCAACACGGCTCGTCCTGAGCTAAAGGTACGGCGACTGAAGCAGCTGGATCAACCACACTGAAGGAACAGGGTAGACATGATTACGACATGCAAGATTCATTAGGGAACGGATCTTGTAGATTGAGGTGTAATTTCAATGAGAGGAAAACCACAACGATATGACCGAAGGGGCATCTATATACATCTATATAACGGTAGAGTGTTAATAAATTTAATGGATTAGTTATAGAAGTGATCCAAGCTAGTTCAAAATTCACTTTGGTATGTAGACGTGATAAGAAAAGCTAGTGAACAATAGTACCATTTAACTGCTGATGATTGAAAAATGGATTTAAAAGTTTTTTTACGTTTAAATCCTACAAGTACATGTAGGTGAGTAATTTTAGGTATTAACATGAGCACACACACACACACACACACACACACACACACACCAGACCTACTATATAGCCCCCATTCCATCTCCCCTGTCAGTGAGCAACCTCACCACCTCTGCCAGTGTAACACCCTCATTATTTTAAGCAGGTTTGCCACCAGTAAAGTCTCCATCTTAATACAAATCAAATAATGCCCTTGTTTCACGGAGAAACGAAACATATTGGGCAAAGCATTTCTTCTTTCTAACAAGCTCGTCGATAACAATAAAATAAAATAAAATAAAATAATAAATTTAGATAAGTATTAGGGGGGGGGGTTAATGTTGATTTATTACATAGGTTGTTGCCAAAACGCAACTGCTTGATCTAAATAGAGCATAACACTCGCACGCTAAATCTTAAGAATAACTTTCTATGTCTTTTTGATGAAGCTTCAAGTGTTCTCTTTTTTCAAAAATTTATACGTAGATTTTTTTTTGGGGGGGAGGGGGGCAGTGAAGTTTAAATAAGATATATTATAATATATATTAACTTTAAACTATATTCAGGAAAACACCGATTTTGGCTACATAACTCGCCAAAATCGACGAACGTGTGGTTGGTAGAAGCGTATATATTTTGCTATGTGTGTATATCACGAAAATAAACACGTGATTAAAAATTAATATACGAAAGTACTTAAGGAAATTCCTGTTTCAATTTTCCTCCGTGGTCTGACACTGTCATATTTTGCTATGTACTTATTTATTTATTTATTTATTTATTTATTTATTTATTTATTTATTTATTTACAATATGTCTGAATTATACACAGAGTTAAAATACAGGTGTTGTATGGTCATTGTTATTCTTGCTGTATTATTTGGATTTCTGCGGTTGATTGGCCTTACACCCTACCCCAAACCATCCCCAGCCAACGGTCGTCCAATGGTTAGCCGACCCCAAGGCCGCTCGCATAAATAAATCCCCGATATACCGCGCAAACAAAATCGGTTCTCCGTAAAATACATGTATATTTACGTGTGTAAATCACGAAAATTAACGTGATGTAAAAAGTGAGTGTCAGACCACGAAGGAAGAATTGAAACAAGAAGTTCCTGAAGTACTTTCGTATTTAATAATGCATCTTCAGAAGGGTGTAGTACTTAAGGAAATTGCTGTTTCAGTTCTTCCTTCGTGGTCTGACACTGTCATATATATATGTGTGTGTGTAAATCACGAAAATTAACACGTGATGAAAATGAGTCGTATGTAAATTGCTTTTATTCACAAGAGCGAGGGAGGAGGCTAGATCAACGTGATGAAAAAATGTCGCTAAACTTCACGAGGATTTGCGGAATTATTTGCAATTAGAATGCGTGGGAGAGCATTTAGAGAAGTGTGCGTCGCGAATATAAGCAACGAGCTAAATATTTGGCTATTGTTTTGTTGCTCTGGCTTGGCTCCTTCAACCGGGGGTCGACCCCAATTACCCATTCGTCAATTTTTGCGTATTTTCTCATATATAAGTTAATATTAATATATACTAGTAAGTGTGGAATACTTAGACCGATATTAAGTTAGGTGAGGTGGTTAAGATATGTTGGCAATTTGTGATATTTGCAGTACGTGAATGAAGAATTTAAGAGAGGTCTCATTCCAGCAGAGGACGTGAACGAAGCACTTCAATATTCTTGAGCACTGCTCAAGAACAGTGCGCACATCAACATCTGCGAACCGTTTGTGAAAGGTTTCCATTCATAAACAAGTACAGCGACTGGATTAATGAACATTTATCCTTTGTTGATGAGTACAGGTTGTATTTAGGAGGAAGGGATGATGTTTTGAGAGCTGGGCCGTGAGTTGATGCCACCTGATGTCGAGTCAGTTCATGAGCGGGTTCATTCGAGACTTGAGATGATGGCGAGTTATTTCAACCCTTTACTTTCGTGCATCTGATCGTTAAGCCGTTAGTTACCTAAGGTTATTGACGGTAGTGTTTTGACGAGTGTGAGAAAAAGTTGTCAAATGTTACTGAAAACTTTCAAGAGAAAGGAGTGTGTCCGATTACATTTTACAACAGAGACTATATATATATGTGTGTGTGTGTGTGTTGTAATTGTGACGTAGTGAATTAACACTAGTTTATTCCATACAAAATTAATAGCGCAGACAATTTTATTATTTGTTTCATCTCCCACGATCCACAGTGAGCTGTGAGGGGGAACACGTATGGAAACCATAGATGAAAACGCCTCTTTTTACCGTGCGTGACTAAATGTTAACTAGGGAGAGTTTAGCATTTTACATGGAAGTTGAAAACTCTTTTCGCTGTTGACGAACTAAACGCTTACTGGCAGGTCCAGTTCTTCCCCCTTCCCCTACTGTGTTTCGTTTAGTGCTGAGTGTTTTAATTCGTCGTGAGTGTTTCGTGAGCGTTCGGTAACGTCACTAAGTGTCTTAATATTATCTGAATGCCGATCATATACGTTTGTGAATGCGATCAGGTCAGGCAGTGTTGGGTCACATGTGTGACCACACGAGACGAAGAAACACAGCCTCCACATCTGCAGTTTAAGGTAAATAACGCCTCAAGCTTCACTTTTTCTACGTTGCTTATGTCTATACAATACTGGGTTGTTTATGTCTGTTTATATTTACTATTTGTGCCTAAAGAATCGAGCTATTAGCTCTTGGACCCCGCCTTTCTAACCAATTTTTTCCTTTATTATGTCTGCTACATATATTTATCTCTAACACACACACACACACACACACACACACACACACACACACACACACACACACACACACACACACACTCCCCAGGAAGCAGCCTTTAGCAGTTGTCTAGCTTCCAGGTACCTATTTACTGCTAGGGGAACAGGTGCATTAGGATGACAGAAACTATGCTACTTGTTTCTACGAATCGAACTCGGGCCCTTAAGACTACCACCTCCCGAGAGCTGTCCACTCAGCCGCGAGGCTGTCTGTGTATGTCTGGTCGAAGCTGGAGAACACATGATTGGGTTTAACCTAACCTAAATTGGCAGAATGGGGGGGAATGGTCTGTGGTACAGGAGGAACATAGGTTGGTCGGGGCCGCCAGAATTGGAAAGGGAACAGTGTCTCAGAGCCACATTCACACCTTCACGAAGACTTTTTAAACTGCCCACCAACTACGCTGCTAAATATTTTCAAAATGAATTTTGCAAAATTATAAAATGTTATAATATGAAAAGTAAAAGTTTAATGATAATCACACTACAGACTTAATACGTGTCTCTATGAAAATAGCCTTGTGGGTGTATATAGATGCTAATATTCCTTCAGGCACTTAGGTCAACCTTGACCAGTCTATGTTCGTCCCGTACCCCAGACCATTCACCCAGCAAATTTGGTTGAGAATTAGCCCAAGCGTCTGACCTCCAGCTTTGGACAGGGAGAGACATCCTCATTTGTAGATAAAGATAGATGGTTTAAAATGTGTTCATTCGTGAATTATATGAGGATTGAAATGAATAAATGCATTACATTTATCATATAATGAATCTACTCTATTACAGGTACGTGTCTGTAAACAGCTCTTCGTGGGACAGAAAGATGTCTGTGTTCAATAAGGTACGTTCCAATTTACTACTTTTCCATTGTTTATTGATAATACAAGGATGTGCTCACCCACAACCCCCTCTCTCCCCCCACCCCAGCAACACTCCCAATTACCCCCCTCTACAAGAACACCCCCTCCCAAGAACACTCCCCCCCCTTCAAGAACACCCCCCGCTTCAAGACCCCCCCCTCTTCAAGAACACCCCCCGTCAAGAACCCCCCTCCAAGAACACCCCCCCCTTCAAGAACACCCCCCTCCAAGAACACCCCCTTCAAGAACACCCCTCCCCCCTTCAAGAACACCCCCCTTCAAGAACACCCCCCCCTTCAAGAACACCCCCCCTTCAAGAACACCCCCCCCTCACTGTAATTTCCCTCCCCCCAATGATGTTCCAGGCAGCGGCCGTCCTCACACTAGGCTGGTTAAAGCAGCGGCCGTCCTCACACTAGGCTGGTTAAAGCAGCGGCCGTCCTCACACTAGGCTGGTTAAAGCAGCGGCCGTCCTCACACTAGGCTGGTTAAAGCAGCGGCCGTTCTCACACTAGGCTGGTTAAAGCAGTGGCCGTCCTCACACTAGGCTGGTTAAAGCAGCGGCCGTCCTCACACTAGGCTGGTTAAAGCAGCGGCCGTCCTCACACTAGGCCTGGTTTAAGCAGCGGCCGTCCTCACACTAGGCTGGTTAAAGCAGCGGCCGTCCTCACACTAGGCTGGTTAAAGCAGCGGCCGTCCTCACACTAGGCTGGTTAAAAGCAGCGGCCGTTCTCACACTAGGCTGGTTAAAGCAGTGGCCGTCCTCACACTAGGCTGGTTAAAGCAGCGGCCGTCCTCACACTAGCTGGTTAAAGCAGCGGCCGTCCTCCAATTTTAACTTATTGATTATCAAAATTGGTTTGTTCTCATATATAAATTAATATTATACATTAAAATTCTATGTATGGTTAGGCTTAGGTGTTTAGATTCTGTTGGCGATTATTTATATTTGAAGTACATGAGTGAAGCTATATATACAACCCGTCCTGGACTCAAGTCCATTCCATCCAGCGGTCGACCCCACAGACGCATTTATAAATTTTAACATGCTGTTCATTCAAAACCGAATTTTCTCAAATATAAATTAAAATGATACTATATTAGCATATTGTGCACACATAGGCATAGGTTAGGTGTTTAGGTTCTGTTGGCGATTATTTGTATTTGTAGTACGTGGGTGAAGCATTTACAGCGTTGTGATTCGAACAAAATTCGTCAGTGAAGCACTTGTTCCCGAAGTGTTCGATGAAATCAGTTGTGAGTCGTGTGTAACCGTTTTCCTTCATAACAGGGGGTTTGTCGGGTGAATTAGCGAGCATTTGGCCTTCGTTTATGAGGACGGCTGCTGGAATAGTGACGGAGAAGCACACGTCTTCACGAGACTTCTATCCATCAGTAGAAGTGGATAGAAGTCTTCTTCTATCCACTTCAAGTGAAGTTTACTGGTGGGTCGTGAATTGCAGTGAAATTCACGATTTCAAATTGCATTCATCAANAATATTTAAATAAAATAAAAAATATGTAAATTAAATCGAATATATATTCTTAAAAAGACATTAAATTGGATATTAAAAAAAAATTAATTTCTCAAAGTTCCAAAGAATCATTTATCTGAATTCTTGGCGGTTGGGCTCTATTTAAAATAAAGAATAAAATAAAGTGCAGAAGACCTATAGGCCTACACGAGACAGCTTCTATTTATAACTAACCCAACTCATTCAAATGAAGTGACCTCATGTGAATTATGTTACCTAGTCAATCGTTCGTTAAAACAGCAAAACCTCCTATTTCCAAACCAATTTCTCTCAGGTCTTTTCAGAACTTAAACTTATCCAATTTGTATTCATAGCTTCGTGTTCGGTTTTGTGTTGATATATTCACCTATTTTTCGACATAGTTCAGGTAACAGGTAAGCGGAAAACAGAGACGAAACTCGATGTTTCAAAGAAGAAAAAATAATATTTTCGTCATAAGGAAACCACATAAGCGTCATCTTTCCTTCGGGATCTCGTGTAATGAAGAGGATTTAATATATTCAACCTTTTAAATTTAATTATGAATGAGAAAGCCAATGCAAAACACCAGCTGCTGAGTTGCGAGTTATGAACATCTGTGAGAAGGTGTTGTTTTGAATAATGCGTGCAACCTTTCCATCGTTTCACGATGAGGTTTAAAAGCAATATCTTCTCACAGTCGAGAACCGGATTCAGGCTCAGCATTCTGGACTCTGCCTGCTGCCATGGGCCACAATCATTCTCCATCTCTGAGGCCACAATCATTCTCCACCTCTGAGGCCACAATCATTCTTAGCCTCTAAGGCTACACTCATTCTCAGCCTCTTAGGCTACAATCATTCTCCACCTCTGAGGCCACAATCATTCTCAGCCTCTTAGGCTACAATCATTCTCCACCTTTTAGACTACAATCATTCTCCACCTCTGAGGCCACAATCATTCTCCATCTCTGAGGCCACAAACATTCTCCACCTCTGAGACTACAATCATTCTTCACCTCTGAGGCCACAATCATTCTCAGCCTCTAAGGCTACAATCATTCTCAGCCTCTAAGGCTACAATCATTCTCAGCCTCTGAGGTCACAAACATTCTCCACCTCTGAGGTCACAAACATTCTCCACCTCTGAGGCGACAAACATTCTCCACCTCTGAGGCCACAAACATTCTCCACCTCTGAGGTCACAATCATTCTCCACCTCTGAGGCCCCAATCATTCTCCACCTCTGAGGCCACAAACATTCTCCACCACATTCACTTCCTAACATCTGCCACTTCCTTATCCCTTAAAGTAAAGGAGGTGTCTCTTCACTCTCCTCCCTACTTTGAAGCCTGGTCCACATACCAGGACATGCAGCCTACGTACCTCAGTCTCTCCCTGATTCTCCCATATACGATTCTTCTGCATGCTCCTTTTCCAATCCTTTTTCAAATCATTCTTCATTGAATTATTTGGACCGTTTGACACTTCATTTTAAGGATCTTAGCTCGAGTTGTCGCTGGTTCATACTAGACCACTATTGGCATCTTTTATATCCCTCTAGTTCCATTCTTTCCTAGTACATTTGTTATTCAATTATTGATTGATTGATGAAGATTAAGCCACTCAAGAGGTGGTACGGGCATGAGTAACCCGTAATTCAATTAAATTTTTCGCAGGTTTTATGTTGCTTCTCTAAAACTTGAGCTTTTTATCTCCTTGTTTCCTGTGTTTGTCTTCAAGATCGTCCTGATGTTGTTGTTTTAGATTCAGCTACTTGGAACAAAAAGTTCCAAGTAGCACGGGCTATGGTGAGCCCGGAGTGGAGTCACGAGTTAAAGTGTGTTAAATTTCGTCTTTTTATAAGGAAAATATGACGATAAGTGAAAACGGAGATTTGTCATATTTTGCCCAAATTGACATGCAGTTTCAAAACTACGATGGTTTTGAAACTTTGATTGTTTTGTTTTATGTATATTGTGCTTGAGTGCTATTTCTGAATGTTATTGAGGGTGATTACACCCATTTTGAAGTTCAAATTGAATCAATATATAAAAAAAAATCCAATTCCGACAACAACAGAATCAAAATCCATAAAAAATATCAAATGCGTTAATAAAAAAAAAATCCGCCAACAAAATGCAATTATTTGTTAGTGGATTTGGATTTTTTTTCTTGGCGGATTTAGAATATTTTGTTGGTAAAGTGGCCTTTTGTTCTTAACGGAAATAGAATTTTTCTGTAGGCGGAATCGGATTTTTTTCTTGGTGGATTAGGAATCGTCTGCTGGCGGAATTGGCTGAAGTCTGCCGAGTTCCGTGGCCTTGTCTGCTGCGATCTTTGGCCAAGTAGAAGCCGGTCGGAGCCGAGTGGACAGCACGCTGGACTTGTGATCCTGTGGTCCTGGTTTCGATCCCAGGCTCCGGCGAGAAACAATGGGCAGAGTTTCTTTCACCCTATGCCCCTGTTACCAAGCAGTAAAATAGGTACCTGGGTGTTAGTCAGTTGTCACGGGCTGCTTCCTGGGGGTGGAGGCCTAGTCGAGGACCGGGCCGCGGGGACACTAAAGCCCCGAAATCATCTCAAGATAAGAGAAGTATCCCAAAATTCTGTGCCTCAGCTCATGGGTTTGCAGCCTCACCTCTTGTTGAATGTTGTTGTTGTTATAGATTCAGCTACTCGGAACAGGTTCCAAGTAGCACGGGCTACTTCAGTGAGGCCGTAACTTACCTGGCACAGGAGCAGGGCAAGTAGCACGGGCTATGGTGAGCCCGTAGTGGACTTACCTGGCACAGGAGCGGTGCCCGAAAGTTGATTGTGTGCAGGTGTGTATATATGCCTGCCGTTGGACACTGCACACCTGTGGCCAGGTGTACAGTCATAGACGTAGAGCAAACAATAAACAGCTCACGCAACCACGCATGTATACACCCACACGCACATACACATATGTACACACGTCACACCCACACTCACACACATACACCCATAACATACATAAATCCCTCACACACACAAAACATACACATTCTCACTATGTGTATGTATCCATTATAAGATAGGAAGTTTGCCAGCAAAAGAATGCTATAATTCTTATTATAATGGATCCGCCAAGATCTTCTGTTATGATTTGCATCGACTACGGTGTTCTGCAAAGTTGTTCAGATCGAATAAGGACACCATATTAAGTTCTGCTGGTCTGTCGATGGAGTCTGGGAGGATTGGACGTGATTTGTAATAGCCCCGGACCATTACAAGGCCCATTACAAGATTTGTAATGGACCTTGAAAAGGTCTCGGATCGTCCATGCTTCTTTTAAATTTATTGTACTAATCAAAACACGCTGAAAAGGGGTTTTGGATAGTAGTTAGATAGTAGATGGTAGTTTGGAAAGATCTTACAGTACATGTATTGATCTAGAAGTGTCTTATATTATGCTCATTGATTTGAAAAAGACTTAAATCAGTCAATTAAACCAGGCAAGACGGTGTCAAAGATCTTGTTTTCCTGAACATTCTCTGAAAACGAGAGAGAGAGATGTTTATACACCGTCCTAGCTGACAGTGTAAAGATGTCGCTTGTGCCGGTGACTTCACTTACAAAAAAAAAAGTACGTCGTAAATTAGCAGCCAACACAATCAATCAAGTCTTCACTAATGTCCCGCTAGAGTGATTAGCAACGATTAAGAATAATACTGTGTTAAAATGATCTTCTCGCGCTTGTATTCTAACAATGAATAATTTATATAGCGTGTCCAACATGCCGGCTTAATTATCATTGCTGACAAATTAGACTAATGTTCTAAACTGGTTTAATCATATCATTTGTCAAGAGAAATTTGAGTGGCAAGCGAGCATGAATTGTGGATTTTTCTTTTCGTCTTATCACAATGTCATGAAGGAAATCAGGAAAATACGTTTTTCCTTGCAGGTCTATTGACTGTCGGCTACTTTAATGTCCGGAAAAGGATTCACAGAGGGCCAAAAAAGGCACTCTGAGAAAGGCCGACACCTGCTACCGACACCAGTCCAGGCCGACACAAGCCCCCGACACCACCGCCGACACAAGCCCCGACACATCCACCAGACGCTGGATCACCACTATGGTGGTCCAACACGCACACAAATCACACTATTTCTATGTTACGAATACGAATCATAGCAAGATACCAACCTGTTATGTGACGCAGGTTCGAATCCTCGTCACGGCCCTTGTGGATTTGTTCATATAGTGGTCCAAGTTCCACCAACATCTGGGGGAAGTCTGGACTACCATAGTGGTCATAACTACACCGGGGTGACGAGGGTCCGAGGGGTTATGATCATGACGTACAAAATCCTAAAAAGGACATTCTAGAGAAAACATAAATGCATTGTTTTACGTAATAAATAGAGTCATTAGCAAACCTATATGGAAAACAGAGACACAACAGAGCCAAGCTTAGAGATATGAGGAATAACTTCAGCGCACAAGTTGTTTAATACATGTAAAGAGCTAAATGGAGAGATATGTGTAACTTATTACATAGGTATAAAACATACATTTTCAGAAATGTGTAAAACATTACATATATAGTGGAACTATGTTTACTAATTGGTAGAGGAATGAACTCAACATTACAAATCAGCAGCAGTCTGAGAAACTGTCCTAGAATCTACTTGGAATCTACTTGGAATCTACTTGAAATCTACTGGAAATTGTATTCACTGGTGAGAGCAGCGACTCGAGGTGGGATTGCCTTGTATCGAGTCTCGTTACAACTGACTGCAGCTCCCCAGTGTTACCACAGGTAGTTGGAACGACTTGAAAGTCAAGGAATATCGCTGAACATCAGTTGGGCAGAGGTGACGTTTTGGCAACGAGCTGGAATGAGGGGAATTGTGAGGCCTCAGTTCAAGTTCAAGTATGTTATTGAGACAAGAAAAAGTACAGTCATGAGTACTGAGTACCCCTCACTACACTATATATAATATATATATATATATATATTATATATATATATATATATATATATATATATATATATCACTAAGAACTCTTTGACCGGCCAGGATTCGAACCCATGCCATCCAGGACACCCTAAACGTACACAGTACCGTGACCACCGCACCATGATCGTCTACGATCATTGGTGCGGTGGTCCGGTACTGTGTACGTTTAGGGGTGATCCTGGACGGCATGGGTTCGAATCCTGGCCGGGTCAAAGAGTTCTTAGTGATATATGGCTTGCGCGTTCATGCAGCTTTCTCACATATATATATATATATATATATATATATATATATATATATATATATATATATTATATATATATATATATATATATATATATGTAGCTATTTGATCTATATGTAGCTACTATTAAATAGTAGCTATTTAATGCTAAGTAAACAGAGGCATCAGGTGAAGGAATCCAATAGCAGTAGGTGGACCCACTGTTCAATAATACCATCAATACAGTCAAGATCACTATCACTAAGGGGTGGTAGAGTCGAGGAAAAAACAGTCTATGATACCGCCAAACTTTAAGATTATATGGCTCTTCAAAGGAAAAAAAACACTAGACCACATCTGCTACGCATCATTGCATAGATGAACATAGACGCAGACTTCATGCCTGACAACTTCCAATACTTCACAGACTTTGTTTCTATGTTTCTATCTCTCTGCATCTGTCTCTCTCTCTCTCTCTATGAATCAGTCACACACACACACACACACACACACACACACACCACAACACACACACACACACACACACACACACACACACACACACCCCTTCACCACAGTGATGTGGTGGAGGCTGACTCCATACACAGTTTCAAATGTAGATATGATAGAGCCCAGTAGCTTAGGAACCTATATACCAGTTGATTGACAGTTGAGATGCGGAACCAAAGAGCCAAAGCTCAACCCCCCGCAAGCACAAATAGGTGAGTACAAAGAGGTGAGTACACACACACACACACACAACACACACACACACACACACACACACACACACACACACACACACACACACACACACACACACACACCACACAGAAAAAGAGAAGCACCTCAAGGGATACAACTTCCCGCTTATCTGTTGTGGTTGACAGCTTTTTGCCCGTCCAGTTCACTGTCTGCTGTCTTATTAATGCTTCCGTCTATGCCTCAAGACCGTGAACATTAAGAATACCAAGACTTCAAAAAAATACCATTATTCCCCCCCCCCCCTTGAGTGACGTCATTAATCATTCTCAATATGTAATCTGTATACTCCATTTCATGTATGTAATAATATATTGTATTAGTAAATAAAGTGAGTAAAATTACGTGTAAATTGAATAAAGCAATAGCTTACCTTTTGAAGCCCTTCCCCCCCTCTCTCTCTCTCTCTCTCTCTCTTCTCTCTCTCTCCTCTCTCTCTCTCTCTCTCTCTCTCTCTCTCTCTCTCTCTCTCTCTCTCTCCTTTCAAAAGAAAAGGTATTACCCTTCTTCTAGATTCATCGTACAAATGATGTTATGTCATTACAACGTGTTGTTCATATACACGACTCACAGATCTATGACGTTGGGAACATTGCTCTGCTGACTCTCCCTGTTCGTACCTCGTCTCTGTAAAGGCTTCACTCACACCACTATACAGATACAAGTAATTGTCAACTGAATCTAATCACCAAATTAAATCTAACTTGGCCTAACTACACACACTAAACAATATAATGTTAGATTATATGTGAGGAAAGATCAAAGTTAATTTGACAGCATTTTAACATTTATAAGGCCGTCTCTGAGTTCGGGCGCTGGCTGTCGACCCCAGCCTGAGGACAGGCTGGTAGACGGACTGGTAGACAGGCTGGTAGACGGACTGGTAGACAGGCTGGTAGATCGTTCTGACAGCATGCACGGAACTCCTGTTTAGGCTGACAGTCGAACAAGGAACAAGGCAGGCTGGGTTCTGTAGCACAGTCGTCTACGGCCTCGACTCCCAATCGTATCTTCCAGATTCGAGCCCTCGGGATGGGGGGAATGTTTCCGTTCACCTGGTGCATCTGTTCGCCTAACAGTAACGGGATTTAGTTAACTGTTGGTGTTTGCATCCAAGAAAAAGTCTGACATTATTTTAATGACACATCGATAACTATCATTGAAATACAATTAGCTAATAATAGTTAAATTGTATATAAACTGCTAATTAACTGTATATAACTGCGGTAATTATAGAGTCTATAGAGCAAATCAAGGCTAACAAATCTTTTAGCAAAATAGATACAGTTAACTGCAAAATTATTCTCAACGAATCTAAAGTTCAATTCAAGTTCAGGTATGTTTATTGAGACAAGAAGAAATACAGCTCAAAGGGATAGAGTAGGTTAGACTATTTCTATCCCCTAAAACGAAGCTAAATAAACGATTGATTGATTGATGAAGATTAAGCCACCCAAAAGGTGNGTGTGTACTCACCTAGTTGTACTCACCTAGTTGTGCTTGCGGGGGTTGAGCTCTGGCTCTTTGGTCCCGCCTCTCACCGTCAATCAACAGGTGTACAGTTTCCTGAGCCTAATGGGCTCTATCATATCTACATTTGAAACTGTGTATGGAGTCAGCCTCCACCACATCGCTTCCTAATGCATTCCATTTGTCAACCACTCTGACACTAAAAAAGTTCTTTCTAATATCTCTGTGGCTCATTTGGGCACTCAGCTTCCACCTGTGTCCCCTAGTGCGTGTGCCCCTTGTGTTAAACAGCCTGTCTTTATCAACCCTGTCGATTCCCCTGAGAATCTTGAATGTGGTGATCATGTCCCCCCTAACTCTTCTGTCTTCCAACGAAGTGAGGTTTAATTCCTGCAGTCGCTCCTCGTAGCTCATACCTCTCAGCTCGGGTACTAGTCTGGTGGCAAACCTTTGAACCTTTTCCAGTTTAGTCTTATGCTTGACTAGATAGGACTCCATGCTGGAGCCGCATACTCCAGGATTGGTCTGACATATGTGGTATATAATGTTCTGAAAGATTCCTTACACAAGTTTCTAAAGGCCGTTCTTATGTTAGCCAACCTGGCATATGCTGCTGATGTTATCCTCTTGATATGAGCTTCAGGGGACAGGTCTGGCGTGATATCAACCCCCAGGTCTTTCTCTCTCTCTGACTCTTGAAGTATTTCATCTCCCAAATGATACCTTGTATCTGGTCTCCTGCTTCCTACCCCTATCTTCATTACATTACATTTGCTTGGGTTAAACTCTAACAGCCATTTGTTCGACCATTCCTGCAGCTTGTCCAGGTCTTCTTGAAGTCTCAAGCTGTCCTCCTCTGTCTTAATCCTTCTCATAATTTTGGCGTCGTCAGCAAACATTGAGAGGAATGAGTCTATACCCTCTGGAGATCATTTACGTATATCAGAAACAGGATAGGTCCAAGTACAGAGCCCTGTGGGACTCCACTGGTGACTTCACGCCAGTCTGAGGTCTCACCCCTCACTGTAACTCTCTGCTTCCTATTGCTTAGGTACTCCCTTATCCACTGGAGCGCCCTACCTGTTACTCCTGCCTGTTTCTCCAGCTTATGCATCAACCTTTTATGGGGTACTGTGTCAAAGGCTTTCCGACAGTCCAAAAAAATGCAGTCCGCCCACCCTTCTCTTTCTTGCTTAATTCTTGTCACCTGATCGTAGAATTCTATCAAGCCTGTAAGGCAAGATTTACCCTCCCTGAACCCATGTTGATGGGTTGTCACGAAGTCTCTTCTCTCCAGATGTGTTACTAGTTTTTTCTCACAATCTTCTCCATCACCTTGCATGGTATACAAGTTAAGGACACTGGCCTGTAGTTCAGTGCCTCTTGTCTGTCACCCTTTTTGTATATTGGTACTACATTAGCAGTCTTCCATATTTCTGGTAGGTCCCCCGTTTCCAGTGACTTACTATACACTATGGAGAGTGGTAAGCAAAGTGCTCCTGCACACTCTTTCAATACCCATGGCGAGATTCCATCCGGCCCAACAGCTTTTCTCACATCCAGCTCCAATAGGTGCTTTTTGACCTCATCTCTTGTAATTTCGAACCTATCCAAGGTCACCTGGTTTGCTGCCACCTCTCCCAGCGCCGTGATATCTCCCTGTTCTATTGTAAAGACCTCCTGGAACCTTTTGTTGAGTTCTTCACACACCTCTTTGTCATTCTCTGTGTACCTGTCCTCGCCCACCCTAAGTTTAATCACCTGTTCCTTCACTGTTGTCTTCCTCCTGATGTGACTGTGTAGTAGCTTTGGTTCAGTCTTGGCTTTGTTAGCTATATCATTTTCATACCTTTTCTCAGCTGCTCTTCTCACACTGACATACTCGTTCCTGGTTCTCTGGTATCTCTCTCTACTTTCTGGTGTTCTGTTATTACGAAAGTTCCTCCATGCCCTTTTGTTCAGCTCTTTTGCTTTCATACATTCCCTATTAAACCACGGATTCTTCCTTTGCTTCTCTGTTTTTTCCTGTTGGGCTGGGACAAACCTGCTTACAGCCTCCTGACATTTTTGGGTGACATAGTCCATCATGTCTTGTACGGACTTGGTTCCGAGTTCTGTGTCCCAATGTATATCCCATAGGAATTTATTCATCTCCTCATAGTTTCCCTTTCTGTACGCCAGCCCTTTGGTTCCCAGTTCTTTTTTGGGGTGATAATTCCTAGCTCAACCAGGTACTCAAAGCTCAATACACTATGATCACTCATTCCCAAGGGGGCTTCCAACTTAACTTCCCTTATATCCGACTCATTTAGGTCAGGGGAGACATGATTACCACATATAAAATGTGTGTGTGTGTGTGTGTGTGTGGTGTGTGTGTGTGTGTGTGTGTGTGTGTGTGTGTGTGTGTGTGTGTGTGTGTGTGTGTGGAGGGGAAGTGGGTGTGCGTGTACTTACCCAGTTGTGCTTGAGGTATTGAGGGGGGGGGGTTGAGTTTCGGCTCTTTGGTCCCGCCTCTCAATATCCAGTCCTCTGTTATATAAATTCTTGAGCCTATTTTGCTCTATCATATCTATATATGAAACTGTATATCGAGTCTGCCTCCACCACATGACTGCATAATGCGTTTCATTGATTAACTATGACACTGAATCAATTATTTATAATGTCTCTGAGGCTCATTTGCATACTCAGCTTCTACCTGTGTTCCCTTGTGCGAGTACCACCCGTATAAATAATTTTATATTCTCTACCCTATCAGTTCCCCCCTGATAATTTTATATGTGGTAATCATGTCTCCCCTGACTCTTGTGTCTTCCAGCGATGTGACGTTTCTGTTCTTGACTAGATGTGGACTCCAGGCCGGAGCCGCATACTTCCAGATTCAACCCATCCTTCTGATTAGATAGCCTAACCACTTGAGCTGAACGGTAGAGGGACGGTCTCGCTTCATGCAGGTTGGCGTTCAATCCCCGACCGTCCAAGTGGTTGGGGCACCATTCCTTCTCCCCGTCCCATCCCAAACCCTTATCCTGACCCCCTTCCAAGTGCTATATAGTCGTAATGCCTTGGCGCTTTCCCCTGAAAAACTCCCTCCTGATTAGATAGCACTCTTTGTAACTATGTGAATGATCATTCATATACCAACGTAATGAATAAATAGAAAGTAGAATTTAGAACTATTCGCTTTAAAGAGTCTGTAAAAAATCGGCTAAAAAAACAAACCTAAATATTTCTTGGTCTAGTATAGCTCATATAGGTACTATATTAGGCCTCAGCGTGTATTAAACCTAGGAAGATAAGGTTAAATTTCATTAGAAACATAGAGAACTTTTCTGCGTCCTCTAAATTCAGCAATACAAAAATCTACTTTCAACTGGTCCATCACGTCCAAATTCATACGATCAAACACATCGTTGCTATAAGTATGTTCATTTTAGGATGGGCTGCAGCATTGGTCTGACATACGTGATATACACAGGGCTCAGAATGGTTCCTTAAACAAACTTCTAACGGCAGTTCTTACGTTGACGAACCTTGAAAATGCTGCCGAAGATCCTATTGACGTGGACGCCAAAGGACAGGTAGACGGCGTTACATTGATCCCCGGATCCTGCTCTCTCCCTGATTCCCGGAGAATTTGATCTCTCCCATTTGATGCTCTCTGCTCCCTACGCCTAGTTTCATTACTTTGCACTTGCACGGCTTAAACTCAAATAGCCACTTGTTGTACCATTCATTGAGTTTGTTCATGTCATCTTGTCTTCTACAGGCCTAATCCTTCTCATAATTTGAATACATGAGTGTGAGATTAGGAGGGAGCCAGGGATGTGGGTGTGACAGTGAGCCAGGAATGTGAGTGTGTTGAGAGCGATTGCAAGCCACGGTTGCAAGCCACCGTTGCAAGCCGGGATGCTGTAGCAGCCCACAGACAGTAATAAGATCGCTGAGCGTAAGAGCAGGAGCGCCAGAGGGCACTTCGTATGTTAATCATCGCTACACTTATGATAGCTTACGATTTCTCATTGTAATTGACGCTGTGCTTTGTTGCATGGGTGATGCTGTGGGGCCAGAGATGCTGGCTTCAGTGAGAAGGAGCTGGGAGGGAGGGGGAGAGGTGGATGAGAAAGGGGGGGCGGGGGGAACAGGGATGCTGAATGAGGGAATAAGAAGAAAGATGAGAGTCCTGTAAGGAATCAGACGGGAGGAAGCAATGTATAGGTTATACAGCATCCTGATTATTGAGAGTTTGTGAGGAGGAAGAGAAGGAGGAGGAGGAGGAGGAGGAGGAGGAGGAGAAGGAGAAGGAGGAGGAGGCAAGGAAGGGGGAGAGAGGAAAAAAGAGCAGTTAACGCATGACTTATATATTAATCACGAGGACGCTTATTGCGCTCGGCTTATTGCCCAGTTTGTCCTCGAGTCAAGGGGAGAGAGTGAGGGGGATATGGGGGATTAAACCCCCCCTCTCCCTCCCTCTGGCTCCTGTTGTTTCTGGTCTGTTGCCCCGTTGTTACAGTGTGCCATTGCCGTTGCTAGCCCTGCCACTCCCCCCTCCTCCCCCTCCCTGCTTAGCACTGTTACTGATTGTTCCATCGTCTGACTTCTGTTCCTGGTTCTTGGAGTGGAGGGTTGTTCCGTACCTTTAGTTCCAGGGCGATATATATATGCTTGTCGTTGAGGTAACTGCCCCGTTGGTCGTTCAGCCTGTCACTAACGTTGATTATATGATGTGGCGTTACTGACAGGACTGGTACCGTCTCATAGACAGTGTAGCCAGCTTCACATAGACAGTAGGGAGCTACAAACAGCTGCAAATAGTAGTGGTGCTGTTAGCTTCACATTGACAGTAGCAGTGCTGTTAGGATCACGTTGACAGTAGCGGTGCTGTCAGCCTCACATTGACAGTAGCAGTGTTGTCAGGATCACGTTGACAGTAGCGATTCTGTCAGTTTCACACAGCCAATAGGCCTACACCTCCTGTGATCTATCGGCTGGAGGGAATTATCAGGGGAAAAAAAACGCAAAATTAAACCCTAACGACTATATAGCACTTGGAAGGGGTCAGGATAAGGATTTGGGATAGCCACTATCTATCAGCCGGTAGGGCTTGATATCCTGATCTACTTGTCGCCGCTATCTCCTCTTCTTGAACCGTCATTGCATTACGGACCATTTCTTAGGCACTGCAATGTTTTTTTTGCAGTGATCAGGAGGTTGCAGCGATTGCTTGTCTTGGTGAACAGGTTGCAAGAATTGCCCCTGTTGGCAGGACTCACGTCATCGCTGCACGTGTTGCACATGTTGCATGCAGTGAAGAAAAGTATGTCATCTTCCCTGTCATAGATAATGTTCCATTGTTTGCTGTTGATGATGCGCCGTTTACGCTGCTATTGTTTGTGTCTGTTGCAAACCCGGAGGAGAGATGTGTTTGTTGCAAACCCGGGGAAGAGATGCGTTTGTTGTTCTGTTGTTCCACTGCAAGGGTTGTGTCTATTATTTAAATCAAATGAAGTAAATAGTTACTATGCTATAAGTGAGAATGTCTGTCTGTCTGTCTCTCTGTCTGTCTGTCTGTCTGTCTGTTCGAAGTTGAAGGCCACACGGTTGAGGGGAGGCTCACCCAATTTGGCAGAGGGAAGGGTCTGGGGTACTGGATGAACATAGGCTGGAATGGATATATTGTAAGATAGATAGATGAAAGAATATATGGGGGAGATAGTTAAATACATAGATGAATACATAGAGGGATATATGATGGATAGATAGACACATAGGTAGTTGGATACATATATATATATATATATATATATATATATATATATATATATATAAATATATATATATATATTATATATATTATATATATATATATTAGATGAATAGATAGATGGACAGATGGAGACAAACAGACAAATAAAAATAAATATAAATAAAATAAAAAATACAATTCAAATCAAATACAAAAATAAAATGTTAATAAAATAAAACATAATATTTAAATAAAATAAAAAACATGTAAATAAAATAAAAAATTTTAAATAAAATAAAAATATTTAAATAAAATAAAAAATATGTAAATTAAATCGAATATATATTCTTAAAAAGACAGTAAATTGATATTAAAAAAATTAATTTCTCAAAGTTCCAAAGAATCATTTATCTGAATTCTTGGCGGTTGGGCTCTATTTAAATAAAGAAAAAAATAAAGTGCAGAAGACCTATAGGCCTACACGAGACAGCTTCTATTTATAACTAACCCAACTCATTCAAATGAAGTGACCTCATGTGAATTATGTTACCTAGTCAATCGTTCGTTAAACAGCAATTCCTCCTATTTCAAACCAATTTCTCCAGGTCTTTTCAGAACTTAAACTTAACCAATTTGTATTCATAGCTTCGTGTTCGGTTTTGTGTTGATATATTCAACTATTTTTCGACATAGTTCAGGTACAGGTAAGCGGAAAACTGAGATGAAACTCGATGTTTCAATGAAGAAAAATAAATTTTCGTCATAGGAAACCACATCAGCGTCATCTTTCCTTCGGGATCTCGTGTAATGAAGAGGATTTACTACTATATTCAACCTTTTAAAATTTAATTATGAATGAGAAAGCCAATGCAACACCAGCTGCTGTGTTGCGAGTTATGAACTCTGTGGCAGGTGTTGTTTTGAATAATGCGTGCAACCTTTCCATCGTTTCACGATGAGGTTTAAAGCAATGTCTTCTCACAGTTGAGAACCGGATTCAGGCTCAGTATTCTGGACTCTGCCTGCTGCCATGGGCCACAATCATTCTCCACCTCTGAGGCCACAATCATTCTTAGCCTCTTAGGCTACAATCATTCTCCACCTCTGAGACTACAATCATTCTCCACCTCTGAGACTAAACAATCCTTCTCACCTCTGAGGCCACAATCATTCCCCATCTCTGAGGCTCCAATCATTCTCCACCTCTGAGGCCCCAATCATTTTCCACCTCTGAGGCCACAATCATTCTCAGCCTCTAAGGCTACAATCATTCTCAGCCTCTAGGCTACAATCATTCTCAGCCTCTGAGGTCACAATCATTCTCCACCTCTGAGACTACAATCATTCTCCACCTCTGACTACAATCATTCTCCACCTCTGAGGCCCCAATCATTCTCCACCTCTGAGCCACAAACATTCTCCACCACATTCACTTCCTAACATCTGCCACTTCCTTATCCCTTAAGTAAAGGAGGTGTGTCTCTTGACTCTCCTCCTTCGGTGAGGTCTGTTGACCAGACCCACACTAGAAGTTGAAGGGACGACGACGTCGTCTGGTCCACATACCAGGACATGCAGCCTACGTACCTCAGTCCCTCCCTGATTCTCC
Organism: Procambarus virginalis; assembly: GCA_020271785.1. Taxonomy (NCBI): domain Eukaryota; kingdom Metazoa; phylum Arthropoda; class Malacostraca; order Decapoda; family Cambaridae; genus Procambarus; species Procambarus virginalis. The sequence continues at coordinate 15,291,889 of WNGS01061674.1, read as the reverse complement.
CATATACGATTTCTTCTGCGTTCTCCTTTTCCAATCCTTTTTCAAATCATTCTTCATTGAATTCTTTGGACCGTTGACACTTGATTTTAAGGATATTAGCTCGAGTTGTCGCTTGTTCATACTGGACCACTATTTACACCTTTGTATCCCACTAGTTCCATTCTTTCCTAGTACATTTGTTATTCAATGATTGATTGATTGATTGATGAAGATTAAGCCACTCAAGAGGTGGCACGGACATGAATAACCCGTAAATTAATTAAATTTTCGCAGGTTTTATGTTACTTCTCTAAAACTTGAGCTTTTTATCTCCTTGTTTCCTGTGTTGGTCTTCAAGATCGTCCTGATGTTGTTGTTTTAGATTCAGCTACTTGGAACAAAAAGTTCCAAGTAGCATGGGCTATGGTGAGCCCGGAGTGGAGTCACGTGTTAAAGTGTGTTAAATTTCGTCTTTTTATAGGAAAATATGACGATAAGGGAAACTGAGATTTGTCATATTTTGCCCAATTGACATGCCGTTTCAAAACTACGATGGTTTTGAAACTTTGATGGTTTTGTTTTATGTATATTTGCTTGAGTGCTATTTTTGAATGTTATTGAGGGTGATTACACCCATTTTGAAGTTTCAAATTGAATCAATATATAAACAAAAATCCAATTCCGACAACAGAATCAAAATTCATAAAAAATATCAAAGCGTTATAAAAAAAAATCCGCCAACAAAAATATAATTATTTGTTAGTGGATTTGGATTTTTTTCTTGGCGGTTTTAGAATATTTTTGTTGGTAGAAGTGGCCTTTTGTTCTTAACGGAAATAGAATTTTCTGTAGGCGGAATCGGATTTTTTTCTTGGTGGATTAGGAATCGTCTGCTGCGGAATGGCTGAAGTCTGCCGAGTTCCGTGGCCTTGTCTGCTGCGATCTTTGGTCAAGTACACCGAAATTCGTGCCTCATCTCATGGGTTGCAGCCTCACCTCTTGACGAAAGTGATTGTTGTTATTGTTATAGATTCAGCTACTCAGAACAGGTTCCAAGTAGCACGGGCTATGGTGAGCCCGTAACTTACCTGGCGCAGGAGCGGGGCAAGTANTACCAAGTGATGATAGACCACGTAACGAGCAAACTGGAAGCATCTGAAGAAATAAATATACCATAAACTAAAAGTTAAGAAAACTAGGAAGACATTAGCCCATGTCTTAGCAGACAGTGCCTAGAGGCAAAGATGTGAACAAACGTACTAGGAAGAAATACAGAGAACAATGAACAGAAGGAAATAAGAATACATATAGAGAAAAACCAATACAAAGAAAGAAAATGAAATAGCATTCATGTTAAGAATCAACTATCATCTTCAACATCCACACCGGGAGAAAGATGAATGTGAAGACCTAGGTGGTCCGAATACACAAAAAGAGAGTGTCAGGCGCTGCACAATGAATAACAGAACAACTTAATAAAAACCTTCTTGGGAGTTTTAAGCTCAAACTTGAATTACACTGAAACGAACAGGTTTTGAGAAGAATATTTCTTTACCGGAAAGATTCCTTGAAATAGTAGTGACACCAGAAGAATTAAGGAATGAACTGAACGTGGTTGAACTGGTGAGGTGAACTGAACGTGGCAAATACTGTAGGACCAGACAAAATGTAATTTTCGGTACTAAGACAATAGTGGACATACTGTATAGTCCCCCAGATCTGTATATATCCAGACAAAAACCACCTGAACTCTGAACCAGTATCACAAATAAGCATTACCTGCAGGATGCTGGAAAAAGAGAGAGAGGAAACACTTCTTCGATACAAAAACAATAAACAATGTGAATAAACAAGAAGGGGGGAAATAACAGAGACCACCTCCATCCACAGTGAATTGGGGAATTGACAGGGTGGACAAAGATGGATTATTTAACACGGGTGGCACACGCACAAGGGGACACAAGTGGAAGCTGAGTACCCAAATGAGCCACAGAGACATTAGAAAGAACTTTTTCAGTGTCAGAGTAGTTAGTAAATGGAATGCACTAGCAAGTGATGTGGTGGAGGCTGACTCCATACACAGTTTCAAATGTAGATATGACAGAGCCCAGTAGGCTCAGGAATCTGTACATCAGTTGACTGACGGTTGAGAGGCGGGACCAAAGAGCCAGAGCTCACCCCCGCAAACACAACTAGGTGAGTACAGTTAAAACAGTAAATACGACAAGAAACAAAAGAGGGAACGAAGCCATTACATCACACCACCAATAGTTGAAAAGTCGAGGCCCAAGAACTGAAGCAATGCCACGCAGAGTCTCTATTTGGAAAGAACTCTCAGGCAAGATGGAAATGATCTTGGTGAACCATAAATCACGTTCATGTTCCCTACTATCTATGCCACATGTGGCAAGTGATACATAATAATTAGAGGACACTACAGCTCCAAGCACAAGCTCACTCGAGTGCCTACAAGACAAGCTGCTAGTCTTAGTATAGACACTTGCAAGAAATAAAATCTACGTGTAGGAAATAAAGCAATGCAAGCTCGGAGACAATAAATACTGAAACCCAAATAATAGGTTCTGAGATAATATTGACCTGGTCACAAGAGCAATATCACGGACATTAGGATTTTTGAGTGTTCGTTGAAGTGAATGTTTATTGGACAGTGATCCATTCCTCCCTTTCTATTCAACATCCATGGATTCCCCTCGAAGCCTGCCCCCTATCCCCCCACGTGGAACACACCCGTCGCTTCAAAGTAACTCACCCGTCGTTTCAAAGTAACTCACCCGTCGTTTCAAGGTACCTCACCCGTCCCTCCTCGTGAGTTCCATTTTCCCCAGCGTCTTCCATTCCCTGTGTTCTTACCGTGTTCTTGATTGACTCGTCGTTCTCTAACAAGTTATCCATCGTAACTCCCCTGTTCTTCACCACTAGCTGCCCCTCTGTTTGTGTGTTCTCTCTCACTCTGCCCCCTCAATGCTCGTGTTCTCCACCACTTTGTTCACTCTGATCGTGCTGTGCACCACTACACTCCCCTAGCTCGCGTTCTTCATTAATCTGGCGTTCGTTCTCTCTCTCTCTTGTCTCCTGCTCGTGTTCTCCTCTACCTTCGTCAGCAGGAAGGGGCGAGAGAGAAGCTTCAGGGATACACATCACCAGCTGCTTCCCTACGAGACCCGCCCTCAAGCACAAAAAAATACTTGTTATCACTAACGCTATCCTCCCGTCCTGCTGAGCTGCTGGACCCATATTGTCTGGTGGGCGCTCCACCCTCACGTCATGGGGGGGGGTAGGGAGAGAGAGAGAGAGAGAGAGAGAGAGAGAGAGAGAGAGAGAGAGAGAGAGAGAGAGAGAGAGAGAGAGAGAGAGAGAGAGAGAGAGAGATGGAATGGGGTTCCGCTATAGTTCATGTCGAGAGAATAATTTCATGTTTCTCCTTTGGGCATTAAAAGCATTTTGCTGGAACAGCTAATCCATGTCGATCTCACTTGTGTCCTTTTCCATTCTCTCCCTAATCCTATTCCACAATCGCCCGCACCCATCCCAGGTGGGTAATAACTAAGAACAAGGAGAAGGGAAGAAGAATATTTGTCAAGAATGAAGAATCAATAATTGGCGTTAAGTGTGAGACAAAGAGACATTAAATATATAGGGGGAAAGAGAGAGATAAACAAATAAAGATCACTGTTAAGTAAACAGGTAAAGTACACTGCTCAATAAACCGATGAATAACTACTCAATACAGAGACGAAGAACATAGATCAATTAACAGATGAACAATCCTCAATTAACAGATGAACAATCCTCAATTAACAGATGAACAATCCTCAATTAACAGACCACTGTTCAACAAATAGACGAAGACCACCGCTCAATAAAACAATTACCGAACGCTACTCAATAAAAACAGACGGCGAACACTGCTCAGTAAAGCAAATGACGAACGCTGCTGTCACAAGGAACACCAAGGAGCCTGAAGGAACACCAAGGAGCATCTCCCGCACGCCCCAGCGATCAAACCAGAGGAGCGAGATGAAGGAACATTTCGGCTTAGCGAAGCACTTAACTGATCCGACTGAAAATCGCGAGGCGTCGGTTCAAGTCTGCTATTAAAGTTAAAAATTGAAGTGAGACTACATTTCATTAACATAAAAGCCTGATGAATATATATATATATATATATATATATATATATATATATATATATATATATATATATATATATATATATATATATATATATATATATATATATATGCTTTCAACTTTTTGTTACGCGTGAGTAGCTCAATCTAAAACGATAGCAACTGATGAAAATAGATTGTGAATTGTATTAGGGTGTATAATATGGTTGCTTGTTTTTGTGGGGGGGGAGGTAATGGTTGTTTGGGGAGTGTATATAATGGTTGCTTTGGGGACGTAATGGTCGTTTTGGTGGTATATTGGCTGCAGTGAGATGCAATGGTTTGTTTGGGAATGGTTATTGTCGTTGATTTGGGAGGAGGATGTAAGGGTTGCTTTGGTGGGTTCAATGGTTGCTTTGAGCAGGTGTAATGGTTGATTTTAGAGACTATAATGGTTCTTTAGGCGGTGAATGGATTGCGCGGAGGGTTGTAATCATTAAATTGGGGGTGTAAGGGGTTGAATTAAAATGTAATGAATGTAATGAAATGTGTGTATCGTGTGTATAATGTATCAGAGGTGTAATAGTTGAATTGGGTGGTGTAGTGAGTGTACGATTTTATGATGGTGTAAGGATGACAAATAGTACACTTACACTCGCTCTCAAAGCAGTTGTATTAACATATTATAATAACTGGAAGGAAATTGAAAAAGGAGATAATTACTGAAATAAATTTGGCATTTCAACCAAATTCCTTTTCAACGATATGAGAAGAGAATGTATATTTAGAGGATTAAAAGATAGTGGATTAACAGGGGATTAACTTATATATATATATATTTCAATATAGATGTAGATTTAGAGGGATTAACACTGACAAGCACTGCTAGTTGACACCTAAATTGACAGGTATGTTAAATATTGTCACTATTATATTTGGCCACTGTTAAATTTGGCCACTGTTAAATTTGGCCACAGTTAAATAGTTAAATCTGACCAGGATTAAAGAAGCAAGGAGGATCGCTCTAGCTAAGAAGAGAGCTCTCCTCTGTAGAGCAAGAATAATTATAGAAGAGAAATTACAATCTTGGCCTCTAAAGTATACATTAGAGCAGCTGAGGCAAGAACAGCCCGAGAAGCCTGATAGTCGCAAGAGATAGTGTAATGATAGATTATATATTATTCTTATTATTTCTATTGTGTTTAGTTTTCGCAAAGCAGTGAGAGGCAAAGGTGGGACTATTTAATTTTACTTAAAATGCTTGCATATGCGAGGAAATGTGAATGGTATAAAGGCTACCATTCAGCAGGAGACTTTAAATGTTTACCTCAGTGGCTATCACATTATCGTGATAGCATAATCAGGAAGAGTCTGTAATATCTATAGATATATCACGGGATAACATAATTAGCACAGCTCAATATTATAGCCAAACAACATCTGATGATAGCATAATTTGCACAGAAGATATTATCATAATACACCAGAAGGCGCCTTTAATATGTATTAAGTATAACAAGAAGATTATTTAGCTCGGGAGTATAATAAAGCGATCTTATAAGATAGTATATGATCGCTGCTTGTGCTTGAGAAAATATACCATCAGGGGAGTTAATAGAGGTTCACTAAGAGTATGTTCTCAACGTGATATATCAGACTAACGCCTTTCGATATATTTTTTTGTTTGAACTCAAGTGGCTAATTATGACGAGAGAAGGTGTTGAAATATGCAAGTATATATGTATATATGTCTATAATTTAAACAAATTTTACGTTTTGCCTCTGCCTATTACAACGCCCATCATACGGTATTTGTTGAGGTCGCTAATAGTGATTTGTCTTTGAACAAATACTTGTATTTGTCTTATATTTGAGTTTTGCTGCTAGAATACCTAAACATTCTCCTACATTCCGCCACGCTCTTCATTGCGTAATATTGCAATTTACTTCTGCAGCTGCAACACGTTTATGATATTGCAATCTAGGTTTCGTTCACACCTGTACCAGTCCACCCTAATTGGCTCATTACAGCTTTCAGTGTCCCTAGCGGTTTGTGTGAAACTTTCAGTGTCCCTAGCGGCTTGTGTGAAACTTTCAGTGTCCCTAGCGGCTTGTGTGAAACTTTCAGTGTCCCTAGCGGCTTGTGTGAAACTTTCAGTGTCCCCTAGCGGCTTGTGTGAAACTTTCAGTGTCCCCTAGCGGCTTGTGTGAAACTTTCAGTGTCCCTAGCGGCTTGTGTGAAACTTTCAGTGTCCCCTAGCGGCTTGTGTGAAACTTTCAGTGTCCCTAGCGGCTTGTGTGAAACTTTCAGTGTCCCTAGCGGCTTGTGTGAAATTTTCAGTGTCCCTAGCGGCTTGTGTGAAACTTTCAATGTCCCTAGCGGCTTGTGTGAAACTTTCAGTGTCCCCTAGCGGCTTGTGTGAAACTTTCAGTGTCCCTAGCGACTTGTGTGAAACTTTCAGTGTCCCCAGCGACTTGTGTGAAACTTTCAGTGTCCCCAGCGACTTGTGTGAAACTTTCAGCGTCCCTAGCGGCTTGTGTGAAGCTTTCAGTGTCCCCAGCGACTTGTGTGAAACTTTCAGTGTCCCAGCGACTTGTGTGAAACTTTCAGCGTCCCTAGCGGCTTGTGTGAAGCTTTCAGTGTCCCTAGCGGCTTGTGTGAAGATTTCAGTGTCCCTAGCGGCTTGTGTGAAGCTTTCAGTGTCCCTAGCGGCTTGTGTGAAGCTTTCAGTGTCCCTAGCGGCTTGTGTGAAGCTTTCAGTGTCCCTAGCGGCTTGTGTGAAACTTTCAGTGTCCCCTAGCGGCTTGTGTGAAATTTTCAGTGTCCCCTAGCGGCTTGTGTGAAACTTTCAGTGTCCCTAGCGACTTGTGTGAAACTTTCAGTGTCCCCTAGCGGCTTGTGTGAAACTTTCAGTGTCCCTAGCGACTTGTGTGAAACTTTCAGTGTCCCCTAGCGGCTTGTGTGAAACTTTCAGTGTCCCCTAGCGGCTTGTGTGAAGCTTTCAGTGTCCCCTAGCGGCTTGTGTGAAACTTTCAGTGTCCCCTAGCGGCTTGTGTGAAACTTTCAGTGTCCCTAGCGACTTGTGTGAAACTTTCAGTGTCCCCTAGCGGCTTGTGTGAAACTTTCAGTGTCCCCTTGCGGCTTGTGTGAAACTTTCAGTGTCCCTAGCGGCTTGTGTGAAACTTTCAGTGTCCCCTAGCGGCTTGTGTGAAACTTTCAGTGTCCCTAGCGACTTGTGTGAAGCTATATGTGTCTTATCGGTGTGTGAGAAGCCCTTATCTCATAAAAATACGTTCAGAGAGGCCGCGGGAATCTAATGGGGCGAGACTTAAGTGCAGTTCCTCATTGCGTCAACCAAAAACATGTTCACTGCGAGTTTTATGGCATCAATCGCTCTTAAAGTCGTGTCGAGAGTCTCTACTCAGTTTATCATCCGTGATCAATCTTGGAACAGTTTAAATTTTTGTTTATGCTATTATTTTGTTTTTTATATGTTTCACCTATTTGTACAAGGTTTTATATGTACGTTTCTATTTTTTTGCAAATTTTATTTTTGTTCGGTATCAGGCAAGTTACTAAAAGAGGTGAAGTTTTTTTTTTTTAGTGTGGTATTATAGATACTATATATCCGTACATGCAGATACCACATTACACATAGATACCTTGAGGTTACCTTACCTTGAGGTGTTTCCGGGGCTTAGCGTCCCCGCGGCCCGGTCGTCGACCAGGCCTCCTGGCCACATATCTAAACAAAAGATATCACATATCCAAACACAAATTACACATGTTGTGAAGTTGAAAATATATATATACTTTCCAAAGTGTGTTTTACACTTTTTTTTGGAAATTATGATTATCAGTAGTGACTGCATTTTGCTAAAGCACACGTTAGCATCTTCGGAGGTAATAAGAAAGTGACTACATGAGAGTTTGTTGTTGTTTTTGATTCAGTTACTCTGAGCAAAATTTCCATGCAGCACGAGCTATGGTGATCCCGTGATACATGAGAGTAGAAACATCAGTATTGATTCCATATAGTTAGGAGGAGAGGCCCAGGTACTTCCGCCGTCCAGTGAGCTGGATAATCTTGAACAAATCTACAAAGGGCCTTTGATTAGGGTTCGAATCTACGCACGGGATGTTCCCAGATGCACCTTAATCTTATCCTGCATTCTCATTGGTCGGCTGGGTTAATACGTGCAGTGCAAGCTGGTAATTCAATCTTAGTCCAGTTGATGGTAATTGCATGAGTGTTTGATATGAAGTACTTTGGATATGCCCAATCTCCCACTTTTACTTTATATGTTGATTATTTCGTTGTTTGAAAAATTGATGTAATCTTAGAGTCTTGATGTTTGTACAATGTTAAAGAGCGTTTAAAAAAGATGCTTTTGTCTTGCCCATATATTAAGATCACTAGAGCTGTTAATCTCCAAATTGACATGTTAACAGATAGGTTAATCCTGATTGATGTCTCTCTGACCTAGCAACCCGAAAACATCAAGAAACTTACCTTATTTAGTTGGCTGATTGTTATACCGCGACTCGGAGATGACTTCCAAAATATCGCCAGAATCAACAAATTCTTATTCTTACACAAATTATTCTGCTCAGTGGCCAAAACATACTCTTAAATCTGGGTATAAAATATTTCACGTTATGTTCAAAGATACCGTAAGGTGGAGTTTGGAATCTTGCTATCTTCTAGAGGTTATCTAGAGATGATTTCGGGGCTTAGCGTCCCCGCGACCCGGTCCTCGACCAAGGCCTCCTTTTTGTTACACACCCCCTCAGGGAGCAGCTCGTAGCCAGCCACTGTCTAACACCCATGTACCTATTTACTGTTAGGTGAACAGGGGGGATCAGGGTGAAAGAAACTCTGGTTTCCGCCTCCACCGGAGATCGAACCCGAAACAGTGCCCCCTTATCCTAATATACCAGAGGACCCAAAACAGAAAACGGGATAGAATGTAAATTTCGTGAGCCGCTACCATATATTCTAGCGAGACAGTTTTTGGCCTTAGGTAAAATGTACGTCAAAAGGCGACGTTCTATTAGGAGGACGGGTGTGATGCCGTGCTTAAGGTGTGTGGAGAGGTATTTTCCACGGATCAAACATTACACCTCGATCCCTTGAAACGGAAAGACTGCATCATATTTGATATCAAAGGGAGCAAGGATATCTTGTTTTAAAAAAGTTCCAAAGGCAGGCGATGAGTCACAATAACGTGGCTGAAGAATGTTGACCAAACCACACACTAGAATGTGAAGGGACGACGACGTTTCGGTCCGTCCTGGACCATTCTCATGTCACAATCGACTTGACAATGGTCCAGGACGGACCAAAACGTCGTCGTCCCTTCACCTTCTAGTGTGTGGTCTGGTCAACAATCAAAGTTCCAAAGTTCTTTACGAATGTGATAGCTGACAGTAGTCAAGTTAGAAATGTTATCGAATGCAAATAGTTAAGAGAAAACAAACACCTTAACAGCAATGATCTGAGGTGAAAGGAGTTAGGAAAGAGTAGGCTGATCTGGAGTGCATAGATGTTGTTGTTGTTATAGATTCAGCTACTCGGAACAAGTTCCAAGTAGCACGGGCTATGGTGAGCCCGTAACTTACCTGGCACAGGAGCGGAGGCAAGTAGCACGGGCTATGGTGAGCCTGAAGTGGACTTACCTGGCACAGGAGCGGAGGCAAGTAGCACGGGCTATGATGAGCCCGTAGTGGACTTACCTGGCACAGGAGCGGGGCTGTGTGAGTGCATAGACGAATTAAGAATAATTCTAAACAGCGCTATCCCCCCCAAATTATTGCCTACCAGCACAATCTTTCATAATCATCACCCAATCCCAAGAGAGAGACTTTACTGAAGGCTGAACTGTCTATCCTGAGGTCATTTCGAGCTTCTTATCACTGAAGCGAATCTTTTTCAACTGGGTGGAGTTGTGTGGTAGGCAGACATGTGGCCAGAGCCAGCAGACATATCGCCAAGGCCAGCAGACAACGTCCGGGACAGGGTAATTACAGGTACACGAGCCCATCCGAATGTACACATGTTTCACGCGAGTTCTGATTGGCTACAACATTGTGGATCATAACATTCCATAACGTACCTGAATTAATGGGTGTTTATAAATGAAATATAAATCTGTCGAAAATGGCATGAATGGCAGGTATAAAAAAAATAGATAATCATGTTAATCATATGTAATCATGTTAATCATATGTAATTATGTTAATCATATGTAATCATGTTAATCATATGTAATCATGTTAATCATATGTAATTATGTTAATCATATGTAATCATGTTAATAATATGTAATCACTTATCTACTATATGATCATTATGATCACCTTTGGGGTAGTACTAATCTGTTTTATAATCATAAGGACGATGATTAGAATCCCTAAGGACTCCTATAATCATAGGGGGCCCTGAGAGCTGAGTGGACAGCGCTTCGGATTCGTAGTTCTGAGGCTCCGGGTTCGATTCCCGGTGGAGGCGGAAACAAATGGGCAGAGTTTCTGTCACTCAGATAACCCCTGTTACCTAGTAGTAGTTAGGTACCATATTAATTTTGTTAGAACATAAAATGCTTCACCCCGTACGTGGGAGAAGCATTTATAGAATTGTGGTTCGAACAGAGGACGTGGGCGAAGCACTTAAACCGGAAGTGTTCGAACGAAATCAGTTGTGAGTCGTGTGTAAACTGCTTTTCATTCATAAGCAAGGGGTTTGGCGGCTGGATTAACGAGCTTGAATCTCTGTATGCGAAGACGAGCTGACTGATGACGAGGTGGAGCTCGTATTGAAGTATATTCCTCTCAGCCCGTCCTCCAGAGAGAGACCCCCCCCCCAAAGGCGATTCCATGCACCCGCCAAACCCCCTGTTTATGAATGAAAAACGGTTTACACACGACTCACAACTCATTTCGTTCGAACACTTCCGGAACAAGTGCTTCACTGACGACTTTTGTTCGAACCACAACACTGTAAATGCTTCACCCACGTACTACAAATATAAATAATCGCCAACAGAACCTAAACACCAAACCTAACCAATGCCTATATATGCACAATTTGCTAATATATTATAATATTAATTTATATTTGAGAAAATTCCCGTTTTGAATGAACAACAAATTTATGAATGCGTCTGTGGGGGTCAACCGCTGGGTGGAATGGACTTGAGTCGAGGATGGGATGATTCCTCCATGGCCATCGAGCTGAAACTGGCTCTAACCACTGTTAACCTTGCCTGCCTGACGTTCAGTACGTGACGCTGATTGGTTCGTTCCTTTCCCGCAAATTGTAATTGGCAGTCTAAAAGCCACAAGCGCCCTCCAACTACCGACGGCCTCGTTTTCGTGTCTACGAAAGCTTACCACAGAATATTATGGTCCGACGAATTAACACTTGAGAACGTTCCGTGACAGGCGGAACTACACATGAATGACTGAAGTTTTTAACGTTCTTCATAAAAGAATGAATACATCCCTGTTGTAGTACATTGTATCCTGTGTCACGGCGACGCCATACGTGGAACATTGTATTAACAACAAACTGTATTGTATGAATCGTTATAGTCGCTTCATTCGCGGTGTTTTGATGAGTGGGGAAGAGATGGGCTACCTCCACTGGATGTGATGAGTTGGAATAAAAGTATTCCTTCCCTCTTTCAACTGCAATTACATCTTCATGAGCAGTTAGAAAAGGTCATCAAATCAGCAGTTAGAAAAGGTCATCAAATCAGCAGTTAGAAAAGGTCATCAAATCAGCAGTTAGAAAGGTCATCACGTTTTGCATCGCCAAATCAGTGGCTTCCATTCCTTGTAGCTCGTGAGAATATTTCATTAGCGTCCCGTATGTGATATCAATTTTCAAGCTTGTCTAGCTGACAGCTGACAACTCTAGTTGTAATGACTCTGGGATCGAACCCTAGATGAGGCAATATTCAACTTGTTCTATTGATTTTTCGGCCATTTTCAAAGTCTGTATAATTTGTTTTTTAGGAGTTGTTAAGACTTTGAACATTAATTTCCCGTCATTTGATTGTACATGTAAATTTGTAAAAAAAATTTGTTGAATCCTATGTGTAAATCGTTTACATATATGGTAGACAACTTAGGTCCTAGGACAGTGTACTTGGACACTACTCTTATAACAAGCGAGGAGTCACAATAACGTGGCTAAAGTATGTTGACCAGACCACACACTAGAAGGTGAAGGGACGACGACGTTTCGGTCCGTCCTGGACCATTCTCAAGTCGATCGACTTGAGAATGGTCCAGGACGGACCGAAACGTCGTCGTCCCTTCACCTTCTAGTGTGTGGTCTGGTCAACTCTTATAACAAGTTCCACTCTGACTTAACTGTATCTATGTTAGTTCTGATTCCATAGAAATAGGTGTAATGCGACTTATGGCACCAGTCCCCTAATACCACGGGCATTTCTAACAAGTCTTGCGCCAGGCATAGTGTCAAAAGTATTTTGGTATATAATATAAGAAGTCGGGAACTAGAAATCGCAGTATATCGTGAATAACCGAACTCAATTACGGGCTCAGTAATTGCCCGTTTTACATGGACATTTTGTTCCGAGTAGCTGAATCTAAAACTATAACAGCATCGGAAGTACCTACGGGCTCACCATAGCCCGTGCTACTTGGAGCTGTTTGTTCCAAGTAGCGAATCTTTAACAACAACAACAACAGCAACGGAAACACCACAATAGGTTTTAAGAGACCATGTAACTAGACTATGTTAGAAGAGTTAGGTTGAAAAACTCCTTTCGCCCAAGGAAGCCGAACGGACAGCACGCTGGGCTTGTGATCCTGTGGTCCTGGGTTCGATGCCAGGCGCCGGCGATGAAACAATGGCTAGAGTTTCTTTCACCCTATGCCCCCTGTTACCTAGCAGTAAAATAGGTAACTGGATGTTAGTCAGCTGTCACGGGCTGCTTCCTGGGGGTGGAGGCCTGGTCGAGGACCGGGCCGCGGGGACACTAAAGCCCCGAAATCATCTCAAGATAACCTCAAGATATGCTCCAGGGGCCAGATTCACGAAAGCACTTACGCAAACACTTGCGAACCTGTACATCTTTTCTCAATATTTGGCGGCTTTGTTTCCAATTATTAAACAGTTAATGAGTTCCGAAGCACCAGGAGGCTGTTTATAACAATAATAACAGTTGAATGAGAAATTTTCATGCTTGTAAACTGTTTAATAAATGTAACCAAAACCGTCAAAGATTGAGGAAAGATATACACGTTCGTAAGTGCTTGCGTAAGTACTTTCGTGAATCTGGCCACAGTTTATTATTAAAAACCTCTTAAACTGTCTCAATAATGCTTTTCTGAGAGTCTAGTGCAGTTAGCCCCAGCCCGAAGAAGCGTCCATAGACACGGAGACAAATAAGCAGATAGAAAAAGCGGGAAACTTATCAATATAATCCATCAGGGGCATTTTTTTTCCCATTGTGACCGTGATTAACATTCCACCACACTGAGACTGTCAGGGAGGACTCACAGGCCTGGATCCCATCATCGTCCTCTACCCCTCCAATCCCCCCATGCCCCAACACCATCCCCATATCTCCCTCTCACCTATCGCCATCCAAAGCAGCCTCTTGCCCTAATTCTCGTACCGATCCCTTCCTATAACCCCTAATGTATATATATATATATATATATATATATATATATTATATAGACTATTATATATATATATATATATATATATATATATATATCGTTCCCCCCCCTCTCTCTCCCCCCAGAGTCAAATATTCTTCCAACGTCCAACAACCTTCCGATAATTGCAGGTAAGATTGGCCAGAGCCTCAGGTGTCACCCCATCCGTATGCGGAGCTGGATGTCAACCTGTTGAACATCACAACAGTTTACGTGGAGAAAATCGGTAATTAGTGCGAGCCGCGTCGGTTCAAACCCTCCCGTCCGTAAGCCCACCCCTCTCCTACCACGGACCAAGGACGTCCAGTTGACGGTAGATAAACCGATTTTGATTAATTAGAGCGTCACCTATCACAACACAAGGCTCCGGTGACAACGTTTTCGTGATCCATTTTTTTTGTTTCGTGTGTTTTTCTCCTCGCTGTTGAGATGTCATGTTCTAATTTGCATGCAGGTCAGAGGGGGGGGGGAGGGGGTTTTGATTATATAATTAGTGGCAAGTGGAGGAGGTTTCTGCTGGTAGCGCATCAATAACGACGCGTGTGCCGCGCTGCTCAGTGTGGTAACGCTAGACATAAAGCTGATTAAAGAAAGAAAATATGAATTCAAGCGCACAAAATGTGTTATATACATAAAATATAATTATTACTTATATATATTAGGTACATAACATATTATATATATAAAGGGGGGTACCACCTCTGGTGCAATTATAGGGACCCCACAGCCTCAGAGAAGGGACACAGAGCATTCAGGGAAAAACTTGCCAAAAACGATATATAAATATATAATATATAGATATAATATATATATATATATATATATATATATATATATATATATATATATATTATATATGTGTGTGTGTGTGTGTGTGTTGTGTGTGTGTGTGTGTGTGTGTGTATTTCTCTACATATGTGTAATACACATTCTCACAACTAATGACGTTCAACTTTTCTTGAGCAGTCTTAACTCTCTTCCTGCGTTCGAATCGCACTTCTCCAAATGCTTCACCCCACATACTGCAAATACAGAACCGAAATAACTATCCTGACCTATCCTAGGCCTTAACTATACATGTAATTATAATTCACATTCGAAAAAAAGTATAGTTTTAATTAACAGATTACGGGAAATTTGTGAATGCGTCTTTGAGGTCACTGAAGCTTGGCCAAGCATAGTCTCAGGAATGGTTAGAAAGACAATATTTTTAAGAAAATAAGAGAATGTTAAAAATTTTAGATAAAAAAAATTAGCTTTCGATGATGCTGGTGACGATGAAAAACAAATATTATAATAATAATCATAATAATAATAATATTATAATAATAATAATAATAATAATAATAATTAATTTGTACTCAGGTACATACCTACAAAATGAGTTACAAACAGTTTACTGGAGTTCATAATAGAACTAAAATCACCAAATACAAACAGCGTTTTGGGCAAGAAACTCGAAATGCCTAGACACACACTCAAACACAGGCACAAAGCATACCAAAACACACTCACATACACACACTTCAAAACAATCTCCTTCCAGGCACAGCCTTCTCCAACCTACCAATGCCAGCTGAAGCCATTCCCACACACGTAGGCCACACTATGAATATTATACGCCAATAACCTAACCACAAGAGGCCCTTGGGACTGCTTACAGCTGCTTGACTCCTCTTTTGATCCATGCCATGCAGGCTTAGCTGCTTGATCTGGCTCTTCCAAGGTCTAACAGGGACGTATTGGGTGCAAGCGGGTTCTTGAAGATGGTTGGAGGGAGATGTTCCACTGGATCTGATAAATGTGGGGGGAGTATATTAATGTAGAGAAGGTTAATATCATGGGGATATGGTGGGGGTAGCCCACCATGGGAATAGGGGGTGGGGCAGGTTAGCTGTTGTAGGGGGTTTTTGATGTTTTAGGAAATTTTTGGCGATATTTCAGTCCATTTTCAGGAATAGTTTCTTTGGTGAGATGAGATCACTCCGCTACCAGTGGTACAGGTGAGAGTGGGTGTGTGTGTGTGTGTGTGTGTGTGTGTGTGTGGTGTGTGTGTGTGTGTGTGTGTGTGTGTGTGTGTGTGTGTGTGTGGAGGGGAAGTGGGTGTGCGTATACTTACCCAGTTGTGCTTGAGGTATTGAGGGGGGAGGGTTGAGTTTCGGTTCTTTGGTCCCGCCTCTCAATATCCAGTCCTCTGTTATATAAATTCTTGAGCCTATTTTGCTCTATCATATCTATATATGAAACTGTATATCGAGTCTGTCTCCACCACATGACTGCATAATGCGTTTCATTTGATTAACTATGACACTGAATCAATTATTTATAATGTCTCTGAGGCTCATTTGCATACTCAGCTTCTACCTGTGTTCCCTTGTGCGAATACCACCCGTATAAAATAATTTGATATTCTCTACCCTATCAGTTCCCCCCTGATAATTTGTATGTGGTAATCATGTCTCCCCTGACTCTTGTGTCTTCCAGCGATGTGACGTTTCTGTGTTTGACTAGATGTGGACTCCAGGCCGGAGCCGCATACTTCCACATTCAACCCATCCTCCTGATTAGATAGCCTAACCACTTGAGCTGAACGGTAGAGGGACGGTCTCGCTTCATGCAGGTTGGCGTTCAATTCCCGATCGTCCAAGTGGTTGGGGGCACCATTCCTTCCCCGTCCCATCCCAAACCCTTATCCTGACCCCCTTCCAAGTGCAATATAGTCGTAATGGCTTGGCGCTTTCCCCTGAAAAACTCCCTCCTGATTAGATAGCACTCTTTGTAACTATGTGGATGATCGTTCATATACCAACGTAATGAATAAATAGAAAGTAGAATTTGGAACTATTCGCTTTAAAGAGTCTGGAAAAAATCGGCTAAAAAAACAAACCTAAATATCTCTAGGCCTAGTATAGCTCATATAGGTACTATATTAGGCCTCAGCGTGTATTAAACCTAGGAAGATAAGGTTAAATTTCATTAGAAACATAGAGAACTTTTCTGCGTCCTCTAAATTCAGCAATACAAAAATCTACTTTCAACTGGTCCATCACGTCCAAATTCATACGATCAAACACATCGTTGCTATAAGTATATTCATTTTAGGATGGGCTGCAGGATTGGTCTGACATACGTGATATACACAGGGCTCAGAATGGTTCCTTAAACAAACTTCTAACGGCAGTTCTTACGTTGACGAACCTGAAAATGCTGCCGAAGATCCTTTTGACGTGGACGCCAAGGGACAGGTAGAAGGCGTTATATTGATCCCCGGATCTTGTTCTCTCCTGATTCCCGGAGAATTTGATCTCTCCCATTCGATGTCTTTGCCCAGCTCTCTGCTAGTTTCATTACTTTGCACGACACGGCTTAAACTCAAATAGCCACTTGTTGGACCATTCATTGAGCTTGTTCATGTCATCTTGTCTTCTAGGCCTAATCCTTCTCATAATTTGAATACATGAGTGTGAGATTAGGAGGGAGCCAGGGATGTGGGTGTGACAGTGAGCAGGAATGTGGGTGTGATTGAGAGTGGTTGTAAGGCACCTTTGCAAGGCACCTTTGTAAGCCACCGTTGCAAGCCGGGATGCTGTAGCATCCCACTGACAGTAATAAGATCGCTGAGCGTAAGAGCAGGAGCGCCAGAGGGCACTTCGTATGTTAATCATCGCTACACTTATGATAGCTTACGATTTCTCATTGTAATTGACGCTGTGCTTTGGCATGGGTGATGCTGTGGGGCCAGAGATGCTGGCTTCAGTGAAGGGAGCTGGGAGGGAGGGGGAGAGGTGGATGAGAAAGGGGGGGGGGCGGGGGGAACAGGGATGCTGAATGAGGGAATAAGAAGAAAGATGAGAGTTCTGTAAGGAATCAGACGGGAGGAAGCAATGTATAGGTTACACAGCATCCTGATTATTGAGAGTTTGTGAGGAGGAAGAGAAGGAGGAGGAGGAGGATGAGGACGAGAAAGAAGGAGGAGAGGAGGAGGCAAGAGAGGGGGAGAGAGAAAAGAAGAGCAGTTAACGCATGACTTATATATTAATCACGAGGACGCTTATTGCGCTCTGCTTATTGCCCAGTTTGTCCCCGAGTCGAGGAGAGGAGGGAGGAGTAATGGGGGATTAAAACCCCCCTCCCTCCCTCTGGCTCCTGTTGTTTCTGGTCTGTTGCCCCGTTGTTACAGTGTGCCATTGCCGTTGCTAGCCCTGCCACTCCCCCTCCTCCCCCTCCCTGTTAGCACTGTTACTGATTGTTCCATCGTCTGACTTCTGTTCCTGGTTCTTGGAGTGGAGGGTTGTTCCGACCTCTAGTTCCAGGGCGATATATATATGCTTGTCGTTGAGGTAACTGGCCCGTTGGTCGTTCAGTCTGTCACTAACGTTGATTATATGATGTCGCGTTACTGACAGGACTGGTACCGTCTCATAGACAGTGTAGCCAGCTTCACATAGACAGTAGGGAGCTACAAACAGCTGCAAATAGTAGTGGTGCTGGCTTCACATTGACAGTAGCAGTGCTGTCAGCCTCACATTGACAGTAGCAGTGTTGTCAGGATCACGTTGACAGTAGCGATTCTGTCAGTTTCACACAGTCAATAGGCCTACACTCCTGTGATCTATCGGCTGGAGGGAATTATCAGGGGGAAAAAAAACGCAAAATTAAACCCTAACGACTATATAGCACTTGGAAGGGGTCAGGATAAGGATTTGGGATAGCCACATCTATCAGCCGGTAGGGCTTGATATCCTGATCTACTTGTCGCCGCTATCTCCTCTTCTTGAACCGTCATTGCATTACGGACCATTTCTTAGGCACTGCAATGTTTTTTTTTTGCAGTGATCAGGACATTGCAGCGATTGCTTGTCTTGGTCAAACGGTTGCAAGAATTGCCCCTGTTGGCGGGACTCACGTCATCGCTGCACGTGTTGCACATGTTGCATGCAGTGAAGAAAAGTATGTCATCTTCCCCGTCATAGATAATGTTCCATTGTTTGCTGTTGATGATGCGCCGCTTACGCTGCTATTGTTTGTGTCTGTTGCAAACCCGGAGGAGAGATGTGTTTGTTGCAAACCCGGGGAAGAGATGCGTTTGTTGTTCTGTTGTTCCCACTGCAAGGGTTGTGTCTATTATTTAAATCAAATGAAGTAAAATAGTTACTATGCTATAAGTGAGAATGTCTTCTGTCTGTCTGTCTGTCTCTGTCTGTCTCTCTGTCTGTCTGTGTCTGTTCGAAGTTGAAGGCCACACGGTTGAGGGGAGGCTCACCCAATTTGGCAGAGGGAAGGGTCTGGGG
>WNGS01061674.1:15225987-15236073 GCA_020271785.1 Procambarus virginalis | reverse complement strand
TAGATGGAATTGAGCAATTATGTATATAATAGATATATTAAAATAATATTTATTCATTCTGTAGATAAAATATTATTTATATATTAATTTAAAATAGTTATTTTACATATTTATATAATAGTTATAACTATAAAACAGTTATTAAATAATATAATTAATGAATACCAATTTAACAACAAGTATATGCGGATGATGAAACAGAGAGTATATAATCTTAATATATCAAACAGCAAGGCTGAAATAAAATAGCGTAGTCACCATGGTTTATTGAAGCTCAGAGGTGACTCAATTGTTTATAAATGAAAAGAAAGATTGCTTTTTATTCAACATTGTATTGACCGATGAGCCGCTCTTCCACACACACACACACACAAGCCGCGATTGTCAGCCTCGCCCGCCCCCCTCCCGGCACAAATTGGTGATTAAGGCGGAGTAATTAGATCCCTATTAAGCGCCGTTAGACACCCGCCCCGAGGGTCATTAAGGCCGGGCAGCCAATCCCCCGAAACTCCTGCTTTGTCTGTTGGAGTTTTATTAAGTTGTGGGTCCTGTTAATGGCGCGCTACTGCACACGGGAGGGAAATTAGGAAGA
Organism: Procambarus virginalis; assembly: GCA_020271785.1. NCBI lineage: Eukaryota > Metazoa > Arthropoda > Malacostraca > Decapoda > Cambaridae > Procambarus > Procambarus virginalis. Next base: position 15,235,481 of record WNGS01061674.1, on the reverse strand, counting down.
GTTGTGGGCGCATTTTGTCTTTCATTACCTGAGCTAAAATGATTAAAACAGCGACTTTATTACCCTAGAATGATCAAAACAACGGCTATATTACCCTAGAATGATCAAAACAACGTCTTTATTACCACTAGAATGATCAAAACAACGTGCTTTATTACCACTAGAATGATCTAAAATAACGTGCTTTATTACCCTAGAATGATCAAAACAACGTCCTTTATTACCCTAGAATGATCAAAACAACGCTTTATTACCCCTAGAATGATCAAAACAACGCTTTATTACCCTAGAATGATCAAAACAACGCTTTATTACCCTAGAATGATCAAAACAACGCTTTATTACCCCAAGAATGATAAAAATCTAAAACAAACGTCTTTATTACCCCTAGAATGATCCAAAACAACGGGTAGATGTAGCTACTTAAGTTAGAATGATCGAACAAGCACGTCAGCGAGTGCTAGAGCGACGCTATCTTGAGGTCGCCTGATATATATATTAGATATATATCAGGCTACCAGACTTTGATATGTTTCTGATATATATATATCATATATATATATCAGAAACAGACTTTGTTGTGTGGATGGGTTAAGGTCATCTTGGGTTGCTGCTCTGTTTCAGCCTTCAGACGTTGGTGGTTTAAGACGTTACAGGATGATCGTAAGTCTCTTAAATGATGGTAAGTCTTCGAACGATGATCGTAAGTCTTAAATGATGGTAAGTCTTCGAACGATGATCGTAAGTCTTTAAATGATGGTAAGTCTTCAAACGCTGATCGTAAGTCCTTAAATGATGGTAAGTCTTCAAACGATGATCGTAAGTCTTTAAATGATGGTAGGTCTTCACGGGATGATGGCTAGTCTTAACTATACTATCGTAAGTCTTCATAGGATGATAATAAGGGTTCACAGAATGATGCACAAAGAAATCTCATTAACGTGATGAATCAATGAGATAATCAGTAGGAGCCATGAGGTGGATTCGAACTTGTATAGTGGGCACTCCCAAACATACGCCTTAAACCACTGAACCACGATGTGCTAAAAGGTAATCGGGTTTTCACGCATTACTCACGAGCTTGGGCAGTACCGAGGGTGCTGGTTCGAATCCTCCTTATGGATGCTATTGATTTTTTTATAATAATGATGTTATTAATGTAATGAATATAAAAAGTGATGGGGATTCTCTCATTCTCTGTCTCTCTGTCTCTCTGTCTGTCTGTCTGTCTGTCTGTCTGTCTGTCTCTCTCTCTCTCTCTCTCTCTCTCTCTCTCTCTCTCTCTCTTTCACTTCATTTATATTACTTCTGTCTACTTTGAACCATTTCATCCACTTAAACATTCATCTGTTACGCCTATTTTCCCTCTTCTATTCATCTCTACTGTTCCTACATTGCCTATCCATCTGTCTCTTCTACATCTATCTCTGACCTTTCTGTCTATTTCCCCCTCCACTCTCTGTGCCTTAACAGCATCCCCTTCTGTCCACCTCTCTACCCTTGTGCTCCCCCCTAGCTTCCTGTCTACTCTCTTCTACCCATCTACCCATCTGTCCTGTCTACTCTTTCCAACCCTTTCCTGTCTATATATTCTTAACCCATCCCTTTCTCTACTGTTTAACTTTCCCTCCTACCCTTCCGACAATCCCATCCCCTCTCCCTCCATCTCCCCCCATCCCCTCTCCTTTCCTCAGAGAGGGGGGACGGAGCCCCCCTTCCCGTCTACCCCCGTCCCAGACGGACAGGGACGGAGCACAGAGTCCTCCGTCAGTGACGCTGACGAAGAGAGTAAAATCCCTAGCAATGTATCACCATCTTCTTGGGGAGTTGCCCATTACAGCTGTGTGGTCATGAAGCCCAGGCTGGGACAAGGGGCAGTGTTGGGACAGTGTTGGGACACAGGAACAGTGTTGGGACAGTGTTGGGACACAGGAGCAGTGTTGGGACAGTGTTGGGACACAGGAGCAGTGTTGGGACAGTGTTGGGACACAGGAGCAGTGTTGGGACAGTGTTAGGACACAGGAGCAGTGTTGGGACAGTGTTGGGACACAGGAGCAGTGTTGGGACAATGTTGGGACACAGGAGCAGTGTTGGGACAGTGTTGGGACACAGGAGCAGTGTTGGGACAGTGTTGGGACACAGGAGCAGTGTTGGGGCAGTGTTGGGACACAGGAGCAGTGTTGGGACAGTGTTGGGACACAGGAGCAGTGTTGGGACAGTGTTGGGACACAGGAGCAGTGTTGGGACAGTGTTGGGACACAGGAACAGTGTTGGGACAGTGTTGGGACACAGGAGCAGTGTTGGGACAATGTTGGGACACAGGAGCAGTGTTGGGACAGTGTTGGGACACAGGAGCAGTGTTGGGACAATGTTGGGACACAGGAGCAGTGTTGGGACAGTGTTGGGACACAGGAGCAGTGTTGGGACAGTGTTGGGACACAGGAGCAGTGTTGGGGCAGTGTTGGGACACAGGAGCAGTGTTGGGACAGTGTTGGGACACAGGAGCAGTGTTGGGACAGTGTTGGGACACAGGAGCAGTGTTGGGGCAGTGTTGGGACACAGGAGCAGTGTTGGGACAGTGTTGGGACACAGGAGCAGTATTGGGACAGTGTTGGGACACAGGAGCAGTGTTGGGACAGTGTTGGGACACAGGAGCAGTGTTGGGACAGTGTTGGGACACAGGAGCAGTGTTGGGGCAGTGTTGGGACACAGGAGCAGTGTTGGGGCAGTGTTGGGACACAGGAGCAGTATTGGGACAGTGTTGGGACACAGGAGCAGTGTTGGGACAGTGTTGGGACACAGGAGCAGTGTTGGGACAATGTTGGGACACAGGAGCAGTGTTGGGGCAGTGTTGGGACACAGGAGCAGTGTTGGGACAGTGTTGGGACACAGGAGCAGTGTTGGGACAGTGTTGGGACACAGGAGCAGTGTTGGGGCAGTGTTGGGACACAGGAGCAGTGTTGGGACAGTGTTGGGACAATGGACAGTGTTGGGACAAGAGACAGTGTTGGGACAAGAGACAGTGTTGGGACATCTTTCTCGAAAAAAAACAGTATATCGTAATCAGTTACACAATAAAAAAAATACATAAAAAAACTGAAATTTAGTTCTCCCCGGGTGAAATATTTGGTGTGTTTACCCTAGATTTTTTACTCCATTGTAATATGTTTTTGAGACACCTATAACTCAGGGTTTTTTACTAATACATTTTCTGAGAGAAGACGTTGAAAGGGGTGGATGGGACAGGGTGCGAGGAGGGGGGTAAGGGGGAGATTAAGGGGGAGATTAAGGGGGAGATTAAGGGGGATTAAGGGGGGCAATAGGGGGAAGGGGGGTCGAAGGAACCAAAGGAGGAGAGGAATGAAGAAAGATGGGATTAAAGAAGGGAAAGAGATGGAAAAAAGGATGAAGAGATCCGTAAGAGTTTATTGCACACGGATCTATGCAATAAACCAATTAATAGAGCCACTATTAAACCAATTAATAGAGCCATCTGGCACTAGGAAATATCAGATTGAGAATATAAACTCATAATCACAAATACACAAAAAAGCATCCACTACAATAATAGATGACCGAAGATTAGAATCAATTAAGCGAATAAAATAGCTCTATTAATTAATAGAGCCTCTATCAAACCAATTAATAGAACAACTGGCATCGAACGCCTGCCAGCTCAAACTGTATTCTACATTTACTACAAAACTCTTTACAAAAATATAAATACATTCTCTTACGTAGGAAAATTATGAAACAACAATTGTTCATTGATCATTGACTTAAAGGAATTATGTACAGATATCCGCCCAAAGGAATGGGCCAAAAATAATAGAAATTATTTATTTATAATATTTCTTTTACACTCGAAGGATTTATTTAAATGCTCGCTCAACGTGATAATAATTTTGTCTTTAAATATTTCATTGGGAGAAACATTGACATCACGAAACAGAGATATACCATTATATCCTGTAAGGGAGGCTATATATGTTTATATATATATATATATATATATATATATATATATATATATATATATATATATATATATATATGTATATATATACATATATATATATATAATATATATATATATTATATATATATATATATATATATATATATATATATATATTCCTCAAGGCTTGGGGTATGCTAGGGTTATACTATAGGCTATACTTGGGTTACACTAGGCTTTGGGCACGAGCTTTGGTCATATCAGGCTTTGGTTACATCAAGCTTTGGTCATATCAGCTTTGGTTACATCAAGCTTTGGTCATATCAGGCTTTGGTTACATCAAGCTTTGGTCAGATTAGGCGTTGGACATGTCCAGCTTTGCTCAGGTCAGGACTCTATAGTGACACCTAACACGGCATCCTCAAATCTATTTAACCTCTATTTTAAAATTTACGACACAGAACGACAAATCTGTCGCGAAACAAAAGGTACACAACAAAAGTCGCGTTTTGTAATACTCTGAAACATTCAGCTTCATCTGCCATGTTGCCGACAGTCCGAGAGCCACGTACAGCTTGTCAAGGAGTTGTCACCTCGTGTCACCTGGTACATCACTTCACTCATGTTGACAAAAAACAAAATTGGGTTCAGGTAACTTTTTTTTCTATGTGTGATCTTACGGGCTATTCATGCCCGTGCCACCTTTTGAGTGGCTTAATCTTTATCAATCTGTGTGTGATTGCGTGTGTGTGGTGTGTGTGTGTGTGTGTGTGTGTGTGGTGTGTGTGTGTGTGTGTGTGTGTGAGTGTGCGTGTGTGTGTGTGTGTATGTGTGTACGTATATATGTGTAAATCAGCAATAAACATGTAGGACAAAATTAACCCACAAAATATTCTTAAAAAATAAAATAATAAATTACAAATCGGTAGCCCGATAAACCAGCGATAATCTCTTGATCTTATAATCGCCTCCCGCGATTGGAGAGCCCCGATTACTCGATAAAACGACCATGGTTCAAATAATCGGACGTTTGTAAATCGTCTTAATCACTCCGAGAGCAGTGATTCACTCTTGGGGGAGGGGGGGGGTGGCCACTCGAGTAATCTGTAATCCAGAAGTCAACTGTATCCAGTGGCATAATGACGGGAGTAGGAGAGTATGGCCGTAACTGGATTATTCTAACCGGCTTATTCGCTCCAGCCAAGTTATTGCGCTTAATTGAAATATATTGCTCCTGTATGTAAATGTTCGGTGCAGGGAGGGAGAGTGTGGGGGAACAGGGAGAGAGAGGGACACAGAGGGACACAGAGAGGGACACAGAGGGACACAGAGAGGGACACAGAGGGACACAGAGGGACACAGAGGGACAGGGGAAGACTAGGGAAGGCTGAAGTCCAAACCCAAACAACATTCATAATTCCGGGGTCGCTTAACCGGACTTTATCGTGACAACCGAATGCCAAGCCGGTGATGAAACACAGCCTTCGCTTATCCGATCGTTAGTTCGATTTAGCTTTTAGGCTGAGAGCGGTGAGGGTGCTTCCTTTCCACTTCGTTTCACTTCATGTTGATTCACTAAGAAAAGTCCTACCTCTTTTGGTTATATTTAGCCTCATGTGGCTATATATTGGTTATATCTAGCCTCATGTGGCTATCCATTGGTTAGATCTAGCCGCATGTGAATTTGTTTGGACAATTTAAAATATACAATGAATGGTTAATTTTAACTCTGCTCCAAAAGATTAATGCCTGCATTATCCAGAGAGTTAACATCAGCGTTGTTGCTGGAGGTTAATGAAGGTTAATTAACCCTCTAGTATAGAGGGTTAATTCAGCCGTTCCCATAATTTAGCCTCTATAGAGCTATACAATGGCCCGTTGCTCCAGAGGGATTCATGATAGCGTTGGTCCAGAGGGATTCATGATAGCGTTGGTCCAGAGGGATTCATGATAGCGTTGGTCCAGAGGGATTCATGATAGCGTTGGTCCAGAGGGATTCATGATAGCGTTGGTCCAGAGGGATTCATGATAGCGTTGGTCCAGAGGGATTCATGATAGCGTTGGTCCAGAGGGATTCATGATAGCGTTGATCCAGAGGGAATCATGATAGCGTTGGTCCAGAGGGATTCATGATAGCGTTGCTCCAGAGGGATTCATGATAGCGTTGGTCCAGAGGGATTCATGATAGCGTTGGTCCAGAGGGATTCATGATAGCGTTGGTCCAGAGGGATTCATGATAGCGTTGCTCCTGAGGGATTCATGATAGCGTTGGTCCAGAGGGATTCATGATAGCACTGATCCTGAGGGATTGATGATAGCGTTGGTTCACAGGGGTTAATGATAGCAACACAACGAATTGAACGCCCTGATGTTCTCACGTTCAAAACAGATTAGTTTGTAACCCGTTATCACCCTGGATCTCCAAGACAAGTTATAGAGCTTTTCACGATATCACGATAAGGTATTGGTAATCTTCGTGAGTTACTTTTGATTCCTTGTATTAATATTACAAGTTATCTCATTACAGAAGCGTTAAATATGTCATTAAATTATTCGTATCAATGGTAATGTTATCATTATTGCAACGCTCTCCTTACTTAAGTGTCGTTAGTTATCATCGCCAGAATCCTTATTACCAAGATAGCATCAGTATTAAGCGAGTTAAATTGACTTTGTTGTTTAAGATTCGCTACTTGGAACAAAAAGTTCCGAGTAGCACGGGCTATGGTGAGCCCCTAGTGGATCTAATTTTAAATTGGCATCGGGTGAAATTAGCCCCCCCACTCTCTCCTAATTGGGTTGACTTAGTTAGGGAGCCTCAAATCAGCATCTCTTTCAGGCGTGTGTTAAGGGTCCGGATGTGCCGGGGTTAGAGATTTATGCAACCTACCATTAGTACCGATTCATTCTCGCTGCTATTTGCTAAAGAGGAAATAAATATTAAGATGTTTATTTGTCATGTGGAGTTTTTTTTTTAATGGTGTTTGCCAGTTGGGAGGTAGTGGCGTGTGATACATACTAGAGTATGGTGTTTGTGTGTGTGTGTGTGTGTGTGTGTGTGTGGTACTCACCTATTGTACTCACCTATTTGTGCTTGCGGGGGTTGAGCTTTGGCTCTTTGGTCCCGCCTCTCAACTGTCAATCAACTGGTGTACAGATTCCTGAGCTACTGGGCTCTATCATAGTTACACTTGAAACTGTGTATGGAGTCAGCCTCCACCACATCACTGCCTAATGCATTCCATCCGTTAGACTACTCTGACACTGAAAAGTTCCTTCTAACGTCTCTGTGGCTCATGTGGGTACTCAGTTTCCACCTGTGTCCCCTTGTTCGAGTCCCCCCAGTGTTGAATAGTTTGTCCTGTCTACCGGTCGATTCCTCTGAGGATTTTGTAGGTTGTGATCATATCTCCCCTTACTCTTCTGTCTTCCAGTGTCGTAAGGTGCAGTTTCCCGCAGCCTTTCCTCGTAACTCATGCCTCTTAGTTCTGGGACTAGTCTAGTGGCATACCGTTTGGACTTTTGTCCAGCTTCGTCTTGTGCTTAGACAAGGTACGGGCTCCATGCTGGGGCTGCATACTCCAGGATTGGTCTTACATATGTGGTGTACAAGATTCTGAATGATTCCTTACACACAGGTTCCTGAACGCTGTTCTGATGTTAGCCAGCCTCGCATATGCCGCAGATGTTATCCTTTTTATGTGGGCTTCAGGAGACAGGTTTGGGTGATATCAACTCCTAGATCTTTCTCTCTGTCCGTTTCATTAAGTACTTCATCTCCTAATTCTGTATCCTGTGTCTGGCCTCCATGTTTCCACTGCCTAGTTTCATTACTGTTCATTTACTCGGGTCTTGAAACTCTCAACAGCCATTTGTTGGACCATTCACTCAGCCTGTCTAGGTCGTCTTGTAGCCTCCTACTATCGTCCTCAGTATCAATCCTCCTCATAATTTTTGCATCATCGGCAAACATGAGAGAAACGATTCTATACCCTCTGGGAGATCATTTACATATATCAGAAACAGTATAGGTCCAAGGACTGACCCCTGCGGGACTCCACTCGTACGTCTCGTGTGTGTGTGTGTGTGTGTGTGTGTGTGTGTGTGTGTGTGTGTGTGTGTGTGTGTACACTCACCTTGGACTATGGTTGCGGGGGGTTGAGCTTCGGCTCTTTGGACACGACGATCAACCACAGATCAATTGGTGTACAGGTTACTGAGCCTATTAGGTTCTATCGTATCTCGATTTGAAACTGTGTTTAGAGTCTGCCTCCACCACATCACTGCCAAATGCATTCCATCTGTAAACTACTCTGATACTGAACAATTCTTTCTGATGTCTCTGTGGCTCATTGGGTACTAAGTTTCCACCTGTGTTTCATTATTCGTGTACCACCCGTGGTAAATAATTTGTCTTTGTCTACCCGTCAATTTCCATGAGAATATTGTAGGTGGTAATCATGTCTTCCTTCTCTCTTCTCTCTTCTAGTCACGTGAGGTCTAATTCCAGTAGTCTTTCCTTGTAGCTCATGTCACTCAGCTCGGGTACTAGTCTGGTGGCATGCCTCTGAACTTTCTCCTCTGAAATTCGTCTTATGCTTGACTAGGTACAGACAACATGCTGGAGCTGCATACTTCAGGCTTGGTCTGACACGTGTGGCATACAAGGTCTTGAATGGTTCTATACACAAGTTTCTAAAGGCAGTGTTCTGTGTGAGATTATGTTCTGGGTGAGTGCGTTTCTGAGTGAGAATGTGTTCTGGGTGAGTGTGTGTCTGGGTGAGTGTGTTCAAGGTGAGAGTGTGTTCTGGATGAGTGTGTGTTCTGTATGTGTGTGAATCTCTTATGCATGGCAGCGGTTGTGGCAGGGTAAGTGTGTCTTCTACGTCAAATCTGTTCTGGGTAAGTGTGTATTCCGCGTGAAGAGTGTGTGTGTGAAGCTGAGTTAAAGTGCGTTGCTGAATGAGAGTGTGTCGAGCAGTCTCGAGTGTGTGGACTGAATGAGATTGCGTGGCAATGTAACCGTATTTGACCGACTGAACGTGTGTACAGGGCGGCGAGAGTGTGTAGCCAGGAGTGCATGGCCGAGTGAGAGTGTATGTACCAGCAAATTCGAGTGCGGCGTGTGGGTGAGAGAGTGCGTCGTGGTGGAGACAGGAGAACGAGAGGCGCCGGAGTGGCTCCTCGCCAGATAAGGTATCTCCTGCTTGTTTTTGTAAGGCCAAAAGGCCGGTCGCTCAGGTAAAATGCAAGCAGTTTAATATTTTTCTAAGCGTTTCAGTGTCCGTCGCGTTATCCTCCTCTGACGTAGATTTATAAACAGGATGAGGCCGTAAAAAGCACTAAAAATTCAACGACAAGGATTTAGGCAGCATGATAAAATACTTTTATTACTCAATTTAACATGAGAAAAGTGTACTATTTTACTAACGTGATATGAAAACAAGCAAAATGTATTCTGAAATTCAAAAATAAATTCAGTGGAATAAATTACATGTTAACCCTTTTGAAGCATTGCTTGTAGATAATATTTCAG
>WNGS01061674.1:15096378-15126625 GCA_020271785.1 Procambarus virginalis | reverse complement strand
TATTCAGTAACTTCAACTAACTTGAACCCACTTCCCAATCCACACACACACACACACACACACAACACACACACTATATATCGATATATATATTAACAAAGAAAGATGACGTATAGTTAGCTGATAGCTGACAAATAGCCGACCAGACATATCCAGACGAACAACACCGAAATAATCGACAGAACCAGCGACAATATATATTAGACATACACGAAGCACCACATGTCAAACAACCATTACTACCGACCCACTATGAACACTCAGATACATCACAACATCCTCATTATCAAGGGGGACTGGGAAACGCATAACTTCATCTCAAACTTCTTGTTATATTCTGTAGCTTCAGCTAAATTGCATAATTAATTGTCAAATTTCTAATCAAGTGAAGAAACTTAAAACAAAAATAAAAAATTACTCTATCGGTCAAGAATATATGATCCTTCTGAAGATGTATTATTAAATACGAAAGTACATATGGATATTCCTGTATATATATATATATATATATATATATATATATATATATATATATATATATATATATATATATATATATATGCGGAAAATCCACAGAGAAAAATGAAAGGAGGTAACGTTTCGACTTTGTTAAAGCTTTGTCAAACCAGACTTCGTCAGTCTGGTTTGACAAAGGCTTTAACAAAGTCGAAACGTTACCTCCTTTCATTTTTCTCTGTGGATTTCCGCATAAAATGATCAGTGTTTTGTGATCGTCAATTGCATATATATATATATATATATATATATATATATATATATATATATATATATATATATATAGATATATATATATATATATATAATGTACAGATTGTTTCTCTATCTCGTTCTCTCGTTACCAAAGAATTATCGCTATATATCATTTATTGTCTCTGTTTTGTCATTAAAATCTCATAAATCACGCTCTAATTTTCGTCTGAATCTTTTAGTTAAGCATTAAGGTAGAATTATGTATTCTCCCCCTCGTCCTTAATTACAGGCGTGGCCCAGCGATGCCAATCTTGGGCTCCTTAGCTTCGACAAACCCGCGCGCCTTGATAAATTGTTCAGTAATTTCGTCTAACTATCTCGCTGGTGAGAGCACGTGAAGCTGAGGGTATTTATAGGGGGAAGTGGTTTCGATGTACCAGTCTGATTAGGAACGTTGTTCAGCTGCTTCACCTGTACACGTCTGATTAGGAACGTTGTTCAGCTGCTTCACCTGTACACGTCTGATTAGGAACGTTGTTCAGCTGCTTCACCTGTACACGTCTGATTAGGAACGTTGTTCAGCTGCTTCACCTGTACACGTCTGATTAGGAACGTTGTTCAGCTGCTTCACCTGTACACGTCTGATTAGGAACGTAGTTCAGCTGCTTCACCTGTACACGTCTGATTAGGAACGTTGTTCAGCTGCTTCACCTGTACACGTCTGATTAGGAACGTTGTTCAGCTGCTTCACCTGTACACGTCTGATTAGGAACGTTGTTCAGCTGCTTTTCTTGTACACGACTGATTAGGAACGTTGTTCAGCTGCTTCACCTGTACACGTCTGATTAGGAACGTTGTTCAGCTGCTTCACCTGTACACGTCTGATTAGGAACGTTGTTCAGCTGCTTTTCTTGTACACGACTGATTAGGAACGTTGTTCAGCTGCTTCTCTTGAACACGTCTGATAAGGAACGTTGTTCAGCTGCTTCACCTGTACCCGTTGTCTGTTTACGTTTTCTCTTCCATTTTGTCTATTATTTTTTTACTCCAAATCACACGCAAGTTTCTATTAGGATGTGTCCAGTCTCGACTAAGTTTCATGGTAGTTTCGTCTCGACTTAGATATTGCAGTGCTGTGTCAATACTAACGTCACTATTGATGCGTCTCCTTCTACGGGCTCCTCCACGCCCAAGTCCTCTATATCTTGAAAGGTTATTGATATAAAAACACTAATGGCTCTGCTGTCATCACACATTGTAAATGATCTCCACAAATCAGTGTTTCGGATCGTTGTACTCAACGAATTGCATCCTAACGCTTAAACCTCGCAGTCGGGGTCTTCTAGCGCATACACTTGTACAAAACGTGGGAGACGAGAGAACGAGAGAGAGAGAGAGAGAGAGAGAGAGAGAGAGAGAGAGAGAGAGAGAGAGAGAGAGAGAGGGAGGGAAAAAGAGAGAGAGAGAGATTAAATGGGAAGTAGCGAGAGGGGGATTTGAAGGGCAAACTGTGAGAAAGTACAATAAAATATCGCAGAAAGAGAGGGGAAAAAGATGTGTTCCTCTGTGTATTTAAACTAAATAAATCACCAGCTACCAGTATACATATCTGAGGCTCCCTAGCTTGAAGTGATTGCGTTGATCCATTAAGCTGAAGCGAGTTCGGAAATAAGGTCATTGTCTTAGTGTCAGAAGCGGCAACTGCCTACCTGTAGAATAAGACTGGAAAGTCAATTTTGTTTCCATTTGAAGTTCTCGGCGCTTTATTCATGTTACCAATATACGCGATCCCATTGTGTATATGCTAAGCCAGTGCGAAAAGAAATGAGGGACAATAATCTGAAAAATTAGGACAAGGAGCTGGGATATGAAGAAAAGGATCTGGACAATGAGGACAAGGAGCTGGGATAGGACGGAGGGAGGTAATGATACCCAACCAATTGGATCAACCTGGTTAGGCCTGAAAGAAGCGATTGTGGCTGTAGCTATACCAACCAATCTAAGGTGGGATTGGGAATATCGTGAGTAAAGTATTAGTCAAAATAAAGAGGTAGTGACTGGTCCAGAGTGGCCACTGTGGACCAGAAGCGGACCGCCAGGCCCCGAGCAACACTTGCTGAACAGGTTGGCTTCGTCTCGCTCGTCGACTACTCACCAGCAGCAACACGTTCTCTTCATTAGCGTGATTATCATCAACCAATAGAAAATAGTTTGTACAAGCGGAATTTTTTTTAACCACTGATAACAAATATCTGTAAATTGATAACTATTAGCTAGTATTTCACAACTACTATGTGTTAATTGATAACTACTGTTTGCTAGTTGATAGCAATTATTTGCTAGTTGACCACTGTTATGTATCACTTAACTATGTTAAGGTAGTTGATAGCAATTGTAATTAATGACATTTATCTGCTAATTGATGACTATTGTCTACTTGCAGACGATGAGTCAGAATAACGTGACTGAGGATATCAAAATAAATCACACACCCATATCAGAAGATGAGGAGATTCGACGTTTCGGTCCGTCCTAGACCGAAAATCGACTTGATATTAGTCCAGGATGGACCGAAACGTCTTAGTCGTCTCCTTATCTTATGGTGTGTGGTTCAGTTCTCATATTTTCTTCTTATTGATTATAATTATCTGGGATAATTATCTGGGATATCTGGATAATTATAATTATAATTATAATTATCAATATAATAATTGATTATTAATTATAATTATCTGCTAATTGATGCTTATTTTCTGCCTCTTAATAACTATTATCTAGTATTTGATAACTATTTATCTACTAATTCCATAACGATTATCTGCTGGTTTGTAACTATTGTCAATAGCAGACAAGCCGTTATCAACAAGAAGACAATAGTTATTAGCTAGCAGACCAAAGTTATCAACTAGCAGACCAAAGTTATCAACTAGCAGACAATTGTTATCAGCTAGTAAATAATAGTTATCAACAATCAGATGATAGTCATAAACAATCAGATGATAGTTATGAACAATCAGAAAATAGGCTATTACATATATTTTCTGAACCACAGATTTCTGGAGCGATAACTCACCTCCGGTTCTGACCATTGCCTTCTGGCCCATTTTATAAATTCGCGCGTGCAATCCAACAAGTTTTCCATCAGTTTAAACACCGGGATAATTCGGTGTAAATAGTTTGAAATGTTCTGTGATTATTCAGACATTTACTTTCTGTAGCCGGATGAAGCAAGTTACAAACGGGTGCAGTACTTCTTGACAGAACGATGAGGGAGGGTAAATGTGTGACTGTATAGAATAGGTATGACTGAATAAAATAGGAAAATGTGACTGTATAGAATAGGTATGACTGAATAAAATAGGAAAATGTGACTGTATAGAATAAGAACGGGTTATGAGGTCCAACCGCGTGAATCACTGGAGAATCGAACGATGAATCCAGGTGTGATTTTAGTCCTGTAAAATTTATCGTGAGTTCGTGGTAAATATTCCTGTAATGAAGTAGCGAATTTTTAAATGAAATGGATTGTTTTCTGATGAAATAGAACTTATCGTAGTCAAATTAAATGTTTATAAACTTCTGGGACACTTCAGAGACAGTTTGATTGTTCCGTAATCTGCTGCGATATTTTGTAACCAGATAATATCATGCGTAAATCTATGGGGAAGTTCAATCGGGTAAAAAATTCAGCAGCAAGTGATGCTACTTCACGTTAATATTACACTTTAATATTACACTTGAGTTAATATTACACCAAACACACACGGAAAAATCCTGGACAAGTCTCAAATGGAAACAAATAATTTATATAACCATCAAGTCCTCCTGACCTTTTATCTATTAGAGTAGACGATAACACGAGAAAAATATGATAGTGCGATCACAGAAGTTCCAGGATGTGGAGTCTGGGATTACAGAGATAGAGACAGACAGACAGACAGACAGACAGACAGACAGAGAGGGAGAGAGAAAGAGTGGAGAGCTGAACCAGGAGGGTCACCCGATCCCTAACTGTCAGCCCCCCCCCCTCACCCCCACCTGTTCTTCCGGTAGTAATTGCGGACCTGGTTGTAAGCCAATTGGAGTGTCGTGTTCCAGGGGTAACTAATTAGGGTAAATGTTAACGCGAGCAATGGGAAAATAAAGCTCTGAGCTTACTAACAAGAGTCAGAAATAGTCTACTCCTGTTACTCATGTGTTTAAAAACTATTTTACCATTGCTTGGTTATCTGGCGGGATAGCAGTTTATCAACACAGATAACTGCTAACAAACTTCAGTGTGGATAGAGTTCAGGATAGCATAGATGAAAGCTTTTTTCCCTAATATATATACAGCATCCGACCAACCTTGAGGTGCTTCCGGGGCTTAGCGTCCCCGCGGCCCGGTCATCGACCAGGCCTCCTGGTTTCTGGACTGATCAACCAGGCTGTGGACGCGGCTGCTCGCAGCCTGACGTATGAGTCACAGCCTGGTTGACCCAATGATACAAGCGAGAATTTGTTTCAGAATTTTCACAAGCCGTGGTGACAAAGCAGTATAAAATATTTTGAGAAAAAAAGAATAAGAATGTATTTGACTACTACTACTAATACTACGACTATTACTATCGCTGCTACTATGATCACTATTACTACGACCATTTCTGACTCTGCAACTAATACCAGTTCCATTCCTTCGTCACATACCGTTAAATGAGGCAAAGTTAAAAAAAATATGTTTTTGCTTGGAATAGTTTCAAAATACCTATCCAATTATTTTTTAAAAAGTCTGAATTAAATATACCGTAACGCCATCTCTTGACAGTTTAATCCAACGTGCATAACTCATTATAAATAACTTTGTCCCACATGTGCAGTGCATCGAATTTCCTTGGGTTTCATATCGTTAATTCTGGTAGACAATCTACCGGAGCCTCGACCAGTTTTAGTGTTAAAACTCATGGAAATTCTTTAAGAATCTTTGAGCGAGACTTTGTAGAAACGTTAATCTCTACTTCTTCGTAGAATGCATATAGGATATCCGAACAACACGTCAGAAAATAAAGAGACGAACGATGACATTTCGTTCCGTCCTCGATCGACGCCGTTTCGTTCCGTTCTGGATGTTCCGAATGTGTGGTTGAATTTGATATCTTCGGCCACGTTATTGTGACNTGGAACGACTCTTCTATCAGGGAGACGTTGACAACTATGGTCTTGTTAGGCCCAGCGCCTGGCGGCGTATCTCATGGTTTCGATGGCGACTCTCAAAGGAGTCTCCTCCTGTGCGTCCTCCTCCACGAAGCTCTCCTCTACGAGGATCTCTTGACACATGCACTCTGACGACGTTTCGATCCTCCTCACCAGCCTATACACATGCAATCAATAAAAACTTACCGACAAACATTTTATAAATTTTATTGATTACAAATTATTATATTTTGTATTAAAAGTAAATGAGTAAACGTAAGGTGACGGGAAGTTTGAAGACGAAGGGGTTTGAGTATTGTAAGAACTAGTGAGAGGTGACGGAAGATTTGGAACGGAAGAGTGAAGACGATATAGCGTAGACGGAAGAGTGAAGATAGCGTAGACGGAAGAAAGACGGCAGACAGTAGCCGTCTCTTCAGACAGTCCCCGTCTCCCCAGAGAGTGCCCGTCACCCCAGACAGTGCCCGTCTCCCCAAGACAGTGTCCGTCTCTTCAGACAGTGCTCGTCTCCCAAGAGAGTGCCCGTCTCCCCAGACAGTGCCCGTCTCCCCAGACAGTCCCGTTTCCACAGACAGTGACCGTCTCCCCAGACAGTGCCCGTCTCCCCAAGACAGTGCCCGTCACCCCAGACAGTGCCCGTCTCCCCAGACAGTGTCCGTCTCCTTCAGACAGTGCTCGTCTCCCAGACAGTGCCCCGTTCTCCCCCCAGACAGTGCCCGTCCCCCAGACAGTCCCTGTTTCCACAGACAGTGTCCCGTCCCCCAGACAGTCCCTGTTCCCAGACAGTCCCTGTCTCCACAGACAGTGTCCGTCTCTTCAGACAGTCCCTGTCCCACAGACAGTGCCCGTCTCCCCAGACAGTGTCCGTCTCCCCAGAGAGTGCCCGTCTCCCCAGACAGTATTTCCTACAAATGTTCGTTATATTTTCTCGACAGTTGTGGCCAGTTAACTGGAGTTCTCTGGCTCCAACCACTTGGGGTGGACGGTAGAGCGACGGTCTGGCTTCATGCAGGTCGCCGTTCAATCCCCGACCGTCCAAGTGGTCGGGTATCGTCCCATCCCAAATCCTTATCCTGACCCCTTCCACGTGCTATATATTATATATATATTACGCTCGGTCGGCCGAGCGGACAGCACGCTGGACTTGTGATCCTGTGGTCCTGGGTTCGATCCCAGGCGCCGGCGAGAAACAATGGGCAGAGTTTCTTTCACCCTATGCCCCTGTTACCTAGCAGTAAAATAGGTACCTGGGTGTTAGTCAGCTGTCACGGGCTGCTTCCTGGGGATGGAGGCCTGGTCGAGGACCGAGCCGCGGGGACAGTAAAAGCCCCGAAATCATCTCAAGATAACCTAAGATAACCTCAAGATATTCGTAATGGCTTAATTAACCCTTTCTCCTGATAATCACCTTACCTCTAGCTAGAACTTTGGAGAAACTGAAGTCTTGTGAATGCCGCCCGATCTAGCCATAAAACAAACGTCTAACTGAAACCGGTTTCGCCTAGCCAGAAGAATCAGAACCCAAGCAGCTGCCGCCCTAACCTGTCGAGAACGAGGTTTATTACGCGGAGTATACGTCACTTTGCCGGTGCTTTTAATTTGATCGATAGCGTTAATTTTGCGGCACTTTAGGTGTGAGGACAGGTTAGTGAGTGAGGGAGGGAGGCTCGTCTCGTCCCGTGTGAGTCAGGCTTGAGGTCAAGTTATGTCACACCTGACGGCAACCGTCAAGACAGGAGGTGCCACAGCTGACGGCCATCGGTCAAGACAAAAGGTGATAAGCTTGAGGCCAAGGTCAAGAAAGGAGGTGCCAGACTTGGCACCAGCAGTGGGTGGAGGTGATCTCTCTCTCTCTCTCTCTCTCTCTCTTCTCTCTCTCTCTCTCTCTCTCTCTCTCATAAGGCAAATATTATCGCGCTTATTGAAAATGGTGATTGCAACGTAGTCTAAAATATGTTCGGATACCTACCTGTGTTGTATTGAAGTCTCCTCCTGAACGCTACTTTAACTTCAAAAGTTATAAACGCCAAATTTATTGTTCACTAATGTTAACTCCTTTCCCCCTCCCCTCCTCCATCGTTTACCCTCTTTCGTGCCCTACTCCCCTCTCCTTTCCTCTCCCTCTATCCTTCCCCCCCTCTTCTACTCCTGTCACAGTCTCCACACTCTTCCTTTTTCCCTCTTTCTTCCCTCTCTTTTGTTTTCTCTGAAAATAAATAAATTTCGTAACCCAAATAAGTTCACGTTCTTAGTTTTTAGTAACCGTGAAAATGAGCGGGTAAAAAGCGGGAGTATTTCTCAAAACTCTACGGAAAAAAACAGCCCCTGACTTTGTTTGATGAAAATCGAAGGGGGGGGTCGTTATAGATGGCGATATTTATTAAACTCTGACACTTGGGCCCACCTAGGCTTGGTTATGATTACATATTGCCACAAAGTTTCATGTTGGTAAACTGGGTGAGGCTAGCTGTCCCAAGTGCCTGGTCTCCTGCTTTGGCGAAACTTTGTAAACTTTGTAAACTTTGTTTGCAATTTATTGTGAGGCCGCGCGCGCGTTTGTGTGTGTGTGTGTGTACTCAGCTAGTTTTGCTTGCGGGGGTTGAGCTTAGGCTCTTAGGTACGGGGTGTGTGTGTGAGTGTTTGTGTACTCACCTATTTGTACTCACCTATCTGTGCCTGCGGGATCGAGCTCTAGATGTGTGTGTGTGTGTGTGTTTGTGCGCGCGCGCGTACAGGAGGTGACGTGCTGGAGTGCAAGTATATGTGTGTACGCCCGAGAGGGACATGCACGGGCTCGCCATAGCCCGTGCTACAAGGACACTTCGTTCATGTAGGCAAATCTGAAACAACAGGGACATGCGCCTTTACGGGCTCACCATAGCCCGTGCTACATGGACACTTCGTCCTGAGTAGCTAAATCTTTAACAACATAACACAGAGGACATGCACGAGTGTGTACGTGGGCCGTGTAAAGGGTTGTGCGTGAGTATGTGAATGTGCGGACGTGCGTGAAGGAATGAGAAGTGACATAAAACAATCCAAGTGACCATCATCCCCCCCTCCCCCCCCCCTTGGAGCCAGTTCATCTCCCGGTAGCGCCAGTCATAACGACGACTGAGAGAGTCATTAAGAACGCTCTCAGCATTCCTCTCACCAGGGGAGATTAAGATTTTTGGCCCACCTTACGACGGCCGCTTCCAGCACAGGGTTGCCAAGAGCGGGGTCAGAGATCAGGAAGGGGGTGGGTGGCTTCTCGTAGCCCCACCATCATCCCTCCTCCTTAAAGGCACGAGAGGAGGGTAGGCATGACACTGGATAGTATTGATCCTCACGGTATCTGCGGAATACCGGGATAGTGAGCTGCGAACACCAACAGTCTAGCTGATCTAGCGAGCACCAAGAAGGATTGGTGTGGAGACCAGAACTGTAGATGAATTGAGTACAGGAATTCCCCCACATACAAAGTAGTATACTGTTCTCAAAGTAGTTAGTTAACAGTAGTGGTTGTAGTCAAAGTAGCTACTTGAGAGGTTTGAGTTGCGACAAAAGGCTACTGAAACTAAACTTCCTCGTTTAACTGGAAGACAGGCGAGTTATGGGAGATATGATCACCACCTGCAAAATTCTCAGAGAAATTGACAGGGTAGAGAAAGGCAATCTGTTTAGCATGAGTGGAACCCGAACAACGGTACACACAAGTGGAAACTGAGTCACCTCACACCCAGACACCCACACACCCGCACCCACACACCCACACACCCACACCCACACCCACACCCAGACACCACACAGACACCTACACACAGACATATACTCTTTCTGATTGATGTTAACGACATGACAAAGAAAACTGGCTCCTTCACATCATTGTTTACAAAAGACGTTGAACAAATAAGTCGAGAGACGTGATGTTTTGAACACAGATCATGGACCGAAAAATGGCTTTTAGAATTTATACCAGCTAAGTGCATAGTTATGAGGAAAAGGTTTACAAAGACCTGCAATACAGAATGATGGTTTCTGCAGCGAAGTTGTAATCGTATCGCCCAAATCTATAGCCAGAAGCATACTTTAGAAGAATAATGACAGCATGTAAAATATCAGATAAAGCTGACTTTATCAAAATAAACTTTATAGAGTCCATCTAGCCTTCAGGCACATGAACAAGGTAGAATTCCAGGTTAAAATATAAATGTGAATAATATGTGGGGAAATGACAAGTAGGTTATCTTGGGGTTATCTTGAGATGATTTCGGGGCTTTAGTGTCCCCGCGGCCCGGTCCTCGACCAGGCCTCCACCCCCAGGAAGCAGCCCGTGACAGCTGACTAACACCTAGGTACCTATTTTACTGCTTGGTAACTAGGGCATAGGGTGAAAGAAACTCTGCCCATTGTTTCTCGCTGGCGCCTGGGATCGAACCACAGGATCACAAGTCCAGTGTGCTGTCCGCTCGGCCGACCGGCTCCCTAGGTTTGTGAGAAGTATTCAACGCAACGCCCCTATTAGTACACAAATCAGTCACACAAACGTAAAATAAGTCAATTAGAAAATCAAATGGAGCAATGAGGTGACTCGAAGCAACGATCAAGGAGCACCTGGACACGCACCTTACCCCCCATGTACCGCTACTTATACCAGTCCTGGTACAGGGGTAAATCAAGTGCGCGGCTGGGTGTATTATGATCGCTGCTTCGAGTCACCTCACAGCTCCAATTGATTTTTTATCACTTCTGAAAGTGTTAAAAATGTCAACAGAACTCTAATAATATACTTGTGAGAATGTACAACTAACCAACAGGATCAGAAACAGAGATTTCTGTGGGTGTCTGGGTGTGGGTTTCTGGTTGTGGGTGTCTGGGTGTCTGGGTGTGGGTGTAGGTTACTCAGTTTCCACTTGTGTCCCGTTGTTCGGGTTCCACCCATACTTAACAGTTTGTCTTTCTCTACCCTGTCAATTCCTCTGAGTATTTTGCATGTGGTGATCATATCTCCCATGACTCGTTTGTCTTTCAGTTACACGAGAGGTAGTGAGAAAGTGAAAGGAAGCACTGAATGAGACACGAAAGCATCAGCACTACAAACTCGTTACCAATCGATCTAAAAAGGAGTTCCCCCACGAGAAGATGAGCAGAGCACTAACAATAAACCTTAACAACCAAACAGACAAATGGGAAATTCCAATGGACAACCCACGCAGACCCTCTGTTAGAAAAAATCAAGACAAGAGTCTCTAACCTATAAACCAGTGTTCCTTACATGCATTCTCTGCAAAGAACTCAAGAAGATAATCAAGAACATAACACGGTTGAACAGTAAAGAAGATAACAATTGTGAACCTGCTTGAGGCTGTAAAACTTGTCTCTAAAAAGGTACCATGGCATCAGAGAGAGCAAGTTGTGCTTAACGATCCTATTAGAGTTTAATGACAGGGGGGGGGGGAAATAGTGATTAAGCAGAAAGGAGGAGAGACCTCGGACTTAAGGGAGGTCACATGTGCTGTACTATAAAGGTCACTACAAAGGTCATTACAAAGTTCATTACAAAGGTCATTACAAGGGTCTATATTATACTTGATGCATATAGCTGACAATAAAAGGGAAGTTAATGCACTCATATCATTGTCTATGGATGCTGAAAAATTATTGAAGTCATAACACAAGCCGATCTCCATAAGTTTCAGGTGTGGTCGGAGAAATGGCTAATCAACCTCAACTCGGATATATGTAATGTAATGAAAATTATAGAATGACTAAGAAGACTTATTAATATAAAATATAATGACTCTGATGCAGGAAACTAGAAGTGACCTTGGTGTTCAAATTATACCTTGCCTACCACAATAGGTTGGTGTAACTAGAATAACAGAATATTTTATTCTGGTGTATCTAGAATAAAATAATACCATTATTATTATGCCTACCAGTAATACTGGTAAGCAAAATATTACTATTTAGCTTGTGCAGGCGAAGAGTCACAATAACGTGGCTGAAGTATGTTGACCAGACCACACACTAGAAGTTGAAGGGACGACGACGTTTCGGTCCGTCCTGGACCATTCTCAAGTCGCTTGTGCTAACTACTATTTAGCTTCTTAGAAAATGAGCTTTCAGACCTTTGTATTCGACATATATAAGGTCAATTCTAGAATATGCCGCCACAGCATGGAATCCCACCTAAAGTAACTTGAAAAAGTCCTGAGGCATTCAGAATTACCAGACTTAAGCTATAAAGAAAGGCTGTAGGAACTCTCCTCACTCGAAGAAAGACTGATTTTATAATACAAGGTGACATAAAATTCTCAAAGGAATTGAAGATGCTGATAAGAACATGTTCAGTACAAGGCAAGGTAGAACATTTGAACGTGTATAGGAACTTTATGAACAGGCTACTCACAAGAACGTTCAAAATAACTTTGAATGTAAAAGTTGTGAGTAAGTGGAAATAAGAGAGAGAGAGAGAGAGAGAGAGAAAGAAAGAAAGAAGGAAGGAAGGAACTATCAGGGGAAAAGCGCCAAGCCATTACGACTATATAGCACTGGGAAGGTGTCAGGATAAGGATTTGGGATGGGACGGGGGGCAGGAATGGTGTACAGTCACCTGGACGGTTGGGGATTGAACGCTGACCTGCATGAAGCGAGACCGTCAGAGAGAGTAGAAGCCACTATATTACATTTCTTACAAGCAGATATGGCAAGAAATACGAGGGTAGAGCATCTGCATTAAATAACTAACAGCTGGTCAAGAGTCGGCGCTTGACCCTAAGAATATATAGATGAGTTGCACACACACATCGATCCCAATTATGCCCCGCTAACTATTAAACTACCGCCCACGTCAAAACGCTGAACTGATACGCTCACCTAATCACTGGGTTAGACATTCATCGCGTAGTTGCATAACAATGCTAGAGAACTATACACTCTCTGACATTCTTACTGATCTCCTATAACACAAGCAGCGATAGTTACTTTCTATTAAAGAATCAGTCACTATGAAATAGAATATAATCGTTTCCTATTATAAGAATGTGATTGTTTGCGGTTATTATAGAATATAACTATTTCTGTCCAATAGGACATCAGCCAGCGTTCATTTGGACGTGAACAAGCGGCCATCGTCCAATAGGATTGAAAACCTGTGTCGAAATTAAAATTTTGACTTCATAGTAACGTCGCATATTTTGTGTATACCATATACAAACCAAAATTTTATCTTATTTTGCCTGGATTAGGTTAGAACAGGTAGACTAGGTGGGGTTGGGTTGGGGTTGGGTTGGGTGGGGTTGGGGTGGGGTGGGGTTTACATAAAAAAATAGTGATAACATTGACGTCCGAACCTGTTCATAGGTCTTAGAACCTACTCCCAGCACCACGGTTGATCAGTAGGAGTACTAACAGGAACATTCTCATTAAATTCTGATGGGGAATGGCTGGCTCCTCTGATGAGTCGGGCGGTCACCTGCTCAATCATGGCTACCCCCGAACTCATCATCCAGCACAAGCTGGTGGTGCTTTGTACTGTTGCTGTTGTTGTTTTAGATTTAGCTACTCAGACCGAAATGTCTATGTAGCACGGGCTATGGTGAGCCCCGTAAACACCCGTAAGTTTTGTACTACAGGAACGCTGATTATATATTACCGTGGTGGCTGCCTTTATCACCTCTCTTGTCATGTCTGATAGCCGCGATTGTCCAGCAGTTTTCTGTGTTTTTTTTTCTGACTGTTACATTATTTGCATGAGAACTATCCTCACTATCCTCATCATGTCCCAGCAGATGGCAGCACATTTTCACCGTCTTTGGGTATTTACATCACTTACTAAAAGATGGCAGCACGTTTCTACTGTCCTTTTGGTATTTTGATCCCTTCTCGATAGATGGCAGTACATTTTCGATTTATCGATTAAGCCTCCCAAGAGTTGGCACGGGCATGAGTAGCCCTTAAGAGCCCATTTCCACCGTCTTTGGGTTTACGGGCTATTCAAGCCCGAGCCACCTCTTGTGAGGCTTCACCATTTGGTCCACGGGAGACATCTCCCGTCACGCAGGGTGCAGTCGCACCTCCACAGATCTCCAGTATCAGCTCTTGATACTGAAAATGGCTCAAAAGGGCCACCACTTACGGGCTATTCATGCCCGTGCCACCTCTTGGGTGGCTTAATCTTTATCAATCAATCAATCTTGGGAGGCTTAATCTTCATCTATCAATCGTCTGTGGGTATTTACACCATACCTTGAGGTGCTTCCGGGGCTTAGTGTCCCCGCGGCCCGGTCGTCGACCAGGCCTCCTACCATGCACTGGCTAATGCTTCCTCTTGCGTAGGCTTTCGCATGATATGGAAGCCGTCATCAGTCGCTGAACTGAGGAGCCCAAGCCTAATATAGACACCTGGACCCAGATTTACGAAGCAGTTATGCAAGTACTTACGAACCTGTACATTTGTCCTCAATCTTTGACGGCTTTGGTTACATTTATTAAACAGTTTACAAGCATGAAAACTTCCCAATCAACTGTTGTTATTGTTATAGACAGCCTCCTGGTGCTTCGGAGCTCATTAACAGTTTAATAATTATAAACAAAGCCGCCAAAGATTGAGAAAAGGTGTACAGGTTCGTAAGTGCTTACGTAACTGCTTCGTGAATCTGGCCCCAGATTCATCTGCTAAATACTGGCCGACCTCTCGCAGGAGAAGCCACCGGTTCTGGAAGATGGTTAGTCCATCAAGAGGTCATTTCTTAGCAGTAATTCTAGCGATTTTCACACTAAATTCTCTCGATGTATTTACTTAGACTGTACCTCTGGTAGCATTTATGTTATCGTAGCATTTATGTTATCGTTGGATTTCAGACAGAAATTGTTTTGAAGGTTAGCTCGAATGAGCTTTGTTTTCCTCAGCTAAAGCGGGTGGTGAAAGGGTTTTTAATCCCAGGTGAGACGGTGGCCCAATAACTTGCTCTTCATTGACGGTTATTAACGAAGTAGCGCCACAGGGCTCTCAACCAAGGATGCTCAGGCCAGTCCCTTCTCGCAGTTTGACAAGCGTTAAATTTGAAGTGGTTTAGCCTAATCAGCAGCGTCCTAATCTTAAGCAACTTGCCTAATCTATCGATGCCTATGATCATCATTTGTCGGAATTTTGACTCTGTAATCTTTAGCGTTAAAAATGTCGGGGCATTAATTGTGAGGACAGGGTCGTGTGCCAGAGACACTCAATTTGCAGAGTAAAATCTCCCGAATTATAATTTGCACTCTGATTGTTGGGATAATTTTGGGTAAAATAAAATAATCTCCACCAAAAAAATTATCGACAGAAGAATAATTTGCAAGCAATTAAATTACATGCGAATCAACTCACGTATGAAGATATATTAGTTTCTATGAGATATCAGAGTGGTTTATTTAAATAAATCTGTAAGGATTAGAGGATAGACCTTCGATAAATGCCGTGTGATGTTGATAGATGTCTTCTTGATGTTGATAATTGTGTTCAAGTGTATACTTGATACTCAACTGTATACTCAACGGCTGTTGAGGATGACACAGCCTGTCCTCTCACTTAATGATCTGAACAGTCGATACTGTTGACCACAGCTTAAAAAAAATAAGATGTTTTAGTCAAATTAAAAACAGCGTGAGTGTGTAGCAATTCGGACTAATGAGCGGGTTTGGTGAGTTGCCTAAATTTGTATGCTTCTGGTTAGGCTAAACCACCTCAAATTTGACGCTTGTTAAATTATGAGAGAGGTGCTAGATACTCATCCAATTCCATCATGATTCATCTCGATATTAATAACGATATTATCTATTCATGTCACTGACGTGCACGATATTCTTCAGAGTGACGTAC
This sequence comes from Procambarus virginalis, assembly GCA_020271785.1. Taxonomy (NCBI): domain Eukaryota; kingdom Metazoa; phylum Arthropoda; class Malacostraca; order Decapoda; family Cambaridae; genus Procambarus; species Procambarus virginalis. The sequence continues at coordinate 15,110,877 of WNGS01061674.1, read as the reverse complement.
TCTGAAGAATTCTTGGCAAAATATATATTTTTCCTCGATTATTAAGGCCAACCTGTATTATTAATAGAGAAAATCTGTCTGTTTTACTGTTCAAGAATAGAGGCCATAGAAACTATTTAGCCTGTTTTCATCCAACTTTGCAGAGTGACTATAGTGAGGTGGCAAAGATTGTGACCAACATAGGCCTCATCTCCTATCATTACCAGGGGATTACTCCCATGGTGACCCCCCCCCCCACCGCAAAAAATCAAGAAAGATGAAATGTGGACAGCCAAGTCCCTAGATTTGCATTATATCGATTTTCATTTTTATTATATATATTTCATTAGAGTTTGCCTGTGCGGAATACTGATCTCATGCCTGTGTATGACTAACCATCCTGTGTGATGGGGATTTTAGCATCACGAAATTTTAGATTTTTTGACACACACTGTACTCCCCTTCATATATTCTATGGTAACTGAACAAATAAAAATGTACTTAAATGTGTTAGTACAAATTTTTAAATAATATATATATATATATATATATTGGCGGGTCGGGGTCGGCCCCTACGGTACAGTACAGCTTCAGGTGCCAGGATCAGTCCAAGCACCGGGCAGACCTGCGCTTCAAACACTTTAATGGGGCACCGTTTAAGGGTGAATCTGTGCTCTTCTAGGCACTCCCTCTAGTATTATTATACATAAGACTCCAGCTACTGATCTTCTTGTCAATTTAGCCCTAGAGCGTCATGTATCTAGGACGTGATCGCAGGTTGGACTTAACTAATCCAGAGCAAGTTTCATATTGATACCTCGAAATTTGATTCTTTTTTTTTAACATATCATCACTATTAATATATAACACTCTTTTCTTTAAAACACTATAATTCAGCATGTTCCAAATAATAATTTTGACCTTTAAAATCAGCCTAGAGACGATTTACTTTCCTGCGTCGTCATGGTTTTCGGCAAGTCTATTAATTATCTTGATTATATAATTATCTTTAGTTTTTCTTCATCAGAAAAGACGCTTGTTATATTTTCCATCGATAAAAATTTGAAGCAAATGAAATTATCTTCTCTGAAGCAGATGTAGCTATTCTGCAACCAACTAATTTCAATCCCCCTCCTTATTTAATGTTTCCACATTGCTAATTTAATATATATATATATATAATATATATATATATATATATATATATATATATATATATATATATATGTGTGTGTGTGTGTGTGTGTGTGTGTGTGTGGATTGGGAAGTGGGTTCAAGTTAGTTGAAGTTACTGAATATAACAAAGAAAGATGAGGTATAGTTAGCTGATAGCTGACAAATAGCCGACCAGACATATCCAGACGAACAACACCGAAATAATCGACAGAAACAGCGACAATAACATATTAGACATACACGAAGCACCACATGTCAAACAACCATTACTACTGACCCACTATGAACACTCAGATACATCACAACNACACTGTTAAGTTATCACAAATTTCGTGTCACCAGCGGCCGCAATGAGTTGAAAGCAAGACAAGCCAACTGATGCTTAAAATACCGATTATTTAAGTTGATTTTATTGCTTCGCCGTTATTGATCAACGATAACGTTTTAAATTCATTAATTCACACTAATACACACGTGTCTCTCATGTGATACACATGACTTAAAACTAGAACGCATCTGGTTTACTAATGCTGATGAAGTTACAAACAAAGCAGATGAATTAAAGAAAGGATTAATGAAAAGCAGCCTGGTGTGGTTTTATTGATGACACACAGAGACCAATGAAGTAATGTGAAAAAACAATGTTTCCAGAAGGAACCAAGGCCTAAGGTGGAAGTGTAACTTCTCATGAAAATAGATTTCACATATGTTATATTGGAAGATCGTAATACGTGTGTGTCCGTGATCAACAACACTGGCATTCAAACAGCAGATGAAAAAAAAGATCGGGGTTGTTGTAAATATACAATACCTCATAAAATAACATATAGCTCATAAGAATGAGGCCTCCAACAAAGCATGTACATATTTACTACATAAATAGGCAAGAAAAAGCACATAAAATGAGAAACAAATGCTGATCATGTGAATGAAAATCAAGAGGAGACGTGGAATGGACGAGCCACTATTATGAGGCATAAACCTGGGCTGTAAAATTCTTATTAGAATTTATGAAAATGAGCTTCGTAACACAATCTGTAAGATATGATGTAGAGTAACAAGCAGCAGATACAACAGCTTTGTGGATCCGGTCATTATCCAAAATGAATACAAGGAAAATGAGGGTAAAATGACTTTAGAAGATAGCATATACTGGGTCCACGACTTCGCCAGAAGATAGAATAGAAAGCAGTAAATAATGAGATCAAAGGAAAGTGAACTAGAGCCTTCTAAAAGAGATTATCAGGGGAATGAGCAATGGAAGGGAGAACATAGTTGTAAGACAGTATAGATAATGATGGAACAAACCACACACACTGATACAAAGCGGTTGATAAAAGATACATATCGTCAATACATATTAGAGATGTGAGAGAAATGAATAACATTTGATTTACAAAGGACACGAGGCACAAAGAAACAAAAACATTAGCATAACAAGTTAATACAGAAGTTAGAGAAAATTTGCGACATATGCAACTCGCATACATTCAATAAACAAATACGTGTGTGTGTGTGTGTGTGTGTGTGTGTGTGTGTGTGTGTGTGTGTGTGTGTGTGTGTGTGACTTAAATGTAACACCTCCAAGCTCTATTTCTTACTTTTCCCTTCTGTTGCTATCTAATTCCCCTCTTTCTCTTTCTTTCTGCTTTCTTTATTCCTATTAACTGTTCTGGTTTACTTCTCATCATCTCTCCTTTCACCTCACATTCTTACCTTATGTGTTGACTTTATGACTCTTTACTACCACTTATCATGCCTGTGCCACCTCTTGGGTGGCTTAATCTTCATCAGTCAATCATCTTTCTTTAAACATCTTGGTAATGGTCTACTCACGTTATTGGGACGTACTCTCTGCATATGTAATAGATATGAGAGAGAAAATAGATCGTGACCTAGTACATTAAGAAATAGACGATTGGAAAGACGGGGTTCAAGAGCTCGCAGTTCGATCCTGCAGGCACAAATAGGTGAATACATATATCGACATGGATACATATATCGAATAGGGGGGACATGATCACCACATTCAAGATTCTCAGGGGATTTGACAGGGTTGATAAAGACAGGCTGTTTAACACAAGGGGCACACGCACTAGGGGACACAGGTGGAAACTGAGTGCCCAAATGAGCCACAGAGATATTAGAAAGAACTTTTTTAGTGTCAGAGTGTTGACAAATGGAATGCATTAGGAAGTGATGTGGTGGAGGCTGACTCCATACACAGTTTCAAGTGTAGATATGATAGAGCCCATTAAACTCAGGAAACTGTACACCTGTTGATTGATGGTTGAGAGGCGGGACCAAAGAGCCAGAGCTCAACCCCGCAAGCACAACTAGGTGAGTACAACTAGGTGAGTACACACACTGGGGCCTGGTAGCCTGGTGGATAGCGTGCAGGACTCGTAATTCTGTGGCGTGGGTTCGATTCCCGCACCAGGCAGAAACAAATGGGCAAAGTTTCTTTCACCCTGAATGCCCCTGTTACCTAGCAGTAAACAGGTACCTAGGAGTTAGTCAGCTGTCACGGGCTGCTTCCTGGGGTGTGTGTGTGTGTGTGTGGTGTGGAAAAAAAGTAGTTAGCAAACAGTTGATAGGCGGGCTGAAAGAGCAAAGCGCAACCCCCGCAATCACAACTAGGTGAATACAACTAGGTGAATACACACACACACACACTCACACTCACACACTTTTCACTTTACCATTTACAACTTGAAGAAAAAACATCCTTGTGATTAAAACACCAAGACTGCGTAACACACACATCTCAAGCAGTTGAAATTGTTGAGCCGAGTAGCAACACCCAGCCTGTTTGACCCTTCCAGTGCCACTGCCTCCACCGAACACGTGCGCCTGTAAACACCAAGCGAACTGGTACCCACACCGCCACCAGGTGGTAAACATCTTGGCACCATTACCCGGACAACTTCACCACCCACTTGTTGAAAAATCATCCCCATACCTCAGCGCGGCCATGACCACTCGACATCACTGTAACTCATCACCTTATCATATCACCTTAAGCAATAGCCATCAGCACCTCACCCCTCACCTCCCACAAGGAACAAACACGCCCACAGTGGCTATATTCGGCAGGACCACGCCCTCACCGGCCCCCCACAACATAGCCACACACCCCTTAACCACACCCGCCACACTGACGCCACTTTCATCACCCCGACGACCTCTGAACGAGTGGATAGCCTGTCCGGGGACGCCGGCCTGCGATCCTGGAGACGAGGCGAAAGGCGCCACAACCTACAACACTGCTCGGGCGGAGCCCATGGCTGGGCACACACACACACACACACACACACACACACACACACACACACACCACACACACACACACCCACACACACACACACCACAACCACACACACACACAAGGGCCCCGTGGCTGTGTGGATAGCACACTGGACACGTGATCCTGTGTGATCCCGAGTTCGATCCCGGGCGCCGGAGGAAACAGATGGGCAGATTTCTTTCCACGCTGATGCCCCTGTTACCTAGCAGTAAATAGATACCCGGGATTTACAGCTGCTACGGGCTGCTTCCTGGGTGTGTGTGTGGGGGGGGGGGTAGAGGGGGAATTAGTAGTTTAGTAATAGTGATTGATTGGCAGTTGAGTGGCGGGCCGAAAGAGCAGAGCTCAACCCCCAGCAAGCACAAGTAGGTGAATATAACTAGGTGAATACATAATATTATCCACCGCTAAACTCGTTAAAATATTGTGTAATAAAAAAATTGAGTGTGGGGGGGGGGAGAGACACGCTGAGATGGCTGTGAAGATCCGGGTTGAAGTGTTGTGTTGTTGTTGTTGTTGTTGTTGGTTGCTATTTCTATCATTAGTTTTGTTATTTATTTTTTTTTGTATTTCCTTAATGTTTCCGATGTTGTTACTCTCGTTGTCTGTAAAATGAAGATTGTGTTGTAATTTACTGTCGTAATTGTTGTTGCTTTAGTGTTTTTATCGCTGTTGTTGTGGTATTAATTTAATTAACACTAGAGGTGAGCGGGTGGGAAGCTGTGACCCTCTGGGAGACACAATAGCGGCCATATTCCTCTGTTTGTTTTCTTCCATTATAATTATTTTCTACCACAGACGTGGCCAGACATTTACAATGCTAACCAGCATATATATATATATATATATATATATATATATATATATATATATATATATATATATATATATATATATATATATATATATATATATATATATACATTTTTACTGTGCTCCATAGAGAGGATTAGAGATCTGCTAGACTTATAGTTCAGTGAATTATTGAACAATCAACCACAGAAGGTGATTGTTGACAATCATGCTCTCCTCCCTCTCCCTCTCATCTCATTATCAGCCTCCTTCTTGGAGACTCGTTAATCCTTTACTCCTAACATGAGCCGGTGTAATTAGCTTATCTAATTTCCATCGTGATATTGACTAAGTTATCGTTTGTATCTGATGTTTATGACCTCATTCTGAAACATCGTATCAGTGGATATGAAGATAACTTTGAACTTTTCCACTAATAAATTTCCTGATTCGAAACTTGTGTTGTCTATTTAATTTATAAGGTTAATGAATGCTATCTTGAGCCGATATATATATATAATGAACAGCGCCTTGAGCTGATCCTTAAGTATGGCTCGGACAGAGTTGGTTATATCGAAGGGGCCGAGCAGGAAGCGCTTGGCTGACTTCCATATAAGCAGATGGTAAATTCTCTGGTGAGCAAAAGAGAAATTAAAAGAGAAAAAATTACATTTAAGCTAGAGTTCGCTGAGGAACAGGCTGGTGTATGAATATATATTATTTTCACGCTATATTACGAAACAAAAATATAAACCAGAGAGTTCACAGCTTAATCTGAGCTTTGGAGGTAATCTTTTTCGCTCTGTTGGCGACCCCAGCATTTGAGGGACGGGTAATGCTTGGGAACACCTCTACGTTGATGTTGGAGGGTCTTCCCTGGAAACACAAACCAAAACTGTCTCTATTTTCCGCTTGTTACAACTTGTAATAAAGTTGTTACATCTTGGCTTAACGTGTTTATGACGTATTAGAACGTTGTTACAACTTGCTATATTGGTTGTTATAACTGGTTAGGAGGTGTTAAAACTTGCTCGAACGTTGTACTAACGTCGTAGTTTCGGTGTGTGTTTGGCGGGATTGGACCCTTTCACTTTGATGAGGTGTTGGGAGCCTTTTTACGTTGACGTACAGTAGAAAACGTTACCGCAGGAACATTGCCAGTCAGCAGTATAGGGTGACATGGTCAGGCGGTCAAGAAGGATAAGAGGACTGGACCTCAGGATAGCAGCAAGTCTACACAGCCCCGCTCCTGTGCCAGGTAAGTCCACTACGGGCTCACCATAGCCCGTGCTACTTGGAACTATTTGTTCCCAGTAGCTGAATCTTAAACAACAACAACAAGGATAGCAGCCTCGATTCAGCATCGCTCCTGTGCCAGGTAAGTCCACTACGGGCTCACCATAGCCCGTGCTACTTGGAACTTGTTCCGAGTAGCTGAATCTATAACAACAACAACAGGATAGCAGGCAAGTTACAGCCCCGCTCCTGTCCCAGGTAAGTCCACAACGGTCTCACCATAGCCAGTACCACTTGAAACTTTTTGTTCCAAGTAGCGAATCTTAAACAATAAACAACAACAGGATAGCAGGCTCGTTAGACGTTGAGATGTAAGTCTCGTCCTAATCACACACTCAGACCTTGACAAAGCACTCAGGAGAGTGCGAAAGACTTAGTGTAAATTCTTTACATTAATTTCACAAATACACAGGTGAGGCTTTCTATCCTAATTTATTTTCATGTTAATGTTTGTCTTTAATTTTCCCCTCGCAGTCTCCAGTCGTAGTCATTCAGCACCAGAGGTGATACATTAATATTTACGTATTAATGTCTGGGTATTAATACGTATTAATGTCTGAAAGTCTCCATTGGAGACTTTCAGCGCCGTGGAGAGGGGGGACCTGCTGCCTGGGTAACAGCTTCTCCCCCGATTCAACCTACCCTGGCTTTGCGCACTGGTGAGGCCACTCCAGACCGACACCAGAGCGCAACTCCATAGTCTCCTCAGACTGATGGAGGCCTACTATGTTGTCACTCATATATTGTAGCAGCACAGAATTGTTTCTGATTTTATATCGTCATTGCAAAGGCAACAACATTGCGAGCCATATATCACACCTTCCCAGGTCACAGGGACAAGACTCATGCGACATGACCTAACCTTACGGGCTCACCATAGCCCGTGCTACTTGAAACTTTGTTCCAGGTAGCGAATCTTTTAACAACAAAAAAATGACCTAACCCAAATTCAGACAGCAAATATAATACACCAAAACACGCTTTACCACTCGCTAAACTGTCAAAGTTACGAAACAGTACCCACGTTAGTATGATCTTTATGACACATTAACTACACTTTACCATCAACTGGGGCGCTTCCCTGTGGTTTCAACCTCAGCCGATAGGCAGCTGCTTACATCGAATTGCTCTACTGGTAACCAGATCAGAAGATTAGATAAAGGCAGGCCGAATGGCCCCGAGTGGAAGGAGGAGAAGCAGAGGGGTCGTGTCATCTGCCAGAGGAGATAAGAGTTTTGGACGCGGACGACCTCCCCCTCGGCGACCACCCTGCCAGTACCCCGTGGGGCGACGAGGGTCCTGGAATGCAGGTGAAAGCTGTACTCAGGTGCAGGAGCGTCGGAGTGGCTCTCGTTGATCTTGAACTATTACGTATTCGTAACCACATGAACATATATATATATATAATATATATATATATATATATATATATATATATATATATATATATCACCTGTATCAGTTATTGTAAACATTTTAATAGTTATAAGACGTAAACACTAAAAGAAAACACAAACTTTAAACTGTCCATTTCTTACTCGAGCTCCTCTGATGTTTTGGAGGAAGCGAGGACACACACACTGGATGTCTGTTCTTGGGATCATCACCACATTCAGGCGATGAAAAAAATAAAGGTGGATGAGGCCATTCGTAGGGGCCTAACGGCTGAGTGGACAGCGCTTCGAATTCGTAGTCCTAAGGTTCCGGGTTCGATCCCCGGTGGAGTCGGAAACAAATAAGCCGAGTTTCTTTTACCCTGATGCCCCTGTTACCTAGAAGTAATTAGATACCTGGGAGTTTGACAGCTGCTACGGCTGCTTCCTGGGTATGTGTAACGAAAAGGAGGCCTGGTCGACGACCGGGAAGGAAGCGTAGCACCATTAAGAAGGTAAAATCCATTAGCTCATCTTCTCTTCCATGTTATTGTAGTCAGTGAGTTCTTTCCTAGGTCCTCGTCAATGGTATTCAACCCGAGAGGAGCCCCCGCGAGGGTGCTGTCTTCGGAACTAATTGTCTGAACTCCATGCAGGATGGTTTGAATTCTATTCATGTTTTTTATTTGGAAGACCCTATTTCGCATTTGATGGAAACTAGCAGCCCAGGCTGCTTCCTTGCTCCCAAAGTTTCCCCGGATGTATTTTAAAAGGAGTTTATTGAACCAGCATGATGGCATTGTCCCAAGAACCAGGTATTGAACTAGCTGGACAGACATTCCGTGACTTCTTAATGACGAAGCACAACAAAAAGAGTAGGAAGCTAACGCCCAGCGTCAGCTGTAGTGTGTCTCCTCTGCTGACGCCCTAAACCATGCCTCTCCCTGTATATTATACTTCTTAGCTGACACCGCACATTATACCTCTCGACTGACACCGGACACTCTACCTCTCAACTGACACCGCACACAGCTCAAGACAGACGTGCCTCGGGCCAGTACGATGGAAGAATACTAATCTGCGCAGGCCAGGAGGTGATTGTGTTGCCCTACATTTGTGGAGGTGCAGGTTGTGGGTGGACAGATGAATGTGTGGCGGCAGAGATAATATCATTCGTTATGGTGGAGGCCGATGGTCAAATGAGAGACAGATGGGTGTGTGGTGGGGGTAGGTGGTGGGAAGTGATGGGTACAGGTGGGGCTAGGGAGAGAAAGGGTACAGGTGGGGGCTAGGAGAGAAGAGGTACAGGTTAAGGGCTAGGAAGGGAGAGAGGGAAGAACATCCTGCAGGCTAGGGAAGGAGAAGATTAGAGAGATTGAGCGACAGGAATTAGGAGAAATATTAGCATTTCTAGACTGGATTCTATGAAGGCTGGGATGTACTGGCTCTAGTATGGTTGGAGGAGGCTGGAATGTGTTGCCTCTGATGATTCACAGGCATCTAGGAGATTCTGCTTCAGGTTTCTATCGCTTCTTCAGAGCGTGATTGGCCGTAGAAGTAGTTAGTTGCTATTCCGTCCCGATGGCTTTAAGGAGAATCATTGAGACTCATTTGAATGATTCATTACAATTTGAAGTTTTTGCCTTTAACTTGAAGTTTTTTCCTTCACAACTAAGGCAACCCAAGTCTTGGAGTGATGGGGAACGAACTTCGAAACTACCTCTGCATTAAGTCTAGTTGGGATGGGGTCTGATTATTTTATGGAGCTCTGTTAAGATTCCATGATCTTATCCACGGAGATGGAGAGAGAGATAGAAAGCTTCTACACGATGATTCGTCACTGTGTAAATCCAGAAAAGGATAATACATTTTTTACTGTGCTCCATAGAGAGGATTAGAGATCTGCTAGACTTATAGTTCAGTGAATTATTGAACAATCAACCACAGAAGGTGATTGTTGACAATCATGCTCTCCTCCCTCTCCCTCTCATCTCATTATCAGCCTCCTTCTTGGAGACTCGTTAATCCTTTACTCCTAACATGAGCCGGTGTAATTAGCTTATCTAATTTCCATCGTGATATTGACTAAGTTATCGTTTGTATCTGATGTTTATGACCTCATTCTGAAACATCGTATCAGTGGATATGAAGATAACTTTGAACTTTTCCACTAATAAATTTCCTGATTCGAAACTTGTGTTGTCTATTTAATTTATAAGGTTAATGAATGCTATCTTGAGCCGATATATATATATAAATGAACAGCGCCTTGAGCTGATCCTTAAGTATGGCTCGGACAGAGTTGGTTATATCGAAGGGGGCCGAGCAGGAAGCGCTTGGCTGACTTCCATATAAGCAGATGGTAAATTCTCTGGTGAGCAAAAGAGAAATTAAAAGAGAAAAAATTACATTTAAGCTAGAGTTCGCTGAGGAACAGGCTGGTGTATGAATATATATTATTTTCACGCTATATTACGAAACAAAAAATATAAACCAGAGAGTTCACAGCTTAATCTGAGCTTTGGAGGTAATCTTTTTCGCTCTGTTGGCGACCCCAGCATTTGGAGGGACGGGTAATGCTTGGGAACACCTCTACGTTGATGTTGGAGGGTCTTCCCTGGAAACACAAACCAAAACTGTCTCTATTTTCCGCTTGTTACAACTTGTATAAAGTTGTTACATCTTGGCTTAACGTGTTTATGACGTATTAGAACGTTGTTACAACTTGCTATATTGGTTGTTATAACTGGTTAGGAGGTGTTAAAACTTGCTCGAACGTTGTACTAACGTCGTAGTTTCGGTGTGTGTTTGGCGGGATTGGACCCTTTCACTTTGATGAGGTGTTGGGAGCCTTTTTACGTTGACGTACAGTAGAAAACGTTACCGCAGGAACATTGCCAGTCAGCAGTATAGGGTGACATGGTCAGGCGGTCAAGAAGGATAAGAGGACTGGACCTCAGGATAGCAGCAAGTCTACACAGCCCGCTCCTGTGCCAGGTAAGTCCACTACGGGCTCACCATAGCCCGTGCCCGTGCTACTTGGAACTATTTGTTCCCAGTAGCTGAATCTTAAACAACAACAACAAGGATAGCAGCCTCGATTCAGTATCGCTCCTGTGCCAGGTAAGTCCACTACGGGCTCACCATAGCCCGTGCCCGTGCTACTTGGAACTTGTTCCGAGTAGCTGAATCTATAACCACAACAACAGGATAGCAGGCAAGTTACAGCCCCGCTCCTGTCCCAGGTAAGTCCACAACGGTCTCACCATAGCCAGTACCACTTGAAACTTTTTGTTCCAAGTAGCGAATCTTAAACAATAAACAACAACAGGATAGCAGGCTCGTTAGACGTTGAGATGTAAGTCTCGTCCTAATCACACACTCAGACCTTGACAATCAGAAGAGTGCGAAAGACTTAGTGTAAATTCTTTACATTAATTCACAAATACACAGGTGAGGCTTTCTATCCTAATTTATTTTCATGTTAATGTTTGTCTTTAATTTTCCCCTCGCAGTCTCCAGTCGTAGTCATTCAGCACCAGAGGTGACTACATTCATATTTACGTATTAATTGTCTGGGTATTAATACGTATTAATGTCTGAAGTCTCATTGGGGACTTTCAGCGCCGTGGAGAGAGAGGGGGGACCTGCTGCCTGGGTAACAGCTTCTCCCCCGATTCAACCTACACTGGCTTTGCGCCCTGGTGAGGCCACTCCAGACCGACAACCCGAGCGCAACTCCATAGTCTCCTCAGACTGATGGAGGCCTACTATGTTGTCCATATATATATATATATATATATATATATATATATATATATATATATATATATATATATATATATATATATATATATAAACTAAAAAAATAAATAATAAGCACACTGCACTTTTCTATAAATAAATACATGTAAAATTTTCATCTACACACACATATCTTCATTATTTATTTCAAAACAAAATGGCATCATGCTGAATCCTTCATCTTTCAGTGTATTTTCAGTATGTGTCTCGCTGTAATCCGAGTCCGTCCTCCTAAGGTTCCCCAACGTCAAGAAAATGGTCAATTTAATGTGTCCTCTTCTTACTTACCAGAGGACCCAAAACAGAAAACGGGACGAAACGTCACTTTCGCCAGCTGCTTCCACTTTCTAGTACGACACATTTTTGGGCCTTACGTAACGCATAAGAGCGAAAAGCGACGTTCTTTGTAGGAACGAACGAGGACAGGTTGTACAATCCTCCTGTAACCGTAAGTCTGAAATGCGAGTGGGCAGTTTTGATCAAACCTCTGAACGGAGTATCGCAACCTCCCTACACGCGCAGATAGGTCATCCAGGAACCGCCTCGTCAGAATACTGAGTTACAGCGACCACCATGTCCGTGTGTACTTAATGATTATAATCCAGCCTTGTTGTACCAGCCCAAGCGTCAATTATGATATATTTAGCTGTCAGCGGACGGAGTGGCGAGGGGTGCGGAGGCGATGGAGCGAAGCCAGGAGATCAGACACGCTAACAGAAGAGGTTCACACCAGACTGGTGAAGGTTCACACCAGACTGGTGAAGGTTCACACCAGACTGGTGAAGGTTCACACCAGATTGGTGAAGGTTCACACCAGATTGGAGAAGGTTCACGCCAGATTGGTGAAGGTTCACACCAGACTGGTGAAGGTTCACACCAGATTGGTGAAGGTTCACGCCAGATTGGAGAAGGTTCACGCCAGATTGGTGAAGGTTCACGCCAGACTGATGAAGGAGGTTCACGCCACCGACCAAGAGCCTCACACCAGCTGCGGAGGTTCAGAAAAGCAGTTATTAGGAGCCACCATCAGCAAGGAGGTTCACACTGGTATTCTCGAAAGCTTTGTGGTGGTCATACCAATATAGTTTTATCGCAGGTAACATCTTTTGCTGAAACATGTTAATTGGTATACCACGTTTGTACTTTTGGAGTTCTACTGAACAATAAACAGAACAAAAAGAGCCACAATAATCAATTCAACCCACTCCAGAACGCAGGTGCTGGTTTCAAGTGCAGGTTAGACATGAATGAGTTTAGGTGTACATAGGAGCTGCTTCTTATCGATCAATACGCCTCATGCCGTTTTCTGTCATTTTTATACAGAGAAATGGATGCTTGACTTTAATCCAAGTAAATGCAAGTGAATGAGATGTGGTAATGAGTTGAGCTCGTCACAGGATGACGCACAAGATGACGAGAAGATAAGTTTTTTGAGTCAGAAACATAGAAAATATCTGAGAATAGACTATTACCCTATTACCCCGGGATAACTCATTAACAGGATAACATCAGCGGCGTACGTAACGCCAGAAAATGTTCGTGGTCCTTAAGTCACATGAGCAAGGAAACTTTTTACAACAATTGTATACAACCCTTGTTAGGCCAGTAGCTGAATATCTAGCCACTGTGTGGCGTCTTTATTTGGGAAAAATAGGTAGCAAAATTAAACAAAAAATACAAGTTTGCTGGAAGACTGGTTCTTATATTCAGAAAAGTGAGCAACGAGCAGAGGCCGTGAGACGTTGCCCTCGCTACACCGGAGAAAGATAAACAGAGAAAGAGGAAACGTGATTAGAACGTTTAAGATCGGAACATATATAGCTAATAGAGAACGTATGGACTAGAACGTCTAATCTCATATGTATTATAATGTTTTCTCCCAGTCATAATAACGTAGGATAAAAGCCCACATTTATGTATTTGTGTATTTTAGGTAAAGATTTACACCAAAGTGTTACATAAAATACTCAAATACATGTGTGAGTTTTTATTCTATTTTATTATCTCTGAGAGAAGACATTAACATTAAATATAAGATTCTTAACAGCATTGACAAAATGTTTATCGTGGACTGAGGTTGAATGAGCAGGTTTGAGTGTAAACTAGAAGCTCATTTCAGTTTACAGGTTAGTAAAAACTTTTCGTCAGTCTCAGAGTAGAAAGTGGAATGAGTTGAAATGGGTCCAATTGTGGCTAATTTCAGACATAATTTGTCTGTTTAGGTATGATTAAGACGAAACAGTCGGGACCGATTGCAATCAGCTACCGGTGACTGACAGACGGACCCCAGGAGCTGAATCTCGTGCTATAGGTAAGTATACAGCAGCAGGTATCAAGAAGTGAGAGAGATAAGAACTAGTCAGAGTTCAGTCCATGATAATTGGACCTTTTTTTTCAGCGTTTGAGCTCTTTGTTTTGTGATATAATTGAACTCTTTTTGTTCAATAATTGAGCCCTTGTGTTACTAATAATTAGGCACCTTTTGCTACAACCTCCGTTATAGAGAGAGAAGCTTTTCTACTTAATTGTTGATAGTAGATACCTTAAGATAAGGTGTAAGACTCGTAGCTCATCACACTTATAAGAATGGTTGAGGTCTGGCCCTGGTTGGAATATGTAGTTACTGGACCTTAACTCAATAGCAGCGAGAGATAAGCCCGAGTCATTCTCGAGGTTGTTCGCTCTAGAGGAGGCCTCCAAGAAGCTCAGGAAAGCTATTCATTATAAACTGGTATTACAACCTTTTTTTCCATGTAAGTAAAAACGGGTTCT
>WNGS01061674.1:15084784-15089784 GCA_020271785.1 Procambarus virginalis | reverse complement strand
AGTAAAAAGAAGGCGCTAAACGATAATAGCGACATAATAATCAAGATAGTTTTTAATGTTCGTTTAACAGGAATATAGACAGAGAGACGAACGGATAACTGAATGGAAATGGCTCACCTTTCAGGGCAATGTCTTAGTTCGGCTTTTCGTAAGGCTCAAGTTAGCTTGCTTTTCTGCTCTCAATTAGAATGTTTAATGAAACGCATATATCCTAAAACACTAAAATATTTAAGTATCTTTATATAAGAACCTTTGTTACACTCGTCTCGCATGCTCAAGTGTACCGAATCGACCCATCAGGAGCAATCTACCTCCATCAATTTAGACGTTCGCTTGAGCTAAGAAACCCGTATTTTACTTACATGGAAAAAAAGAGTGTAATACCAGTTTTATAATGATAGTCTTCCTGAGCTTCTTGGAGGCCTCCTCCAAGCGAACAACCTCGAGAATGACTCGGGCTTATCTCTCGCTGCTATTGAGTTAAGGTCCAGTAACTACATATTCCAAACCAGGGCCAGACCTCAACCATTCTTATAAGTGTGATGAGCTACGAGTCTTACACCTTATCTTAAGGTATCTACTATCACAATTAAGTAGAAAAGCTTCTCTCTCTATAACGGAGGTTGTAGCAAAAGGTGCCTAATTATTAGTAACGCAAGGGCTCAATATTGAACAAAAAGAGTTCAATTATATCACAAAACAAAGAGGCTCAAACGCTGAAAAAAAAGGTCCAATTATCATGGACTGAACTCTGACTAGTTTATATCTTCATCTCACTTTCTTGATACCTGCTGCTGTACTACTTACCTTATAGCACGGGATTCAGCTCCTGGGGTCCGTCTGTCAGTCACCGGTAGCTGATTGCAATCGGTCCCGACTGTTTCGTCTTAATCATACCTAAACAGACAAATTATGTCTGAAATTAGCCACAATTGGACCCATTTCAACTCATTCCACTTTCTACCTCTGAGACTGACGAAAAGTTTTTACTAATCTGTAAACTGAAATGAGCTTCTAGTTTACACTCAAACCTGCTCATTCAACCTCAGTCCACGATAAACATTTTGTCAATCTGTTAAGATCTTATATTAATTTTAATGTCTTCTCTCAGAGTATAATAAAATAGAATAAAAACTCACACATGTATGTTGAGTCAATTTTATGTAACACTTGGTGTAAATCTTTACCTAAATACACAAATACATAAATGTGGGCTTTTATCCTACGTTATTATGACTGGGAGAAAACATTATAATTACATATGAGATTAGACGTTCTAGTCCATACGTTCTCTATTAGCTATATATGTTCCGATCTTAAACGTTCTAATCACGTTCCTCTTTCCTCTGTTTATCTTCCTCCGGTGTAGCGAGGGCAACGTCTCACGGACGCTCTGCTCGTTGCTCACATCTCTGAATATAAGAACCATCTTCCAGCAAACGTTGTAATTGTTTTGGTTAAATTTGCTACCTATTGTTTCCCAAATAAAGACGGCCACAACAGTGGCTAGATTTCAGCTACTGGCCTAACAAGGGTTGTATACAATTCGTAAAAAGTTTTCCTTGCTCATGTGACTTAGGACCAGAACATTTCTGGCGTTACATAGGCCGCTGATGTTATCCTGTTAATGAGTTATCCCGGGGTATAGGGTAATAGTCTATTCTCAGATATTTTCTATGTTTCTGACGTCAAAAAACTTATCTTCTCGTCATCTTGTGCGTCATCCTGTGACGAGCTCAACTCATTACCACATCTCATTCACTTGCATTTACTTGGATTAAAGTCAAGCATCCATTTCTCTGTATAAAAATGACAGAAAACGGCATGAGGCGTATTGATCGATAAGAAGCAGCTCCTATGTACACCTAAACTCATTCATGTCTAAACTGCACTTGAAACCAGCACCTACGTTTCTGGAGGTGGGTTGAATTGATTATTGTGGCTCTTTTTGGTTCGGTTTATTGTTCAGTAGAACTCCAAAGTACAAACGTGGTATACCAATTAACATGTTTCAGCAAAAGATGTTACCTGCGATAAAACTATATTGGTATGACCACCACAAAGCTTCGAGAATACCAGTGTGAACCTCCTTGCTGATGGTGGCTCCTAATAACTGCTTTTCTGAACCTCCGCAGCTGGTGTGAAGGCTCTTGGTCGGTGGCGTGAACCTCCTTCATCAGTCTGGCGTGAACCTTCACCAATCTGGCGTGAACCTTCACCAATCTGGTGTGAACCTTCACCAGTCTGGTGTGAACCTTCACCAATCTGGTGTGAACCTTCACCAGTCTGGCTGAACCTTCTCCAATCTGGCGTGAACCTTCACCAATCTGGTGTGAACCTTCACCAGTCTGGTGTGAACCTTCACCAGTCTGGTGTGAACCTTCACCAGTCTGGTGTGAACCTTCACCGTCTGGTGTGAACCTTCCCAGTCTGGTGTGAACCTTCACCCAGTCTGGTGTGAACCTCTTCTGTTAGCGTGTCTGATCTCCTGGCTTCGCTCCATCGCCTCCGCACCCCTCGCCACTCCGTCCGCTGACAGCTAAATATATCATAATTGACGCTTGGGCTGGTACAACAAGGCTGGATTATATCATTAAGTACACACGGACATGGTGGTCGCTGTAACTCAGTATTCTGACGAGGCGGTTCCTGGATGACCTATCTGCGCGTGTAGGGAGGTTGCGATACTCCGTTCAGAGGTTTGATCAAAACTGCCCACTCGCAATTTCAGACTTACGGTTACAGGAGGATTGTACAACCTGTCCTCGTTCGTTCCTACAAAGAACGTCGCTTTTCGCTCTTATGCGTTACTGTAAGGCCCAAAAAGTTGTCTGTACTAGAAAGTGGAAGCAGCTGGCGAAAGTGACGTTTCGTCCCGTTTTCTGTTTGGGTCCTCTGGTAAGTTAGAAGAAGACACATTAAATTGACCATTTTCTTGACGTTGGCACCTTAGGAGGACGGACTCGGATTACAGCGAGACACATACTGAAAATACACTGAAAGATGAAGGATTCAGCATGATGCCATTTTGTTTTGAAATAAATAATGAGATATGTGTGTGTAGATGAAATTTTACATGTATTTTTTATAGAAAGTGCAGTGTGCTTATATATTATTTTTTGTTTATATATATATATATATATATATATATATATATATATATATATAATATATATATATATATATATACTAGTTATATATATATTTTGGTAGCAGTCTTTCCTGTAGACATATGTTATTAAATATGACCGAAAAAGTAAGATTAATATTCTAACACGAAATTTTCTCAATTTTCCTTATGTTTGTTTTTACTGAGACGGTAAATTAAAATCAATTCTCCAAAATTCATTCTTATTCTTAGTCTGACGCGACACTTGAGCGCGTTTCGTAACAACTTATTACATTTTCAAGACTTTTAGTTACACACACACAGAAACGTTATAACTGAACAGGTTTAAAATACCTGCATTGGGTGAGGTGACATGTTACAATGGTTTGGGGTGAGGTGGAAACAAACACAGAACACGAAACAATGGGTATAGAGGAAGAATAGATCTGTAACTGCAGAAGGCCTATTGCCCGTATTTCTTGATGTTTCATTTGTGCTCAAGCTTGAATTCAAGCTTGACGCATAAGCTTGACGCACAAATGATACTCATGCGGCCCCAGCATGATGAAGTGATTTGATGAAATATCTGTGCCCAAAAGTCAATGAGTGCTGTCGGGTATTGGGTTAATTAACGGTCAGATGACTTTCAATACTTTTGTACAGTCAGTTTGGTCGAGTGGTTATAGTACTGGACACGCCAAGGGGCATGCAGACCCTGGCTGACAGGGTTCGAATCCTTCAGGAGTCAAGAGTTTCCTTGATGCATGTTAGTTTGCGAATTATTCAAGCGTGACACACACACACACACACACACACACACACACACACACACACACACAACACACACACACACACACACACACAACACAACACACACACACACACACACACACACACACACACACAAAAAACACACACACACACATCCACAAACAAGTAACAACAGTGATTAAGAATTAAACTAAAGCAAGAAATTACTAAAAAGAAGTTACCAAATACAGGAAACGATAAGAACAAATATAACAATATTGAAAACAAAACTAATAATCTCCGGAGAATGGAATTAAGTTCAATCTTATCAAAAGCTCGCAAAAAACAGTTCCAACTTTTTTGCCAGTAATAGGGAGAAAAATTCTGTACTCCAGCGTAAAACGACTCATTTTAAACGAAAATACGTTCGCGGAAAATTAGTTGCTCTAATTTGCACCTCTGACATGATACTTCTGGGTTAACGAGCGAACTTTTTCTCTCTTTAACTACATCGCTAAAAAAAACCAAGTGTTCTTTACCTAATCTCCTCGGAGGCTTTTATCTCTCAATTCTGATAACTCAACTGGAATACAAAACAATAATTATATATAAATATATTTTTCTGTGATTTTAATATTATCAGGTGAAAAGAAAGTATGTTTTGTATTAGTTAATGAGAGATAGTTATGCATATAAGACAGGCGCCCTTGTACGATTGTCATAGACTCAATCGGGGTCGGATCTCACTGTTTTCGGGCCCTATGCGAAAACAGTAAATGGGCCCCCAACCCTCTGGTCAGAGTGGCTACTCAAGGACTGAATACAGTCATGTAGACAACTATGGGTCCCCCTGGTGAGGTGGGTCTCCTCCCTGTTGCAAATGGGCCTCCCCCCTGGTGATGGTAGGCCCAGACCGTTGGATTGCACAATAAACCAACTTGGCCTATTGTGCAATCCAAATCTGGCTTCAATACTCACGTTTTCTAATTGCAAATATCAACAAAAGACACCAAGTAGAGAATACTATTTTACTGTTTTTTGTACTCACATTAAACTTATTTAGTGTTCAAATACTTCTTAAAATGAAGAACTCAAAATACTAATTTTGATTTGCCTTTTGTACCGTATAACCTCCCCTTTA
>WNGS01061674.1:15062947-15073900 GCA_020271785.1 Procambarus virginalis | reverse complement strand
ATCGCTAAGTCAACACATAACTGCTTGGCACCTGACACGACTGAGGGCATGTCTGAGGTGAAAGAAAGACTTTCGCCAAACACATGGATATGTAACGTGCCTAAACGGCTTCTTAAAAAAACGAAAATAAAACATATTTGCGTAAAACAGTTATTGGCAAATGTGTTAAAGCTGTTTTTACCATTTTTAAATAAAATTCTTCGTAAACGAGGAATCTCTGATTGAAACATTTGCATGAGTTAAATACACTGATCTAGCAATAGGTTGCAGGCGATGAGTCACAATAACGTGGCTAAAGTATGTTGACCAGACCACACACTAGAAGGTGAAGGGACGACGACGTTTCAGTCCGTCCTGGACCATTCTGAAATCGATTGAGAATGAGAATGGTCCAGGACGGACCGAAACGTTGTCGTCCCTTCGCCTTCTAGTGTGTGGTCTGGTCAACATTAGCAATAGGTTCAAAATCAAGTTAACATGTTGATGAAGAGACGAATGCAAGCATACAGACACAAGATAACCAACAATTGAATAGCTAGACGAAATGGAGCGTTCTTCTAGGGCCGTATCCTTAGCCAGAGTCTTGGCACGTACCAGACTGATACGACTATTTACATGAACTCACAACAAGATCCATGTTACCTTTACCTCATGTTTTTGGTGTATTAAGTAAGCTATTGTTAGCCCCCAGTCTATCACTGAGGAGGAGCGCTCATAGGCACCTGCAGCGGTCCGCGGTGTGTACTCCAGAGAAACTGGTTTACAAAGCTGGAATTTCATTACTTAAAAATACCCGCTAGGTAAACAGGTGTCTGAGAGAAAGTTACACGCCAAACATTCGGGTTATTTTATTTTGCAAAAGTTTCAATAATATATGTGTGTAATATATATATAACATACATATATATATTTATGTGTACGTGTGCAAATCACGAAAATTAACACGTGATGAAAAATGTGACAGAGTCAGACCACACAGGAAGAATTGAAACAGGAATTTCCTTAAGTACTTTCGTATTTAATAATATTAACGCCTCATGTTAGGCGTTTAGATCCTCCTGAAGATGTATTATCAAATACGAAAGTACTTAAGGGAATTCCTGTTTCAATTCTTCCTTCGTGGTCTGACACTGTCATATATATATATATATATATATATATATATATATATATATATATATAGTACCACCTCTGGTGCAATTATAGGGACCCACAGCCTCAGAGAAGGGAACACAGAGCATTCAGGGAAAAACTTGCCATTTAACTCTGAATACATGAGGGTGTTCGCTTCTCCTACCACCCCCCTTTTTTATGTGTACACTTTATTAAGCAAGGTTATACAGTACATATCTGATTGTATACAAAAAATGAGCATTAAGAGGACACAAAAATAGTTCGCTTCCTAGAGGCTGTAGATTTCCTCGAACTCCTCCGACGTTGGGCAGGAACCGAGGATGCAGCGAGCATTCCCCTCTGGATCGCGACACTGAGGCGCTGAAAGAGAAAACTTGCCGCTCTAGGGTCTCTTGTGGTGTCAATGAGCTTGGAACCAAGATCCTTTAGAAACCTTCTTGCACTCTCTCCCCATGGGCCTAGGGTCTCAGACCTATTGGAACGAAGTTGTACCGATGATCTAATTGCCTATACTTGGCTGACTTGTCTCTTTCTCTGTGTGTCGCCGCGGCTCCTGCTGTGCCGGCAGAGAGGTTGATGTATGTGGCTGCCAGGGTGGATACGCAAGTATAGTCCCATGCCAACTGTCTGCCACCCTTCCACGGACGCAGTGTGATTCCGTCTGGTCGGCCGGCAAAGCTAACAGAGTCACGGTTCAGAAGGTTGCGGGGCTCTCTCTCCGCTGGACACTGGGCAGAGGAAAGGCTTCTTTTAATGATGTCGTTTACTTCGTCGTGTCTAGTGTGCCAACCTCCAGATTTTCCACAGTGCAGGCCATGCAATCCATATTCGTCAGCATCTGCCTCGCCGCAAATACACCTATGAACAGTGTGGATAGGGGCAGCAAGACGGAGAGCGACTGCAATACGGAGCTCCTGCGGATCAAGACGTGTGCCGTATATATATATATATATATATATATATATATATATATTATATATATATATATATATATATATATATATATATATATATATATATATATATATATATAAGGGGGGTACTCGGCGTTGCGGGGGCCTGAGTATTTCCTTTTGTCCATTTATTTATCCATCTATTCATCAATCTATCCATCAATCTGCCTTATCTAACCATGTGTCTTTCAATCTACCCATCTATCTATCCACCTTTTTATCGTCTATCTATCCATCCATTCATCTACCCACTAATCCATTCATTTTCTACGTCCTCTCCACTCCCTCCTCCCACCTTCTCCTCCTCCTCCTTCTCCTCCTCCTCCCACTCCTCCCCTCTTCTCTATCCCCTACCCTTGACCTCCCCTCCTCCTCCCCCCACCCGGCTTAGCTCCTCCTCATTTTCATAAATATATTATTTAGAACATATATATCTGATGAAAATGAGGAGGAGCTAAGCCGGGTGGGGGGGAGGAGGAGGGGAGGTCAAGGGTAGGGGATAGAGAAGAGGGGGAGGAGTGGGAGGAGGAGGAGAAGGAGGAGGAGGAGAAAGGTGGGAGGAGGGAGTGGAGAGGACGTAGAAAATGAATGGATTAGTGGGTAGATGAATGGATGGATAGATAGACGATAAAAAGGTGGATAGATAGATGGGTAGATTGAAAGACACATGGTTAGATAAGGCAGATTGATGGATAGATTGATGAATAGATGGATAAATAAATGGACAAAAAGGAAATACTCAGGCCCCGCAACGCCGAGTACCCCCCTTATATATATATATATATATATATATATATATATATATATATATATATTATATATATATATATATATATATATATATATATATATATATATATATATACGGCACACGTCTTGATCCGCAGGAGCTCCGTATTGCAGTCGCTCTCCGTCTTGCTGCCCCTATCCACACTGTTCATAGGTGTATTTGCGGCGAGGCAGATGCTGACGAATATGGATTGCATGGCCTGCACTGTGGAAAATCTGGAGGTTGGCACACTAGACACGACGAAGTAAACGACATCATTAAAAGAAGCCTTTCCTCTGCCCAGTGTCCAGCGGAGAGAGAGCCCCGCAACCTTCTGAACCGTGACTCTGTTAGCTTTGCCGGCCGACCAGACGGAATCACACTGCGTCCGTGGAAGGGTGGCAGACAGTTGGCATGGGACTATACTTGCGTATCCACCCTGGCAGCCACATACATCAACCTCTCTGCCGGCACAGCAGGAGCCGCGGCGACACACAGAGAAAGAGACAAGTCAGCCAAGTATAGGCAATTAGATCATCGGTACAACTTCGTTCCAATAGGGTCTGAGACCCTAGGCCCATGGGGAGAGAGTGCAAGAAGGTTTCTAAAGGATCTTGGTTCCAAGCTCATTGACACCACAAGAGACCCTAGAGCGGCAAGTTTTCTCTTTCAGCGCCTCAGTGTCGCGATCCAGAGGGGGAATGCTCGCTGCATCCTCGGTTCCTGCCCAACGTCGGAGGAGTTCGAGGAAATCTACAGCCTCTAGGAAGCGAACTATTTTTGTGTCCTCTTAATGCTCATTTTTTGTATACAATCAGATATGTAACTGTATAACCTTGCTTAATAAAGTGTACACCATAAAAAAGGGGGGTGGTAGGAGAAGCGAACACCCTCATGTATTCAGAGTTAAATGGCAAGTTTTTCCCTGAATGCTCTGTGTTCCCTTCTCTGAGGCTGTGGGTCCCTATAATTGCACCAGAGGTGGTACTATATATATATATATATATATATATATATATATATATATATATATATATATATATATATATATATATATATATATATATATATATATATGACAGTGTCAGACCACGAAGGAAGAATTGAAACAGGAATTCCCTTAAGTACTTTCGTATTTGATAATACATCTTCAGGAGGATCTAAACGCCTAACATGAGGCGTTAATATTATTAAATACGAAAGTACTTAAGGAAATTCCTGTTTCAATTCTTCCTGTGTGGTCTGACTCTGTCACATTTTTCATCACGTGTTAATTTTCGTGATTTGCACACGTACACATAAATATATATATGTATGTTATATATATATTACACACATATATTATTGAAACTTTTGCAAAATAAAATTAACCCGAATGTTTGGCGTGTAACTTTCTCTCAGACACCTGTTTACCTAGCGGGTATTTTTAAGTAATGAAATTCCAGCTTTGTAAACCAGTTTCTCTGGAGTACACACCGCGGACCGCTGCAGGTGCCTATGAGCGCTCCTCCTCAGTGATAGACTGGGGGCTAACAATAGCTTACTTAATACACCAAAAACATGAGGTAAAGGTAACATGGATCTTGTTGTGAGTTCATGTAAATAGTCGTATCAGTCTGGTACGTGCCAAGACTCTGGCTAAGGATACGGCCCTAGAAGAACGCTCCATTTCGTCTAGCTATTCAATTGTTGGTTATCTTGTGTCTGTATGCTTGCATTCGTCTCTTCATCAACATGTTAACTTGATTTTGAACCTATTGCTAATGTTGACCAGACCACACACTAGAAGGCGAAGGGACGACAACGTTTCGGTCCGTCCTGGACCATTCTCATTCTCAATCGATTTCAGAATGGTCCAGGACGGACTGAAACGTCGTCGTCCCTTCACCTTCTAGTGTGTGGTCTGGTCAACATACTTTAGCCACGTTATTGTGACTCATCGCCTGCAACCTATTGCTAGATCAGTGTATTTAACTCATGCAAATGTTTCAATCAGAGATTCCTCGTTTACGAAGAATTTTATTTAAAAATGGTAAAAACAGCTTTAACACATTTGCCAATAAACTGTTTTACGCAAATATGTTTTATTTTCGTTTTTTTAAGAAGCCGTTTAGGCACGTTACATATCCATGTGTTTGGCGAAAGTCTTTCTTTCACCTCAGACATGCCCTCAGTCGTGTCAGGTGCCAAGCAGTTATGTGTTGACTTAGCGATTCCTGTCAGGATTAAGCTAATAATAATGAGTATCTCGCGGTCCATGTAGAGAAGTCTGAGTAGGCCACGATGGTCAACTGACCTTATGTCTGTTTACATAATTAAAGCACAACCTAAATACACATCAATCAAAACTTGATTCGTTTGCTTTCATCATCTCGTAATCTGACCGTATTTTGAAGAAGGAGAGAGGGAGAGAGGAAGAGAGAGAGAGAAAGGCAGAGATGCAGAAAAAAAAAAAAATGATATTTTATGCCAGAGTGCACCTGTAACGATGCCTGAAGTTGGAATGCTAAAGCAGTTGTTTATGCTGGTGTTGGTTGAGCGAGTATATTAACAATCACTTAGCTGTGGAGGACCCGAACCGTGCGGAAGCGACATATATCATCTGCCCAAACCATCAGATAAGCTGAGAGTGGTCTTCGCACCAATACTGTAAATCATTAAATTTGCACTCTCTCCTTGTGATGTTACACGCTGACGAAAATTTAGCGCGAGAGAGATATATCTCACCCATGGTAAATGATTCTTACATCTGTCACTTCCACGTTTGCTGCGTCGATTATACTTCACTAGTAAATCAGTTTATCCCTTACTGACCAGGAAGGCTGGTTGTAGTGCAACTAGTCCAGGTGAATTATAGAGACAGTTGATTCGTTTTAATTCCTGGAATGGGGTTTCCTAGCTCATCCTAGAAGGGCGGGTCCAGTGGGGGGCTTACATGGGTAAATTTCCCAGGTTATTTCCATGAAGATTATTTTTATCTCTGGCCCCTGGTGTTGAGTGCTTGTCCAGCTGATTACAAGGTGGCTCATAAGCTGTTTTTCAGTTTTGATGGTAGTCCCATGATCCTATTTTCTTTTTCAATATGGCCTAAACAAATAACAGCATATTTGCTTTGAAACATAAAAATAGCCATTTGTACATATATTTAACACAAGCAAAGAAGAATGAAAAAACCCTCTGGGAATAATCCTGTTAATGATATTGACAGCAAAAAGGGAAACTATGAAGAGAAAGTTTAATAGCAGTTGCTTATTACCGTCGGAAGACTGGGAGACGCAACTAATGATTATGATGTTAAACTGATAATTATTTTCATATAATGAACAGACGTCTCTAGGAATCTAGATAAAGGAGGCCTCACATCTTTAAGGACAGGTAAACGTTGTGAGGTGGTGTTAGTGTCCTTGTGATAGCTTGATGAATAGGACCTCGTTCAACTTCAGGTGAACACTATGAGTTGATAGTCGAGTCCTTGTGAGAAGTATAAAAGTTAGATCAGGTGCACTGAACATCGGAATGTGACAGATGCGTGATGTGAGTACGGAAGGCGAGTTGCGTAACCGGGTGCCTCAAGGTAATATATTCTGGCTTGTTATGCTGCCGTCCTTGTGAAATTTGGTCTAGCTGTCATCTCCAGCATGTTGAATGCTGAGGTGCGGTGCTGGTGTCACTGTGGAATGTTGCCCCAGGCTTCAATAAATTTGAAAGATCCTCTATTCAAAGTAAGGTGCAATAAGTAATGGTAATGTCTTCTCATAGACATAATAACATAGGATAAAACCCCACATTTGTGAATGTGTTAAATTCATGTCCAGAATTTACATCAACATTCTTTATTTCTTGACTTTAAACGTGTAGATTCTTTACATAAATTTCATATATACACGTGTGTTTTGTTTTATCCATAATGTGGAATGTTATGTTAGTTGTAGTGAATAATGACGTGGAATGCATTTTTCGTTTGGAATGTTGCTTGTGATCAAATTATCTTTAAATGCTTGAATTCTTTGCCATTTGGATGAGTGTATCTCGACTAGATGTCACTTTAGAGTATTACTAAAACCCTTCTACTCTCCCGACTATAATTATTTATTTGTTCTACATCGAAAATAACTACCTAAAACAATTGATAGAGACTTCAGAAATTATGATAGACATTTTTAGTCCTGATGATTGAAGCTGACATTTCTAATGAAGGAGTCTCGTCAATACAGATACATATAAAGGATAATACATTACCAATATAATGCCAAAAAAAATTTGCATGAGGTATTAACATTGTATTCACGGGAGCGAATGAGCAATGTAATTAAAAACTGCAGAAAAAACTCTTTAAACCGATTTAAAACCTCTTGTCCCATACGAATCAGCTTCTCTTTATTTTCAACATTCAATATTAAAAAATTATTATTATACATATATATAAATAATATTGCTAACAATTAAGCTGACAATTAAGTAAAAAACGAGGAAGATATTATATTATTTTTGGGGTGTAAATTTCTAAATATTATCAAGAATTACAAACCACGAATACAGACTACAACTTAGCACCCAGACCAACAGGTGTTAATTTTTCATGATTTACAAACACATGCACAAATCCAAGGGGGTTCGTACTACCTCTGGTGCAATTGTCAGGACCCATAGCCTCGGAGAAGAGAATAAAGAGTATTCAGAGAACACCTTGTTGATTCTCACTGAACACTTTTTTTCTTCTACCTCCCCTCTGTACTTACTTAGTTCTTACCTAGATGTGCTTGCTGGGGTTGAGCTCTGGCTCTTTGGTCCCGCCTCTCAACTGTGTGTGTGTGTGTGTGTTGTGTGTGTGTGTGTGTGTGTGTGTGTGTGTGTGTGTGTGTGTGTGTGTGTGTGCTTTACATGCACATGCTACACAGATAGAAAATCACAACACCGTGGTTGAAAATCAGATACCTAACCCACATCTTTCTTTTCAGGTATTTGGGCTAAGTACATTTACTCTAGAAGCGGTACTCGGCATTGCCTGGGTGGGGGGGGGGAGAAAGAGGCCACATATTCACTACATATGACCATCATCAATGCAACCATCTTAACTGCACACAACTATCATCATTATAACCATTTTCATGACACACGCCACTGAAATCACCTACACTACGCACGTTCATCGTCAATAACCATCTTCACTACAGTATATCTTCGTCACAGTAATAATCTTCACCATATGCGATCGACATCTCTCTAACCATCAACACCACACAATGCAGGCGATGAGTCACAATAACGTGGCTAAAGTATGTTGACCAGACCACACAAAAGAAGGTGAAGGGACGACGACGTTTTGGTCCGTCCTGGATCATTCTCAAGTCGATTGAGAATGGTCCAAAACGGACCGAAACGTCGTCGTCCCTTCACCTTCTAGTGTGTGGTCTGGTCAACAACACCACACAATACCATCAGTACTGTATAACCATCTCCAATACCAACTCTCTTCATCAATGAATCAATCTTTTTTTACCCATTTTATCACTGTAACTATCTACATTGTACAGTCATTATCTCTGTAACCGTTTACACTACACACGACTTTCATCAATCATGTTCATTATATTCCCCATCATCCTTATCATCCTGCTTCTAACTGAAGCTGTGTAAGCAAGCTTGGTTGACACAGAAGCCGACATTACTCCACTGCTATGCTGGATGACTCTTAATGATGATGGAGTCTATTATTTTAACGAGGATGGATTCTGGCATCAAGGGAAATCATGGATACGAATCCTAACTCCCCCCAATGACCCGGTGATCGTTCCCTACACCCCAAACGTCACCCTGCAAAGTTTGGTGAGGCTACCCCAGGTATCTGGTCTCAAGCTTTGGACCAACATACTGACAGACTTCCTATTCTATAGATATCCTATATATATAATAATAACTTTGAATATATATTGATAGAGATCACCCTTATGTGATAGAGGAGGTGTTTAGGTGGTGTTCATTGGGGTTTGTGAGGAGTTGTTCACCGAATATGGTGTTCACTGGGGTGTGGTGAACACCCATATTCCCTCGAGTACTGGTGGAACGAAGAACACGTCACTCATAAATAACAAATACACATGAAAGTTGCATATATGATTAGCACTCATTCTTATTTTCTATACTTTATCCTCTCACATCTTCCTATTTGTCTTCCTGTCTTCTTTGGTCATTTATTCTACCTTATCTCTCAACTCTTCTTTCCATATCTTTTACTCCTTTCTTGCCTCTTGCAAACTAATGGAAATTTACTTCCAAATGGCGATTTTGACAACACAGTTCCTCCTTCTCCTCCATCTTCTTCCTCTCTTCGTCGTGATCTTGGTATTGTTCCCACATATTTCTTCACATTTCGTCTTTAGCTTCAACTCTATCCATCTCCACCCATCTTAATTTTCTTCTCGCTTTCCTTCTTCGTTCTCACTAACAGAAAATATCTTCATGTTTCTCACGTTTCCTCTTCACCTGCAAATTCGCCCATTCTGTCTGTCCGGCTGTCCTCGCTCTCTCTGAGAGGGTTTCTATTTTTCTTTTGCGCTCCTATTTTCTTTCCAGATGTATAGTTTAAGACCTCACCCCTCTACACGCTTCTGTTGTGGTTGGTTGCTGTACCGCAGCTAGTAGTAGTAGTCGCTGTTCCGCTGCTATTGGTCACTAGGCCGCAGCTCGTAGTCGCTGTGCCGCAGCTCGTAGTCGCCGTGCCGCAGCTCGTAGTCGCTGTGCCGCAGCTCGTAGTCGCTGTGCCGCAGCTCGTAGTCGCTGTGCCGCAGCTCGTTGTCGCTGTGCCGCAGCTAGTAATCGGAGGATTGCAGATCTCGCTGGTTCAGTTGCTGATGTGGTCTTCAGAAGTGCTAACATGATCGCAGCGACCACTTGTGATAGATCAGGCAACGAACGGGCATAGAGGGTGATGCAGTGGGCATCCCTCTTCCCTCTCCTGTCACTCAGCTCCCCGACCCTGGCTCCACGAGCACTTCACACACCTCGTTAAAATCTTATTTTAAAACTCCCAGCCCAGATTAATTTCCAGCGGAGAGTAAGGCAATATGTTTAAAAGGAAGATTCGTCTCCTTTCACTCGCACTGTTACGTGATTCGAGACAAAGTAGTCCTTGAACTTTAACGCGTCGAGCGGCAGTTCGAGCAAGAGTCCAGCACCGCACAATTGTTCTCAGCTGCAAATTAAGAGAGAGGACTTTCCAAAGGAAAATAATCGCTTACCTGGGCAACTGGTTTCAGGTGACGCTAAGAGCAAAGGGCGCTTGTCAGAGAGACAAAGCCACCCCCCTTAACGCCAGCCACCACACGTCTATTCAGGACACGAATTTCGGTTGCGTGAATAGAATATTTAGTCCACATGTGACTCGTTCGGTCTCAAATATGCCAGAAGCGAAGTAGCAGGTTTGCATGGATGCAGGTGTCTGTGAATAAATCCGAGTTATGTGGAGTTTATCGGTTGTGTTTATGTGTATCGGAACACTGATTAGCGGATATTTTGCCAGTGTGTTTGATATCGCTAGGAAGCGTGATATTGGGCTCAGCGACACAAACTGCTAAACAGGATTTTGGTTGGCTAATAGATGTTTATTACACAGGATCTGTGAAGCTGAAGTGTAGAAAATTGGATCATTTAACCGAGACTTGTATGGGCGATGCAGTTAAACTGGCTTTTAAACTCATGAGTATACATTTAAAAAGAGTTTTCCGAGAGTTATCACAAGAGTTTTTAACATAGAATTTGTATATTTATTTCTTGAAACGTAATGCTTTCTGTTAAAGCTTCGGCCCGCCGTAGTAAACTTCTTGACTCCCTTTTAGTAAATATAAAATTCTTGGTAGCCATAATTTGTGTTTAATTACAAAGACTAAATACGAATCACTGGAACTCTGGAAGAGACTCCAATAATCTAAATTAATAAATTTAAAAAAATGAATCTGCTGGGTATTAATTCGAGCACCGCTGATCTTAAGAATGCATCAAGACGTATGAATTTATCCAGATGAAACAGTCTTTCAAGGTCATCCAGGAGAGGTCAGAGGCCTTACGAAGCATCCTAGAGAAGCAGTGTAAAGCAGTAGT
>WNGS01061674.1:15037232-15052039 GCA_020271785.1 Procambarus virginalis | reverse complement strand
TTTTCAAGTTTATGTGTGTGTGTACGCATGTACATGTGTTCACTGTGTGTGTGTGCACATGTATATGTGCATACGCACGTGTAATTACCTAAGTAATTACCTAATTGCAGTTACAGGATGAGAGCTACGCTCGTGGTGTCCCGTCTCCCCAGCACTCTTTGTCATATAATGCTTTGAAATTAATGACGGTTTTGGCCTCCACCACCTTCTCACCTAACTTGTTCCAACCGTCTACCACTCTGTTTACAAAAGTGAATTTTCGTATATTTCTCCGGCAGTTTTGTTTCGTTAGTTTAAATCTATGACATCTTGTTCTTGAAGTTCCTCCACTCGTAACATTCCTCCAATCCAATACCTTGCCTCTGATTACGGCCCTCATTTTTCTGTCAGTTAGGAAATTTTTCATCCATGTTAGTAGCTTACCTGTCACTCCTCCAATATGTTCCAGTTTCCAGAACAACCTCTTATGGGGAACTCTGTCGAAAGCCTTTTTAGGTCTAGAAAGATGCAGTCAACCCAACCATCTCCTTCCTGTAAAATCTCTGTGGCTCGATCATAAAAACTAAGCAAGTTCATTACACAGGATCTTCCAGATCGAAAACCATACTGTCTGTCTGATATTATATCATTTTCCTCCGGGTGTTTTATCCATTTAGTTTTAATTATTTTTTCCAATATTTTGACTATTACACTTGTCAATAATACAGGTCTATAATTAACCCTTAAACTGCGCAACGCGCCTGCAGGCTCACGTCTGGTTTGTGCAACGCGCCTCTGGGTATTTGTATTTTTCACGTTCCATTCAAAACTCCCGCGGCTACATGGGGTTCACGTCAGCTTCCTCAGGGCTCTTGTAAACAGACGCCATCTGTAAAAAAAATCGTGGTCCACATTCCCGGGTGTGGGAGCCTCAGTAGTGAGTGAGCAACCAAGGCTGGCGCTCGCAGCATGAGCGCACAGCACTGCTGTTCAGCGTGTGACCACAGCATCGCCTAATAATGTCAAAATATATATATAACTTGCATTATTTAGCCATGATAGTATTATAGAAGACCCTGAGTGTGATAATGACTGGGTACAATGTTCAAATATCAGTGATTCAATGCTGTTCACGATGTTCACAGCGCTTGCCACAGCACCACAGCATTATTTCGTCCATCTAGGAATCTTCAAATGATTTCTTAGGTTCCTTTTCAAAATAAACGTATGGTCAATTATTCATTTACAGGAATTAGTGACCAGGATTGTGGTTATAATTAGCGTTGTGCGTAGTATTGTGGAAGGAGGAATTTTGGTGAGGGAGGGAGGGCGAGAATTGAGGTAGCCTCATTGTAATTACCTAAGTGTAATTACCTAAGTGTAGTTACAGGATGAGAGCTACGCTCGTGGTGTCCCGTCTTCCCAGCACTCTTTGTCATATAACGCTTTGAAACTACTGACGGTTTTGGCCTCCACCACCTTCTCACTTAACTTGTTCCAACCGTCTACCACTCTATTTGCGAAGGTGAATTTTCTTACGTTTCTTCGGCATCTGTGTTTAGCTAGTTTAAATCTATGACCTCTTGTTCTTGAAGTTCCAGGTCTCAGGAAATCTTCCCTGTCGATTTTATCAATTCCTGTTACTATTTTGTACGTAGTGATCATATCGCCTCTTTTTCTTCTATCTTCTAGTTTTTGCATATTTAATGCCTCTAACCTCTCCTCATAGCTCTTGTCCTTCATTTCTGGGAGCCACTTAGTGGCATGTCGTTGCACCTTTTCCAGTTTGTTGATGTGCTTCTTAAGATAAGGGCACCATACAACCGCTGCATATTCCAGCTTTGGTCTAATAAAAGTCGTGAACAATTTCTTTAGTATTTCTCCATCCATGTATTTAAAAGCAATTCTTAGGTTAGAAAGTGTAGCATAGGCTCCTCGCACAATGTTCTTGATGTGGTCCTCAGGTGACAGTTTTCTATCTAAAACCACCCCTAGATCCCTTTCTTTATCAGAATTCTTTAAAGATTTCTCACATAATTTATAGGTTGTGTGGGGTCTATGTTCACCAATTCCACATTCCATAACATGGCATTTATTCACATTAAATTCCATTTGCCAAGTGTTGCTCCAAATACTTATTTTGTCCAGGTCTTCTTGAAGGGCATGACAATCATCTAGGTTTCTTATCTTCCCTATTAACTTAGCATTATCAGCAAACATGTTCATGTAATTCTGTAATCCCTCTGGTAGATCGTTTATGTAGACAATGAACATTACCGGTGCAAGAACTGAACCCTGTGGTACTCCACTCGTGACATTCCTCCAATCCGATACCTTGCCTCTGATTACGGCCCTCATTTTTCTGTCAGTTAGGAAATTTTTCATCCATGTTAGTAGCTTACCCGTCACCCCTCCAATATGTTCCAGTTTCCAGAACAACCTCTTATGGGGAACTCTGTCGAAAGCCTTTTTTAGGTCCAGATAGATTGTGTGTGTGTGTGTGTGTGTGTGTGGCTGCCACTCTTGTTTTGCTCACCATACTAGCTTAGTGCTTCGCTATGGGCACAAACATGTGTACATGGGTATATATAGTGTGTATATAGTGTAAGAACAGCAACAGGAGAATGTTCAGAGGAGCTATTTTGGTGAGGGATGTGACGTAATCGTAGCGTCGTCTGCTGTGTGATTTTTCATGCAGTGTATGGTGGCCACTGTACTGTTTGGACACAATACCGGCTTACTTGCATAGTTCTGGTAAATAAAACATGTAGATAGGTATATAGAACATGTGTAATAAGAACTATAACAGTATGGTGGGAGGAGCAATGTTGGCGAGTAAGATGTTGGAGTGAGGGAGACTGGCTGGGTGTGGCTGCTCTCACTCGAGGTGTTCTGAATGTGTTCATGGCCAAATGCTCCTATTGGCCCATACGAGGCAGCTCATATTGGCCCATACGAGGCAGCTGCTATTGGCATATATGAGGCAGCTGCTATTGGCCCATATGAGGCAGCTCCTATTGGCCCATATGAGGCAGCTCCTATTGGCCCATACGAGGCAGCTCCTATTGGCGAAGCAGCTCCTACGCGATGTTCTGAATGTGTTGATGGTAAATGTATATGGTGTGTGACAGTGTATAGTGTGTACATATGTTGTAAATATACATAAATGAACATGAAACATTGGTGTGAATAACTGTATGATGGGAGGGGGCAAAGTTGGCGAATACAATGTTGGAGAAGTGAGGGAGGGCTGGCTGGGTGTGGCAGCTCTCACTCGCGGTGTTCTGAGTGTGTTGATGGTGAATGTATATAGTGTGTGACAGTGTATAGTGTGTAAATAGATTGTATATATACATAAATTAGCATGAAACATAGTAAATATGTGCTGCATATGTGTACACAAGTGTCATGCACGTAACACAGTGTCTTCGGACAGTACGGATGTTTTACTGCCATAATATAGTGTACGTGTTCACTATACATAGGATTAGCACGTAAAAACAAATAAAATGTATTTAGAACTGTGCGAAAAAAATGAACGAAAATATATTCGCGGCAACTCACGCGCCCCGCAACGAGCGCCCCACCCGCCCTGGGAGCTTATGGCACGGGAGCACGGGGAATGATGACATCACGCCCCAACTTACAGACCCCATAGCAGCCAAAGAAAGTACAATTTCGACCTTTTTTTTACAGACCCATATTGAGGGAAGGGTTTTTGACACTTTAACCCTTTAACTGCATTGCCTCCAAATATGACACCCTCGTGGTGCGCAGGAAATAAATTCTCTGGAAAAAATTCTTTTTTCTTTTTAAAGTGTCAAAAACCCTTCCCTCAGTATGGGTATGTAAAAAAAAAGTCGTAATTGTACTTACTTTGGCTGCTATGGGGTCCGTAAGTTGGGGCGTGACGTCATGATTCCCCGTGCGCCCATGCTGTAAGCTCCCGGGGCGGGCGGGGCGGTCGGGGCGGGGCGCGCGAGTTGCCGCGAATATATTTTCGTTCATTTTTTTCGCACAGTTCCAAATACATTTTATTTGTTTTTACGTACTAATCCTATGTATAGTGAACACGTACACTATATTATGGCAGTAAAACAACCGTACTGTCCGAAGACACTGTGTTACGTGCATGACACTTGTGTACACATATGCTGCACATATTTACTATGTATCATGCTAATTTATGTATACATATAATCTATTTACACACTACACACTGTCACACACTATATACATTCACCATCAACACACTCAGAACACCTCGAGTGAGAGCAGCCACACCCAGCCAGTCTCCCTCACTCCAACATCTTACTCGCCAACATTGCTCCTCCCACCATACTGTTATAGTTCTTATTACACATGTTCTATATACCTATCTACATGTTTTATTTACCAGAACTATGCAAGTAAGCCGGTATTGTGTCCAAACAGTACAGTGGCCACCATACACTGCATGAAAAATCACACAGCAGACAGCAGACGACGCTACGATTACGTCACCTCCCTCACCAAAATAGCTCCTCTCAACATTCTCCTGTTACTGTTCTTACACTATATACACACACTATATATACCCATGTACATATGTGTTGCCCATAGCGAACCACTAAGCTATTATGGTGAGCAAAACAAGAGTGGCAGCCACACACACACAATGAGGCTACCTCAATTCTCGCCCTCCCTCACCAAACTTTCCTCCTTCCACAATACTACGCACAACGCTAATTATAACCACAATCCTGCTATTATCACAATCCTGGTCACTAATTCCTGTAAATGAATAATTGACCACACGTTTATTTTGAAAAGGAACCTAAGAAATCATTTGAAAATTCCTAGATGGACGAAATAATGCTGTGGTGCTGTGAACATCGTGAACAGCATTGAATCACTGATAATTGAACATTGTACCCAGTCATTATCACACTCAGGCTCTTCTATAACACTATCATGGCTAAATGATACAAGTTATATATATATTTTGACATTATTAGGCGATGCTGTGGTCACACGCTGAACAGCAGTGCTGTGCGCTCATGCTGCGAGCGCCAGCCTTGGTTGCTCACACACTACTGAGGCTCCCACACCCGGGAATGTGGACCACGATTTTTTTTAAAGATGGCGTCTGTTTACAAGAGCCCTGAGGAAGCTGATGTGAACCCCATGTAGCCGCGGGAGATTTGAATGGAACGTGAAAAATACAAATACCCGGAGGCGCGTTGCGCAAACCAGACGCGAGCCTGCAGGCGCGTTGCGCAGTTAAAGGGTTAAAAAGAAAAAAGAATTTTTTCCAGAAATTTATTTCCTGGCACCACGGGGGTGTCTTATTTGGAGGCAACACAGTTAACCCTTAAACTGCGCATGGCGTATATATACGCCCTGAGTAACATGTCCGACGGTGCGCATGGCGTATATATACGCCATAGGGTGCCATTCCCGATTCAAATGGCCCGCGGCTACACGGGGTTCACAGTAGCTTCCTCAGGCTCTTGTAAACAGACGCAATTTAAAAAAAAAATCGTGGGCAATATTCTCAGGTGTGAGAGGCACAGTACTGTTGGAGCAACCAAGGCTGGCGCACGCAGCATGAGCGATCAGCATTGCTGTTCAGCTTGTGACCACAGCATCACCGAAAAATGTCAAAATAAATATATAACTGTTATTATTTAGTGATGACAATATTACAGATGACCCGTGACTGTGATATAAATAACCAGGGTTGTGATAATAGCAGGATTGTTGTAATAATTAGCGCTGTGGGAGGAGTGATGCTGAGAGACTGAGGAGACAGCATCGTTTACTGACTGTGTGGCCACCTGTTATTGTTTACATTCACCATACCAGCTCAGTGGTTCTCTATGGTGAACACAAATGTAGATACTTATATATAATGTGTGTATTAGTGTAATAACAGCAAAAGGATTATGCTGGAGGAGCCATTTGGGTGACGGAGGTGACGTCGTCTGCACGATTTGTCAAGCTGTGTTTAGAGGGTGGCCACTATGCTCTTTGGGCGCACTACAAGCTTAGGTGTACAGTTACAGTGCATAAAACATGTAGATATTTATATATAATATGTGTATAGGGTAATACACTGAAAACAGTATGGTTGGGAGAAAGTTTTAGGCGTGTGACCTTGAATGAGTTAGGGAGCCGCCCACCGCCAGCTGTGTATACCGACGACTCTTTGTGCCTGAACTAACTATATCAGCTTAGCTGTACAGTTGTGGTGAACAAAATATACATACTTATATATAACGTCTGTATATAGTGTATAACACCACAAATGGTATTGTTGGGGAGAAAGTTTTAGTGCGTTGTTGAGGGAGTGGCAGCGAGTGGCTGGCTGGTGTGTGGCGGTAACTCTTCGTTGCTTTTCGACTCTCAATACCAACTTAGTGGTTCGTTATGGTGACCAAAATATGCAGATACTTATATATAANACAGGGACGTTAGAAGGAACTTTTTCGGTGTCAGAGTAGTTAACAGATGGAATGCATTAGGCAGTGATGTGGTGGAGGCTGACTCCATACACAGTTTCAAATGTAGATATGACAGAGCCCAGTAGGCTCAGGAATCTGTACACCAGTTGATTGACAGTTGAGAGGCGGGACCAAAGAGCCAAAGCTCAACCCCCGCAAGCACAACTAAGTGAGTACACGCACGCGCGTTTATCAAAGGTCGCCTCCCCTAGTATGCATCTAAGTGGAGACTCAAGACCAGACAAGGCTGGCCGGCTTGAACTTCGAAATGGAAACCCTATTTCCAAGGACAAGATTCTACTCCTCCAAATTCCTGCGACCCCCGGATCTACCAGAAGCTCCCGCTCTACCAGTACTTTCAGCCTTGGCTCTACTAGCATCACCAGCCCCGGCTCTACCAGCACTTGCAACCGCGGCACCACCATGCAACTCCTGCAGAAGGACTGGTGTCAAGAAGCCCCAAGAACTGGTTCTCCAGCCGTTATTGAAACCGGCTTCTGTTTCTGCTTGCTCGGCATCTCTTGCTCTCGTAAGTCTTATGCCTCGTTGATCGCCAGTCACGTCAGCGACCTACATGTATCGACGCCTCTTTATATCTAATTATCTTTAACAACATGCAAGTCTCCCCAGGATATTTGTGATATTTGAGTGTAGGCATTATAGCATTACCTTCACCATCGCTATCATTATGCCGACGTGCCGAGAACACACGAGGTGGCTGGCTGCTTCTTTTTCTAGTGTAAGCTCTGCCTGCTTCACTCTGCTCCACTCTGCCTGCTCCACTCTGCTTGCTCCACTCTACCTGCTCTCTTCTAGTGAGGCCCTACGTACCAATTTCCAGCCACCGCTTAGCCTGTCACTTTCCGTTCTCTAACACCGTCAATCTCCTCTGTCTACCTATCTCCTGCTCTCGCTCGTTTTCCATTATATTGTTACATGAAGTGAAGGTGTAAATCACTTTTATGCTCACTTTGTGAGTGAAAGCGACACTGAGGAACAAAATTATTAATTTCCAAGGTTTGCTCTGTTCTATTGCCGGAATTACAAACAAGGCGACGGGGAGAATGAACTCTGTTGAACGGGAACACTGGACAAACGAGGACAGCCCTGATGTTATCACACTCACAGAAACAAAACTGTCAGGTTACTACTGCACTATTCATCCAATACTACTATTTTATAAGAATAAATAGGGAATAAAAGGTGAGGAGGAATGTCCCCTATTAATCAGATATTGGATATTCAAAAAGCTGTACAGTCCCAGGCTGTGAAGGATTCAGTAATTATATAACAGGAATGCTAACAATTAAATGGCCTAGGATAACAATAAGAGAGTAGTTGCTACTATCATGGGAAGTGCTGCCTCGCTTGCAGAAAGGAATGAGTCGAGAATCTTAATCATGGAAACTTAACCATAATAAGGTAAATTGGAAGACCAGGGAACCTCACGGTAATACAAAGAGAGTTGAATTCCTTACAACAGTGGTGAGAATCTTCCTGTGTCAATATATCCGTTGAATCACACCAATATGGGGTACCAATGGATCCGATATTTACACAGGATGAACCGGGTATAAGAGAGACAGCTTCGAAGTTCTTAGGGATGACCGATCGCAGTAGTATGGTATTTGAGTGACTTGTTGAAGTCGAAATGCACTGTTGAGGGTAAAGACTACAAGCAGTAGCCAAGCATAGGTACGAAGAAATTAAATACTTTCTCGCAAGGATACCTATGGGAGATAGAACTCAACTCGAAGACCCGACAAACAATTCAATACTTCTTAGACAGGAAATGCAAGAAGGTAAACAGAGAAATTCTATCCAATTGAAGAAGAGTATAGGCCGTAGAAATAACCCATGGAATAACCAAGGATGCAAGGACGCAAGGAAGCAAGAAACACAACCACCAGAGAATGGGAAATTACAGTAACAAATAAACAACAGAGACCATACAGAGGGAATACAGATTCACAAAGGTTATTCTAATTATAGGGTTTACAAAGTTGCCACATATCCTGTAACTATATTGTGCTAGGGAAAAGCATTTGAATCACAACAAACTAGTGCAATAAATGAATGGTTGGAAAAATCAAATACAATTTGGTGTAGTAGAAGGGGAGTATAAGGCCTATTCAATAAAGTTTTAATAATAATAATCTTGGTTAATACAGCTTTCAATTATTGTTCAGATTAAATATGATTTGATGTTCGAATTACCTTTCGACACGAGTTTCAAGCACCCCTTGCGCTTCCTGTCCGTGGAACATCTAATTATTTTTGAGTTCTCAATATATATATATAATATATAATATATATATATATATATATATATTATATATATATATATGTAATATATATATATATAATCTTGAAAGTCACTCACACCCAGAAGTGACTCGAACCCATACTGCTAGGAGTTATGCAACTGGTATGTACTAGTATGTACAGTATGGGTTCGAGTCACTTTCTTGGGGTGTGAGTTTCAGTTGGTCTCTAGTCCTGGGGACCATTCAGGCTGTTTGCATGCATATATAATATATATATATATATATATACTTATATATAGATATATATATATATATATATATATATCATTATATATATAGGTCGGTAGATATATATGTATGTATAATATATATATATATATATATTATATATGATATATATATATATATACATAACATATATATATATCTATATTAGATATATGATAATATATATATAGTATATATATATCTATTGACAAAAATAATATATGTATCACCAACAGCGGCTCCTGGTGCAACCCGTCCCGTGCTAGGCCTCGTTAAGGCAGCGGCCGTTCACCCATTTTACCCTCACAAGACGCATTCATCAATTATAACGTATCGTCTATCGAAAATAGGTTTTGCTCTCATTTGTATATCAATATTTATATATATTACAGTATTTGTATAGATATAGCATAGGTTAGTTTAGTGCAGCGGTTCTTTTGGGGATTATTTGTATTTGAAGTACACACACTGAAGCATTTAGCGTTGCGATTCGAGCAGAGGCCGTGAACGAATCAGTGTTCGGAGAAATAATCGAACGTCATCAGTTGTGAGTCGATGTAATAATTTTTTTCTTCCATGCAAAGGGGGTTAGCATGTTGATTAAGCAAACCTTGGCCCTATGTTGATGAGGACGGGGCTGGCTAACTAGCACACCATGTGAGTTTCAAGGGGGGAGGGATTTGAAACCTGGGCTCAAAAATGAGAAATCAATCTTAGCCTCGAGGCCATAAGCCTCGAACGAGGGACATTTCAATAACAACAACAACGCCTTTCACCTGCGCACGCCAAGACATTAACTATATGCATCTTAATGCTCACCACTATGTCACCTTGACCCCCTGCCTGGTGGCCCCTATGGG
This sequence comes from Procambarus virginalis, assembly GCA_020271785.1. NCBI lineage: Eukaryota > Metazoa > Arthropoda > Malacostraca > Decapoda > Cambaridae > Procambarus > Procambarus virginalis. The sequence goes on along the minus strand of WNGS01061674.1, from coordinate 15,042,181 downwards.
GCGATGGGGAAGCAGAAGGAGGGAATGAGACAGATGGTGAAGAGAGGGGAGAGAGAGGAGGATGGAGGAGGAGGCATAAACTAATGAATGATAAAGGTAAGTTAGAGGGTAAAGAAGAACTGGAAGACAAATAATGAGAAAGTAAATGTATGCCTAAGATGACAGGAAAGGCGGAAAAATTTAACTTATAAGAACAGTGGCGTGTTTACAACGTACGAAGTGTGATAGAGAGTATGTGCGCACGAAAAGTCTTTACAAAACAATATGAATTGTGGAATATTCAAAGATACTGACATATATCTTTATTTCCAAGGGTAGATTTGGTAGGATTTGTGTAAGGGTAGATATTTACATTGTCGTGTCGGTAGTCGTCTAGCTAATAGGCCAGTTTGATAGACCTATTGAACTGGCATGCATGGTGACAAGAGATGACAGCTGTTGCAGGGAGAGAGATAACAGGAATGTGCGTTGTGTATGTGTGGTGTGTGGGGTGAAGTGAAGCCTGAAGAACGTTACTGAAGTCTAAATTGGAGCGAGGGTTTGTAATTGGAAACGGACGCTTTGTAAGAGCCACGGTAAATAGGGATGACCGAATGTGGGGATGAGATTAGGTACGAATGACTGAATGTGGGAATAGGAATGGACTAAAAGACTGAAGGGGAGAAAAAATAGTAAAGACCGTAAATTATGTGAATGTGTCCAATAAAAAGCTTTTCGATAACCAAACCAGGAGACTAGGTGACAAAGGTGAAGAGTCAGACAGGAGTAACAGAGGGTCCAGATAGTGCTCTGTAACAGAGCACAGAGTCGCGAGTCACCACGTCGAAAGAGACCAGAGAGTGTCTGGGGGTGGCTCTGTTGCGAGGTTCCACGGGATCCGGTACAAACAGGGGTTCCATGAGAACCGGTTCTATACGAGACCATACTGTTCCTGATCTTTGTTGAATGTCCGTATCTTGAGAGATATGTGCTTTACTCTCACAATATTGGGTTGATTATACATCATTCTAATAATAAGTTACGATGGCAGATGCAGGAAAGCACAGTGATGGGTCAACTCCTAGGGGACTCCATCGAGTTATATCTCCAAGTAGTTGCATAGTAATAGAGTGATAATGCTTCGAACTGAACGGCCGAACACAAGCAACCATATGGAAGAAGACACTATGGAATCCGACAGAGAGAAATGCTTCGAGTTTGATATTGCACCGAGCATGAGAACATAAGATTTAACAAATGCTATATTTATATTTTCAACATAAAAACATGTATTTGACACATGTTTATGTATACAGCTGTGTACTGTATCACTATTTTTTGGGCACAGATTAGCTGATGTCAAAGACCACATATTTCTCGTGACAAAGAGCTCTCGTGACACAGAGTTAGTGTGACAATACAAGAAGCTTTCGGGACAAATAAGGTAAATCAAATGAGACGGTATAGGTACAAAATAAGAGAAGCAGAAAAGAGGATAGTTAACTAGGATTAAGATAATCAAGAACGTGGAAACCAAAGACGGTCTCTACTAGCAGACACAGTGCCCTTGTAGGTGATCAGAGGACGTTCAACATACCTATAAGCTCCAGCGCCTGCGGGTCTGCACATAACCAAGGAAATAGCTCCTATGGTTAAAGCTGATTTATGTCGATCTGTTAGTATCAAGCTCCAGTAAGCTTGTCCGTGCGTGAAAGAAAGGGGTCTTCGGTGGGCAGCTGTCTCTCTTGATGAGAAGATTATTGGATACCATTATTATGATGCACTTCGATTGATAGCTGCTGCAGATGTGCAAGTGAAGGGAGGAACGAGGATGAGGGGAGAGATGGGGGGGGGGAGGAGAGGGGGAGGGGAGGATATTAGGGGGGGAGGGAGGAGAGGATAAGTGGAGGGGGGGATGGGGATGGGTAAATCATCCTGTTCAACAGCATTGGCTGTTGACTGAACTCAACTGAACATGCCAATGTGCAGAAATGAACTTAGCAAAAAGTACTTATGGCCTAAAGCACCATCTCATGTCTGTTTTGTATTGGTAATGAGTTATTTGTTTTCAATGTTAATGTTATCTCAGTGTGTGTGTGTGTAAGACAGCGGTGAGATCCTTAAGGTTACTGAGGTGGCCCTTGAAGATCAAGGCTATCAGCTAGATATATACACAACACCACACCTCGGCAAGCAATTCATATCTACTCCCCCACTTAACTATGCCCAACTAGCATACTCTTGATAATCACCAAGCCAAGCGCGGTCATGTCCCGTTTCCTCCTCGCCGTTTTCTGTCAATAAGTCAAATCACAAATGCCCTAAACAGGTCCTTTTCGGAATGCCAAAGTATTCCGCAATTCTCTTTAATAAGTCGCTTATTAAAACGGAAAAGGAACGAAACAGATCCAGGGTAGAGAAACTGACCCGATTCATTACACGCTCCAGTTCCCATAAAACTGTTTGTGCACAATCTGCCAAGATTATTAACGAGTTCTCACCAGGGAGCCCTGTGCCATTCTTTAATTTACCGAGAGCCGAGCCATGATGTAGCATCTCTTAATTCAGTAATCAGAGTCCTTATGACTGCAATCAAAATGGTATATGTCTGAGAGGCGGGACACGCGCTCTGAGGAGACATATAGGTCCCGACCAGGTGAAAGGTGTAATGGTGAGCAAGCGGGTGCCCCAAGGTTCACCTCAATGACCACTCTTCAGGGTGGGTCCTCTTGCCCCACGTCTGCAAGCAGACTTGACCTTACATAAAGACACCGCGTGCTGAGGACTTCTAGGACGGAGGTGAGGTGATGATGGGGGGGGAGTCGCTGGGAATCATCATTGCAAACAGGTTCCTACGGATGCTGGGAAATTGAACCCAATGGTTATTTATGAATTCCAAATACGATCTTGAAGGAAACATGAAGGACTAGCGACATATCAAAGGCGGCCTGTAGCACTGAAAAAGGCGCTGAGAAACGATTATAAACTGCTATATATATGTTCTGATCTGCCGGAAAGAAATGGTGCTAGCACTTCCATCCATCAAGTATTTTCTATCCTGTAATTATAGGAAATACTGCGCTACTGACCATATGCCTTTCACAGGTAATTGGTAATATAATTCAATCACGGGATATTATCTTTAAAACTTGAGTTAATACCTTTAACACGAAGGCAGCAACTGTGTGCTCACTACCTTGTTAAACAGCAACACATACACAACTAGTTAACTCCCTGGACGCGAAAATCATCACAATAATTCAAATAATCATAATATTCAAGGCACTAAATAACGAACACACTTTGTGTGGTGAGGACGGTCATAAACTCCAAGAGGTCTTTCACGACTCGTTTCTCCGAGTTTTAATTGCAAAACTTACGAAGGAAATATTGAGACCTTTGTAGACAGTGGTTGCTACTTCCAGGAAGCAGGACATATGAAAATTATTTGTTTAACACATAATAACCAGGAAAACTTCAGAGTCAATCTTAGAACAAATTAATAGAATGTATTTGTGTGTGTGTGTGTGTGTGTGTGTGTACTCACCTAGTTGTACTCACCTAGTTGTGCTTGCGGGGGTTGAGCTCTGGCTCTTGGTCCCGCCTCTCAACCGTCAATCAACAGGTGTACAGGTTCCTGAGCCTATTGGGCTCTATCATATCTACACTTGAAACTGTGTATGGAGTCAGCCTCCACCACATCACTTCTAATGCATTCCATTTGTCAACCACTCTGACACTAAAAAAGTTCTTTCTAATATCTCTGTGGCTCATTTGGGCACTCAGTTTCCACCTGTGTCCCCTAGTGCGTGTGCCCCTTGTATTAAATAGCCTGTCTTTATCAACCCTGCCGATTCCCTTGAGAATCTTGATGTGGTGATCATGTCCCCCCTAACTCTTTTGTCTTCCAACGAAGTGAGGTTCAATTCCTGTAGTCTCTCCTCGTAGCTCATACCTCTCAGCTCGGGTACTAGTCTGTGGCAAACCACTTGAACCTTTCCAGTTTAGTCTATGCTTGACTGATATGGACTTCATGCTGAGCCGCATCCTCCCAGGATTGGTTCTGACATATGTGGTATAATGTTCTGAAAAAATTCCTTACACAAGTTTCTAAAGGCCGTTCTTATGTTAGCCAAGCCTGGCATATGCTGCTGATTTTACCTCTTGATATGAGCTTCAGGGGACAGGTCTCCTTAACGGTGTGTGTGTGTGGTGTGTGAGTGTGTGTGTGTGTGTGTGTCGTGTGTGTGTGTGTGTGTGTGTGTGTGTGTGTGTGTGTGTGTGTGGTGTGGTGTGTGTGTGTGTGTGTGGTGTGTGTGTGTGTGTGTGTGTGTGGTAGTTGTGTGTGTGTGGAAAAAAAATAGTAGTTAGTTAACAGTTGATTTGACAGGTAGAGAGGCGGGCCGGAAAGAGCAAAGCTAAACCCCCGCACAGCACAACTAAGTGAATACAAAGACCACACATTCCCAGGAAGCAGCCTGTGGCAGCTGTCTAACTCCCAGGTACTTATTTACTGCTGGTGAATAGACCCCATAGGGTGAAGAAAGAACTCTGCCCCTTTGTTTCCGCCTCGGCCTGGAATCGAACCCGGGCCCTTAGGACTACGACCTCCTAGCGCTACCCATTCATGTATCAGAGAACCTGTCGTATCCTCAGCTACGGTCACTTGTTTACGAACTGTTGTATTCCTTCTGATGTGCCTGTGAAATAATGCAGGTTGGGTATTTTGCTTTACTTGTAAAGTCATTTTCAAAAATGCCTCTTTGATTGACCAGACCACACACTAGAAGGTGAAGGGACGACGATGTTTCGTCGTCGACTTGAGAATGGTCCAGGACGGACGAAACGTGTCGTCCCTTCACCTTCTAGTGTGTGGTCTGGTCAACATACTTTAGCCACGTTATTGTGACTCATCGCCTGTCTCTTTGATTTTCCTTTTCGTTCTGAGGTATTGCTTCCTGGCCTATTGT
>WNGS01061674.1:15000459-15020191 GCA_020271785.1 Procambarus virginalis | reverse complement strand
GGTTTGCTAAAGAAGAGTATAGGTGGTGAGAGGTGGATAGACACTGGTGACTGCGTTAAACTCGTCTGGAATAGTGGGTCTATTCCAGACTCACTATTACACTGGAATGGATAGTTTTGCAGTTTAATAGTGGGGTTTGCAATAATAAATGGCTCAATGAACGTATTCAAATTCCTGATATTTTAAGCCAGAGTTTATTTACCAGCACGAAGCCGACTTAAGTGGCCGCAACGCAACGAAAAGCATATATCTCTGACTTTTGTATTGCGAACAAAAAAATATATAATTGCTTCTGCGGCTGTTCTGGAGTTCTCTCTCTGAAGCTGAATGTTCTAAAAAAAAAAACTCATTAGATGCGTTAAGCGTTCTCTTTTTCTGCGTTAAACTGGTCATCCCTTTCGTTTAAACCTCAACAACCACTTGCCAAATTAGTTTGCTATGACTGGGCGAGCTGGATCTTCACCTCTATTTGAGAGTGGTACCTGTTGAACCATGAAGAATTTCTTCATTTTAGCTAGACTCGTAATAACCAAGACTGTGTACGATAATTATTCCTCTTCTGAAGGTACGTTAAATGTCCCCTTCTGTAATGGAGGATGGATGAGGGGGGGCGGGGGAGAAAAAGTGTTTTTGTTGCGTAATCGAAACTTTTCTTTACTAGTATTAAATATATAGTGTCTTTTACCATCTCCAATTCCATTTTTGTATTATTTAACTTTGGATTTAAATAAGGGGGGGGGGAAAGCAGGTAGACAGACAGACTATCTGTCTCCCATCTGTTCATTGATCTATTTATCTGTCTATAGATCCATCCATGTATCTATCCAACCATCTCTATCCATCCATCAAGCCTTCATTTCTCATCTTTCATCCATCTGTTCATTCATTTATTTGTCCATCCATTTATCTGTCCATCCATTTATCTGTCTATCTATCCATCCTTCTATCAATCCATTTATCCATCTATCCACCTACCCATCCATCCGTCATATATGCATCTATCTGCCTATCCATCTATCCCTATATACATACATCTATTCAACTATCGATCTATCCATCTGTCGATGTATCCATCTATCGGTCTATATATATAATATATCTGTTTTATCCACCTTTCTACTTTCCATTTCATATCCTGCCGTTCGTCGATGTGATTGTATGTTACCTGAATATATCTGAATGTCGGTTGTTCTTCAGCTCCACTACGCTTGGTATCATTAAGCTGTGATGAAGCTCAGTCAAGCTGGGAGAAAGTTCCGTCAAGCTGGGACAAAGTTCCATCAAGCTGGATCGAAGCTCAATCGAGTTTCCAGTTCGTGGGTCTGAAAGACCTTCTTTCTGATCTTTGAAACCCCCCTTTTTTGGATAATTATTTGTATCGTTTCTTTCATTTTCACTTTTTGCCTGACTGATGCTTCTTTAAGTGGCACTTTGTGTGTGTGTGTGTGTGTGTGTGTGGTGTGTGTGTTGTGTGTGTGTGTGTGTGTGTGTGTGTGTGTGTGTGCGTGTGAGTTGTGCCAGTAATTCTACTTACACTGGCCTCCAGGTATCATCAGCCACTTACACTGTCCTCCAGTTATTACTAACTAGCTACACCGCCTTTCAGGTGCCACTAACTACCTACAAGGCCTTCCTCTCCCTCAGGTATCACCAACAACCAATTAGACTGGTCTCCGAGTACAACAAATCACTTAATCCGTCTCCATGTACCATTAACCTCTTTCTAGGATTCCGGACCACCAACCATTACTCTTGCATCAGGGTACAACAAGAAACTTTTCTTTCCTCCAGGTACCTGTAACTATTCATTATGACCCCCACAAACACCACACTTCCTCGGCCTTGCTGCACAGTTGGTCGGGGTTCCAGGCAGGTTCCAGGCAGGACTCCACCCATGGCCTCTAAGCACCAGCTTCCCTCTGGCCTCCAGGCCTCAGTCTCTCACTGGCCTCCAGGTGAAATGGCCTCCACTAGAGAAAATGTTCAACCATCCACTTATCATTCTCGTGGCTGTGAGGGCTCTGTAACCCTCCAGTCAAGAATCATTAGACGAGATGGGTAATGATTAAGTTATTTCAAGTCGTCGGCTGTTATTGTCGCGCAATTAAGATGTTCTGCGTTGTTCGGGCGACGATCTGTAATTAACATCACAATATATCATGCCAAAGTAGAACAATATTTAAGCTAATGCTGGCGTAATTGTATAATTGCATGCAATTACCGCAAGCAATTTGTAGTCGTGAAGTGAACGACTACAGTTGCAAGGGGGCCCTGTTGCAATTGGACGGGGTCATTTGCGTAAAATATGTGTGTACCGTTTACAATAAAGCAATCATCATCCGGGACCAACACTTCGCTGTGTTGCATATACATTACGATGTAAACAGATATCAAATCAAACTCCCCCAAAAATATTTAAATGTTTATAAAAACTAATTTTTTTTTTTCGTCTCAAGAAACCTCTACAATCAAACTGTTCCTTGGTAAATATTTTGGCTAAATATTACCTAATGGTTAGCAAGAGTCATACCGTGGACTCGCACTATTGAGCAGGTCTGATTAGATCAGGGTGTTAGAGTATTCAGGGTTAGTGTGAGTGAGGTGATATCTGTCTGACATCACCTCATTTAAAGTGGACTTGAGACCCTCAACCTGGCAATCAGGATTGGGGTGCCCGAGCCTGATTCTTGCTTGATGGACTCTAGTCCCTTTTAGGATCATTATTTTCAAATCCTGGAGAGAGAAAAGTGCTGTGTTTGTCATCCATGATGGCCCCTTTTCTTGCACGCATTCTTCAGGAAATGTTATTTAAGGACCCTTCCTCTTCCCCTTTCTCCATGTCTCTGTTAACCCCAATATACCACCCATTTCCAAGACGCACCTCCTCTTCTCTTATTCCCCCACTCCCCATCATGTGTTCCTACTTGTCCTACCCCCTCTTCAACCCCCATTCACACCCTCTCCCCCAATTCCCATCTACATCAACCCCTTACATGTGGTTGGTGTAGGTAGGGCATCTTTATCTGGCTCCTGTTTTACCTGTGTTTATATTATACTCTTCAGTTTTGATCTCCGTACTATGGAATGAACAGAAATTCACTTGAACTTGTACAATGAAGAATTACAAAGTTAATCTCAGCATTTAAAAACCTTCCAAATGAAGATTGATTAAAAAAAAGCTTAACCTTCACTCCCTCAAGAAAGAAGAAGTGTTACGGGTGACGTAATTGAAGTATATAAATGAATGAAAGGCTGTCATAAAGGTGATATTAATAACACGTTAAAAATATCCACACAAATTAGAACACGGGGGAAAAAAATGGCATAAACTGGGTGAGTTTACAGTCAGGAATTATCCGGTTAAATACGTGTTTGTAAATAGGATGGTTGATTTATTGAGCAAAATACCGGGTTACATAATAAATGTGGGATCATTGGGTTGTTCGTAGTGTGGGTCAGACATGTAACGAAGGATTTGTTCATGTAGCGAAGGAGTTTGGGTGGAAGTAAATAGGAGCTGCCTCGTGTGGGCTATTTATCCTTCTGAAGCATCGATTATTCTTATGATTTTTATTGTTATATCCCCCACTCTCAGTCCTCTCCCCCTATTCCACACCCTATAGCCCCCCATTCCTCATCACGACTCCCATTCCCCTACCCATATCCTCTCCATATACTCCTCCCATTCTCCATTCCATATCTCCGCTCTATTCCCGATTCTCATTCCACACCCTTGCATCCCTTTCCTGTTTCAGACCTTTCCCCTTAATTCCTCCTTCCCCGCATTCCCTACCGGGACAGATCTGTCCCTTTTCTCCATCCTTCCATTCCTTCAAAAGCGAGCGAGTGCATATTACCTCTACCTTTCCAGGGAGCTTTCCTTGCACGCTTTGGTCATTCAAGACATTTTTCAATATATATTTATACAATACCTTAAACGCAAGTCACTCGCTGAATAATAGACGACAGATTTTGTCTTGTGCCTGATTTCTATTTCAATTCGTCTATCTTTCCTAAGAGGTATAGACGTCTAAAAGTTGTGTTCAGTATCGGATAAAACTTTAATGTGAGAGCAAGTTGATAGGACTCTAAGATTTATTGCTCAAGCTGGTGAATTTCTCAGTGGAAATATGCGCAGGCTTTAGATTTTGCGATTAAAACGATACATCTTGAGTTATTAGCCAAAATTATGCACTCGTGCATTATTGCACATGCTCTCTTAGTGCAGGTGCAGTAACCGTCACTTATAAGGAGGAAGACGGACAAGTCCTCAGTTTCTCATTGAAAATAGATAAAAAAAATATAACCACAAATAAATCCTTCTTACGAGAGATAGTTTCCCAACAAGACACGTAGCTGTGTGTAGCGGCGAAGGTGACAAGACTACAGTCACCTTCGTCAGAGTAGTGACGAAGGTGATTGGGCTCACCCAAGGACTTGTAGTCCAGAGTACACCGACATTTCTGTACCAAAAAGTACAATCAGACACATGCACGCTGAGCCCCGGTGAACTCTTTTCATACCTGATTCGTTGTCTCCGGTGATCTGTTCTGAGGATTGAATTCATAGTTTTGAGGAAAGATGTTCTCGAGTAGCCCATCCCAGCCCGTCCTCACAACAAAGGACAGATGCTCGTTAATCTTGCCTCAAAAAAAAACCCTGTTTATAAATAAACAACGGTTTACACACGACTTACAACTGATGACGTTCGAATAGTTGTCGAACGATGCTTCGCTGACGTCCTCTGCTCGAACCACAACGGTGTAACTGCTTCACCCACGTACCACAAATACAAATAATCTCCGTCAGGACCTAAACACCTTACCAAACCTAACATAACCTACATCTAACTATTGACCTTTAATGTATAATAATATTCATTTTTACATGCAAGCAAACCTTTTTTTTTAACACAGGACGTTCAAATTGATGTTGACCAGACCACACACTAGAAGGTGAAGAGACGACGACGTTTCGGTCCGTCCTGGACCATTCTCAAGTCGATTCAAATTGATGAATACATGCAAGCAAACCTTTTTTTTTTTTAACACCTTTTTTCTTTGAATACATGCTTCTTTCTTAACACCTTTGAATACATGCAAGCAAACCTTTTTTCAAATTGATGAATACATCTTGGGGACTCGACCACGTTAGCGAGCCTTCCCTGAGAACACGTTTAAACGGGATACGATTTGCTGTACTGGAGGCGCGCTCAAAATCAGCGTTAATTAGCGTAATAACTTAGTGATAAGGCAGCCACGAGTGTGTGTGCGCTTTGTCGAGTAATGAACCCGGTAACTGTTACGGCAGTGACTGCTGTGTAGACAATATCGGTGACGCGGTTTGGTCGTCCTATTAATTCAGCAATTAGTCAACGCTGGCAATCAGATGAGCAGCTTGAGTAATCTAGGATGTTGCAGCAGTTATCCAAATCAAATTTATAAGCCGGTTAGAACACAGTGACGCGTGTGATTGGACTTTTTTTTTAATAAAAAGTCCTGTTTTGGGAAACCCAGATCACCAGTTACAGACAAAAATCACAATAGCGTGATGCATCATATGCACAAATCCACAAATCCTCTCTCCTCGGAGGAGGAGGAGGATCTCCTCGGGATCCTCTCGGACGTAGATTCGAAACCTCATCACGGCCCTTGTGGATTTATTCACCAGATCACCAGTGCTATAGCAACCTGTTGTATGAGGGTGTGGTGTTCCGTTTGCTAAGAGGAGGAAGCACACGAGTGAATTTGACACCCACTGGCCCACAAACACCTCAACATTGCACACAGTCAACAGCCCAGGAACTGTAAGGGAAAATAGCCCAGATGACGTAGTTGTTATAGATTCAGTTACTGGGAACAAAAAGTTCCAAGTAGCACGGGCTATGGTGAGCCCGTAGTGGACCATCCAGGCACAGAAGCGGGGCACGTAGCACGGGCTATGGTGAGCCCGTAGTGCACTTACCTGGCACAGGAGCGGGGGCCCAGATGATTCTCTTACGTCGGGTTATAGAGAGAACGAGCATAAGGGGGAGTAGGGGGTGGAACTGGAGGAGGAACTATCAGGAGAAAGTGGCACGGGCTATTCATGCCCGTGCCGCCTCTTGGGTGGTTTAACCTTCATCAGTCAATCAATCGGGTAACGGTAATCAATCTTTTACGGGCTCACCATAGCCCGTGCTACATGGACACTTCGTTCTGAGTAGCTAAATCTGAAACAACAACAACATTGGGTAAGGTTGATTGTGTTTGAACACTCACACTATGGGCCGGCGTCTTGAAACAATACCTGTGTGTTGTTCATGTACCAATGATGTGATTTCGAAACGACCGTAGTTTTAGCTAGGGAAATAATGCTTATTTTTCATTGAGTATTGCAGCGAGAGAACATTTGTTTATTCTTTGTTACCTGAGCTACTGTAATTTATTGTAAATAACCACGANTTTATATATATATATATATATATATATATATATATATATATATATATATATATATATATATATATATAGGAGACAGATTTTCGCTGAACACTGAGTATTTTCGTCTACCAACCCTACATGTTTTTATTCCAAACAACGATAATTATTTATTTATTTATTTTACTATACAACGTTTCGTAACAGTTTACAGAAAAGTTACATACGGAGTAATCACTGTTCGAAAACCTCATTCAGCTCTGCTGGGGTGAGGTGCGTACCCAAGATACAGAAGACATTTCCTCTCTGGATCGCAACAGTGAGGCGCTGGAACAAGAAACTGGCCGCTCTTCGCTCGCTAGTTTGCCTTACGAGTTAGAAACTCACTTTCCTTAGGAACTTAAATGCACATTATTAGTATTTGGGTCTCCCTGAAGGTGGCATCCCAACCACCCTTAGCTCTACTATAAGGTAAATTAGTTATGAACCAATATACATGCCCAAGTACCTTTCCACACAACCTCTTTTCCTTTTATGGTTGCAGGGTAACTCCATCTAGGCCCATGTGACTGTTGTCAGGTCTGCACAGCTAAGGTTCCCTTTGTGCTGGACACCCAGCTGAGGTTCTCTTTGTGCTGGACACCCAGCTGAGGTTCCCTTTGTGCTGGACACCCAGCAGAGGTTCCCTTTGTGCTGGACACCCAGCTGAGGTTCCCTTTGTGCTGGACACCCAGCTGAGGTCCCTTTGTGCTGGACACCCAGCTGAGGTTCCCTTTGTGCTGGACACTCATCTGTAGCCAAACTTCTCTTGATGTAACTGACTGCTCCGTGTCAATCAATCTTTTCCTTTGACTTGCGACAGGTGATAACATGGCTGCCGTATTAGTCTGCCGGCGCATAGCCGCAAATACACCGGTGTTTGGTTGAGATAGGGGCGGTAAGAGGCAGAGAAACACCAATATTAGAGCTTGATGATCTAGGCATGTTCCAAGGCGGAATTAGGAATAGCCAACAGGAGGTCCCCAGCATGGGGGGCTTGCACGGCGAGGAGGCGTGCTTTACCTTTACAGGATGGTGCAAACAGGATTTTCTTTACAGGATTACAGCTGGGAAAATCTCGTGAGTAGGTTCGAACCCTAATCACGACCCTCGTTGACTTGTTCTTTATCAGAGTATTCTGGACTACGCTCACATTTTTAAAACTACACTGATATTAAAATTCTCAGGAGTGCAGTAGATTCGTGCATCATTAGCAGTATACTGAGAAATATGTCTATTCTGAAGGACTGATTCCCTATAAGACTAGGATTATGTAAAGTTTTCTTAATCAACTTTAAAGTTTTACTTATATCAGATTTGGGGTTGTGCAAACATTTTGTACTTGTCATGATTAATCATAAATAAGCCTCAAAATCATTGAAACGATTACTGAAACTTCACCTTAATATCGTGGTTTAAATATAAATTTTCGTAAGAACAAACATTAGAAAGTTTCCTGTTGTGTAACTGAGCCATGCAGGTTGGTTATGCGAGTTGGTTAGCTCCTCGTCACTGTTCTCACAGTCTCGCTGTTGATTGATGATTGATGAAGATTAAGCCAACCAAAAGGTGGCACGGGCATGAATAGCCCGTAAGTGGTGGCCCTTTTAAGCCATTACCAGTATCAAGAGCTGATACTGGAGATCTGTGGAGGCGCGACTGCACCCTGCGTGACGGGAGATGTCTCCCGTGGACCAAATGGTGACCAAATTTGATGTGCAACACTCACAATAGGAAATGTCTTTTCCTGTCGTAGCTCAGTCGATTAAGGCAGTGTCTGGATGCTCCCGACGCAGGTTCGAATCCTCCTCACTGCCCTTGTGGATTTGTTCATTAAAAACGACCGACTTATCCCAGTTAGGGTCCACTCTACTCTAACAAGCAAAAAAGACCTCTACTTAGCCCAATTAGGGTCCACACTACTGTAGCAGGCAATCTAGTCACCTAACCCCATAATTAAATCATACCCCTCTCCTGTCAACTTCTAACTTATAATCCACAAAAAGTCGGGCTTATTATATAAGAAATCGACGTATTCGAAACCAATTCGTAATACTCGAGTTCACTGATGACCAGACCACACACTAGAAGGTGAAGGGACGACGACGTTTCGGTCCGTCCAGGACCATTCTCAAGTCGATTATGAGTCTGCATGCTCTCTCTCTGCATACTCGAGTTCACTTTCATTAAGACCATCAGTAGGACTCCTCGCTGTCATGTTCCTGTACACCACAGTCCCTCACCTATCATTTTCACCCCATGGAAGTGTGCGTTGTAATTAGAAAACATTGCGAACTCTAATGGGAATCGTCTATAATTGCAGAGGAGAAAGATTTATAAGGACGAATAAGGGGAAAAGAAATTTGAATATGAGGTATGAGGAGAGAATGTGTGAGGTGAGTGGTGTTAATTTGGTGCTGACGGCATGACCAGCCCAAGACGGTCATATGCGGGGCGTAAACCAAGATGGAGATGAAGTCATAAGGAATAGGGAGCGAGTCACTGTGGTTGAGGTCTGGGAGATTTACAGAAAGAGAGAGAGAGAGAGAGAGAGAGAGAGAGAGAGAGAGAGAGAGAGAGAAAGAGAATAATTAGTCGACATTTTGGGGTGAAATTTGACTATTCTGTGACCACGAAATGCCATGTGTTAAGTTGAATTAAACCACATATCAGAAGATGGAGAAACAACGTCATTTCGATTCCGTCCTGGACCCTTATCAGGTCGTGTGTGTGACGGTCCAAAACGGCCCGAAACGTGGTTGTTTCTCCAGCTTCTGAAGTGGGATTTGGTTGCCTTATCTTCAATTACGTTATTGTGACTCGTCGTCTTCCGTGTGTCAAGCCTAACAAGCAAGCCATCCAAGAAACCTATTGCTCCAAGACGCATCTCATTCCTTCTCGACAGCGAAGCGCAACAAAGCCTTATAAAAATCACAAGTCCGCTCCAATCTTAAATATGAACCACTTTCCTGAATTGCCAGTTCATCCCTTCCCAACCCCTCGCATAATTGGTTCGAATTCTGATAGAGAACAGAGCAAGAAGGCGACTCTTTAGTCCTGATCTATCCTGGTTGGACTTGTCAGAACATCGGGGCTTTAAATATCAGAGAGATGTTTGCTACCTAATTGTTGTGTAAGATTTCAACTGCTCTTAAAATTCCCCATCTGGCCCAGCTCCAAGGATAGCCAAATATTGTCAACTCCAACACATAGCCCTCAGCCATCATCAGGCTTCCCCTTGGCTCTGGTGTTCTAAAAAAAACACTCATTCAGTTATCATTCATTCTTAAGATGGTGCATTTGGAACCATGTTCACTCGAGACTGAAATATATGTGAAATCCAGCCAGTCGACTATATAAAGACTCTAGTACACATTCGGCAAAAGCATCGTTTTGTTACTAGGATTGTAACAGCACTAAATAAAGTTTATTTCTAATGGAAAGTAATAAAAAAACTCGTCAAATAAATGAGGTTTTAGGGTCAGGCTTCGGATGAGCTGATGCAAGATAGCAGCTCCTAACTTGCAGTTTAATAAGAAACATCTATACTATTTCTAATAAACTCAGAGAGAGAACAACAAAAAGGGAGAAAGAGAGAAATGGACAGACAAACAGACAAACAGACAGACACAGATTCAGTTTAATAGGAAAAAATATTTAACGATAATCAATAAGAGACGGATTATATCTGTTATATGTAATTACTAAAAATTACTGAATGTTCTCAATGTAAAAAAAAATTACTAGTAATAATTATACCTTGATGTCCAATACCGGAGAATAGTTCCACTTTATTCTGACAAACCTCTCGTATCTTTATTTACAACGACTATCGGTCGAACCATTTTCTTATTTCATCTTGAGCCTTGAATCAGTTTCCAGTTTCGAATCAACAAACGAACCAGTTTTGTTCCAGTTGGGACACTTCAGGGATGATGTACTGGCTTCAACGACCAACTATGCCCGTACATAGTATCTGTCTTGAGCTACGAATCGTAGCTTACAGTCGAGTCACTGTATCATACAATTCACACGAAGTTAAGGATGTACACACAAATTTATTGTCGTAAATAAAGTAAATAAACGTAAGTAAACTAAATAAAGCCACATATGCAGAGAGTTTCACACATGTTTATTATTATTATTATTATTATTATTATTATTATTATTATTATTATTATTTAAACAGTTTCTTTACTTTGGAAAATTAATGAAATCAAAATGTAATAAACACAAACGATATTTATGAATGGTAATCTAATTTATAATATATTACAGGGAGATTTCAATGTCAAGCAGATAGTAATCTTTGAGATGTAAGCTTAATGCACGTAAAATTCAGGTAATCGTTCTTCAGTTACGGTAACACTAACGTTATCATAAACTTCAAGTTTATCAAGTTTAACAAATTTGCTATCATTTTATTCCAGTATAGTTGAGGCAGTTGATAGTGGTAAGGTTTGTGATGTTGTGTACCTTGACTTTAGCAAAGCTTTTGATACAGTGCCACATGAAAGACTGATTAAAAAGATTGAGGCTCACGGTATTGGGGATGGTATATTAAGCGGATTAAGGCATGGCTAGACCAAAGGCAGCAAAGAGTATAAACGGAGTTAATCCAGAGTGGGAAAATGTTGTAAATGGAGTGCCTCTAGGCTCTTTCCTGGGACCTCTGTTAATTATAATATTTATAAATGATTTAGATTCAGGTATGAGCAGCAATATTTGTAAATTTGACGATGATACACAATTCTGGATGGAAATGAACACGGAAAAAGACTCGCTATCACTTAAAGACGATCTAAATAAGGTTCTGAAATGGTCAAAAGATTAGCAGATGCAGTTTAATGCTGACAAATGTAAGGTTTTGACGCTAGGTAATGATGACAGAGTTACAAGATACGAGCTCGATGGTGCTGAGATTGCGAAGTCGGATTGCGAAAGAGATCTGGGAGTTATGATTAGTAAGAATTTAAAGCCAAATATCCCATGCATAAATGTATGAAATAAGGCAAATAGGACACTGGGATATTTATTGAAGCGTTTGTAATAAAACACCTGATGTTAGTCTTCAGCTATAACTTGTACTTGTTATTCACTATATATAAATTATGCAGCTCAGTTTTAGTCGCCATACTATAGAATGGGTATAAATTGGATAAGTTTTAGGTGTAGGAAAGACCTAGGTAAAATATTGGTTTGGTAACAGGGTTGTGGATTTGTGGAACCTATAACCGGGTAGCATAATAGACGTAGGATCCCTTGATTGTTTCAAGCGCAGGTTAAACATGTATATGAATGAGTTTGGGTGGAAATAAAGAGGATCTGCCTCGTATGGGCCAATAGGTCTTTTGCAGTTTCCTACATTCTCATGTTCTTATTTGTCTTTGCTTGCCTTATTATACGAATGTCATACTTTCATTCTGCTTTCCCTATTTCATTATATTATGTGCATGATATCACAGAAAGTGTGATTATATAACGATCATATAGCGATCAAGCTCTCGCATCTCTGATTGATTGATGAAGATTAAGTCAGCCAAGAGGTGGCACGGGCATGAATAAACCGTAAGTGGTAGATTTTGTTTTTCTTTTTTGAGGGACTGTGATCTTTGGTCGTGAAAGGATATACTGCAGGCTGATAATCTAATTGATTTATTATTCTTATTATATCTTAATCTCGCACTTAAATGCAGATGGTGAGTCACAATAACGTGTTAACCAGACCACACACTAGAAGGTGAAGGGACGACGACGTTTCGGTCCGTCCTGGACCATTCTCAAGTCGATTGTGAAGAGACGATTGATTGGTGAAGATTAAGCCACCCAAGAGGTGGCACGGGCATGAATAGCCCTTAAGTTGTTGTTTGTTGTTTAAGATTCAGCTACTGGGGAACAAAACGTTCCAAGTAGCACGGGCTATGGTGAGCCCGTAGTGGACTTACCTGGCACAGGAGCGGGGCTGTAACTTGGAAGAGACGAGAAAGGCACGAACATAAGTAAAGCAAGAAAAAGGTGAGAAGGAGGAAATCTTGGAGGAAATTAAAAGCAAGGCGAAAGATAGGGGTAATAAAGGGTATGAAGGGGGTAATAAAAAGGAGTAAATAAGAACGAAAGAGACAGTAAACGAAAAGAAAGAGAAAGAAATAAAGAAAGGGGTAGCCTTATGTTAGGTCACGTTTGTTAGAAAGTTCAGAACATTTGAGTATATACTGTGAAAGGGAAGAGTCAACAGCAACAAAGCCAGGACTCAGGTTCATGTTGGGTAGGTTGTGTATCAGAGCCGATTCGACAAGACGGCGTCTGTCTAGAGTAGAGGCAGGAAAGATTATTTTAGAAGAAGACCTATCAATAGGATGATTAGAAATCGTCAGTCCTTACTATGTGGCTGCTATCGCGGGGAAGGATACTTTTAATACCCTATCGCATCTCGAAGAACCATTGTCCATATATATACGACTCCTGGAATGGTTTCTCACACGGGAACATCTCCCGTCATGCAGGGTGCAGTCGCACCTCCACAGATCTCCAGTATCAGTTCT
Source organism: Procambarus virginalis (assembly GCA_020271785.1). Classification (NCBI taxonomy): domain Eukaryota; kingdom Metazoa; phylum Arthropoda; class Malacostraca; order Decapoda; family Cambaridae; genus Procambarus; species Procambarus virginalis. The sequence goes on along the minus strand of WNGS01061674.1, from coordinate 15,007,191 downwards.
TGATACTGGTAATGGCTCAAAAGGGCCACCACTTACGGGCTATTCATGCCCGTGCCACCTCTTGGGTGGCTTAATCTTCATCAATCATCAATCAGTCTCTCACACTCGGAACGACAAGCATAAAAACCTTAGTCATAAGGAAACTGCAGAAGGCCTATTGGCGCATGCAAAACAGATTCTATATATTTCCGCCGAAACTCATTTATATGTGTCTAACCTACGCTTGAAACAACCAAGTGATCCCATCTGTTTCAGAAATCAACAACCCGATTTCCAAACCCGGGTTGGAAACCTGGGTTTGGAAACCATTAGCCATTACCTAATGAGCCATTACCAGAGCGCAACTCCATAGTCTCCTGAGACTGATGGATGCCTACTATTTACCCAGGTATTTCCCAAATCTAATCTGATCTATTTGATATCCATTTGTTTCGTGTTCTATTTCGTGTTAGTAGATTTAATACCTTTTTAACATGGGTCTCAAACCAACCATCACAAGATGGAGAAACGTTTCGGTCCGTCCTGGACTATCATCAAGTCGTGAGTGAAGAGTTTGGTAATATCCTCTTGTTAATATTTCCATTGTTCAAGTTCATTTATGAACTTGAACACTTCGTCTACGTCCCCCCTACTAACCCTTCGGCATTCTGGAGAGTATAACATTACGTTTTGTACATATCTCTATTCATACGGAAGGTTTCTAATTCCTGGGAGTAACTTTGTTATCCTTTACTGAACATGTTCAGTTGAATTTATGTCCGTTCATGTTGTAACAAGAGCAATATAAAGCTGACAAATAAGAATGAAATTTAATAAGAGAGAGAGAGAGAGAGACTGCGACTCAAAATAACCAGATCATATTTTAACTGAACTTTTATACGCTCTAATCTTCACTGCAAAATATAATGCAAATTAATAAGATTCAGAAACAGTGATATACGAGGTATATTTATGGAAAATCTAGTGTATATTCTTCCATAAAGAAAAAGCCAGATTTATGGGGCTCCATGTCACATTCATCCTTCGCCGTCACCCTAAAACCAGGAATATTTATAGCAACCCTTCCTTACAAAAACGTTAATTTTAATAAAACTTCTGTTATGGTATATTGGACTGTAAATATTAAAAGCTGGAAAGGTTATGCATCTCGAACTGCCTTTGGAATGTAGAGCAGGAAGAGCAGCAGAAGTAACAGGAGCAACAACAGCAGCATCAACCGGATCAACAGTAGCAGCAGTAACAGGACCAACAGCAACGGTCTTGCAACAGCAGAGACCAAAACAGCAGCCGACTCAACATGCTGACATGACTTGCAGTGTCAGCTGTGATATACAGCAAGGAGGCGTTCCTCTTTCCCCACACTTGCATCAGGAGACCTGGCTAGACCTGGCTAGTCCTGGCCAGACCTGGCTAGTCCTGGCCAGACCTGGCCAGGAGGAGCTCTTGAACCATAAGATCAAGAGCTTCCACCTGTGAGCCTCACACAACCAATCCGGAACTCTCTTATCACCTCTCATGCAAAACTAACAGGGTGTTCGAGGCTTCACCTGGCTCCTGATTAGGCAGACTATATACCGTTCATTTTGGAAGCTCTCGTTGACTCCATCGATGATATTTGTGGAACGTGCGCCACCACCACTACCTCATGCCCTCCCACCTGCTCTTCAAGCTTCAAGCTTTCGTGGCCAAGAGCCTCCAGCAGAGATCAGATAAGCCACATTGTCCAAGACTTTCTGTATGTCATTTGCATAAATGCATTAAGAACGGCTGTGTAATTACTTCGGGGTACATTAAGACGAACATCAACAGTCAAACTGAGCCCGTTTTGAAGTACTAAAAATACTAAACGTTGCAGATATTCTCAGTACAAACGCCTCAATTATCCAAGGGATAGAAAACCTTTATTGTGGTACTTACGATAGCGGACCTGGTACCTACTATCGTGGATTTGGTGCCCCTGAGCGCGGACCTGGTATCTACGATCCAGGAGTATCCATACCTACGATATGGAGTATCTATTGGCAGCTATCGTAACAATTGCCACGCTCACTAATCCTAACCATTTGTATTCATGACCACAGTAGCTAGTAATCTTTCCAGGAATAAAACCAAGATATAAACAAATCCGTAAGGGCCTTGACGTGGGTTCGAATCTGTGCTCTAGATGTTCACAGACGCGCTCTAGTCAACTGTAACCTCCAGCACATAGGTTCGAATCCTCACCACGACCCTTGTGGATTTCTTCATTTGATATATCACGCTATTGTGAGTTCTGTGTGTAAAGATATAATGAGGTATTAACGAAGCGATAGGTAGATAGAATAAATTAGTATAGGAGGACAATGAGCACAGAGAAAGAATAAAGAGAGGAAAAGAAGAGAGAAGAGACTACAAAAGCCTTTGGGTTGTAAGAACGTTCGAGTTTTTACGAGACTCGTTTCGATATACAAAGTTTCGATCTGACCAAAAGCGAAACTTTAAAATCATTGCGTGAATAATTTGTCACATGTTTACTTGTAAAATTAAATAAGCAATTTTAAACTAACATCTTAATAAAGGAAACTTTATGCAGAAATAGCGCTATACTAACATACTTGTAAAGCCTGAAAGCTTAAATTTATGTTCGTGTATTAAAGGAAGCTGGAATTGGGTGCAAAATAAAGCATGCAACAAGAGGCTGTTGCGTGTACGAAAGCCCCTCATTAACAGCTTAATTCGTGTCCAGTATTCATGCTTAATTCGTGTCCAGTATTTATGCTTAATTCGTGTCCAGTATTCATGCTAATTCGTGTCCAGTATTGCTTAATTCGTGTCCAGTATTCTAATAATCGTAAAAATCGTATCTAAATCTCTTCAAATGTGCTGTTAATATTAAATTAGGATTAATTCAATCTCTACTCAATATTGATTGAGTCTAACTCCCACGTTGTATGTCTGTGGTATTGATTTAGCGCGACGCTAATGCATAGCTGATGAGTCATTAATGCTCAGCACTATATTTTAAACTACAAATCTCTGGATAATTTAATATTTAAACCTCTAATCTGTGAGGTTCATAAAGGTGTCATCAGTGACACGATGAGCCAAGACTTTTTTTTTAGCAAGGAACACACACACACACACACACACACACACAACACACAACACACACACACACACACACACACACCACACACACCCACCACACACACCGCGGCACCACACCACACACCACACACACCACACACAAAGGCCTGGTAGCCTGGTGGATAGCGCGCAGGGTCGTAATTCTGTGGCGCGGTTGCCATTCCCGACCCAGGCAGAAATAAATGGGCAAAGTTTCTTTCACCCTGAATGCCTCTATTGCCTAGCAGTAAATAGGTACTGGATCATCCTGTTGATTAGTCTCCTGTTGGCCAGCATCCTGTTGGTTAGTCTCCTGTTGGCCAGCCTGTCTTTAACAACCCTGTCGAATCCCCTGAGAATTTGAATGTGGGTGATTCATGTCCCCCCTAACTCTTCTGTCTTCCAACGAAGTGAGGTTTAATTCCCGTAGTCTCTCCTCGTAGCTCATTACCTCTCAACTCGGGTACTAGTGTGGTGGCAAACCCTTTGAACCTTCTCCAATTCGGTCTTATGCTTGACTAGATATGGACTCCATGCTGGGGCTGCATACTCCAGGATTTGGTCTGACATAGGTGGGTATACAATGGTTCTGAATGATTCCTTACACAAGTGTTCTAATGCCGTTCTTATATTAGCCAACCTGGCATATGCTGCTGATGTTATCCTCTTGATATGGGCTTCAGGGGGACAGGTCTGGAGTGATATGAACCCCCCAGATCTTTCTTTCTCTCTGACTCTTGAAGAATGTTCAATCTCCTAAATGGTACACTTTATCTGGTCTCCTGCTCCCTACACCTAGTTCATCACCATACATTTACTTGGGTTAAACCCTCTAACAACCATTTGTTCGACCATTCCTTAGTTTGTTAGGTCTTCTTGAAGCCTCATGTGTGTGTGTGTGTGTGTGTGTGTGTGTGTGTGTGTGTGTGTGTGTGTGTGTGTGTGTGTGTGTGGGTGGTGTGGTTTTTAGGGGTGTTTTATCGGGCCGTGTGAGTCAGTGTCCCAGCATATGTAAACCTGCATAGCAAGTTAATTAATACACACACCACAGCTCACCGACGGACCGATCTATAAGCAGCTCCGTGTGCGGGCAGTCCGCCATTGTTCTAATGAGATAAGCATCACTGTAGTATAATATTGGGGAGTCGGGTATCACCTGGTGATCATTGGCAGCTGGGGGTGATGGAGTGGGGGCCCAAACCTCTTCATCACACCCCTCTCCCTTTTTCTGCTCCCTCTCCTTTCTCTTTCTACCCTTCGTACCCCTTTCTATCTCAACCCCTCACCCTTCTTCCCTGTCTATCCCTCTGCCTTCTGTTTCTGTTCATTCCCTTTTCCGTTCTTCCTCAACTCTATCTCATTCAAACTATCCCTCTTCAATGTCAATCTCTCGTACCCCTTCTCTGTCTAGCCCTTCCCTTTCATCCCCTTCCTTTTCACATTCCTTCTCGTCTCTCTTCTCTCCTATCCATAAAGATAGCACCGCCACACCCCTCTCCACTCCTGCCCCGATGAGCCTCACAACACAAGTTCTTTTCCGCAAGAGGGAAGGCTCTAAATGTTTTATTTACTGGGATACATTATATCCAGGTCCAACACAACATGAGGTTATTTTTTATAAGTTAGTATGTACGGGTGTACTTTTTTTTCGTTTAATATAAAAGCCATATTTTCTAAGTTTTCTTCATGTTGTTATTTGTGTGGTCATTTAGTATTACGAATATATTCTGGTTTGGTTTCTGTATCCTCTAATTAATTTAGAGATTTCATTTTTTTCTGAAAGCAGAGGTGGTGAATCTTGGTGCTATTTCTCAGATCACTAGATCTGGATCTCGAGACACTGCTACCTCCATACAGCATCACCATCACAAGATCCCTCACAGATCACCATTAACCTTAGCTCGCCCACACCACTCTCCACTTTGAGCACCACCACCACCATAAGGTGTTGAATCCAATGATGTACTGACCAGATCCAAACAGAATGAATCAAGACTAGAGATATGTTTACTAGTTTAGTTCTCTACCTGTTTCATTACTTTTTGTTGCGCTTCTATATAAGGTTTTGGAACCCAGTGTTGTGGAAAAGGTACGAGATGCCCTCACAGCTTTATTTAGTTTTCTTGGCTGCATTGCTTGCTAGTTTCAGCACGTTTCTTTGGCATTGTCAATTAGGAGATATCCAACTTTGATCCCCCCCACCCCCCCCCCCCCCCCCACACACACACAACACAAATGTGCACTTCCTCACAGAGCACTAGATTTTTGTTAATCATTCACATGCCTGCTCTGTTCATACAGTAGTTGGTATCATATAATAAATTCTTTCTGTCCCAAGTCTATCGCGACATTGCCTATCACCAGTAGAAATGGTTACAGTAGGTAAACAACGGCCTCATTTTTTGAATAGACAGCATTTCCTTTCTTGTCATTTAAAAGTTCCAATACATCAGCTAGAGCTTGTGGGATGACTAGTAGATAGTTGAGTTATACTGCCCACAAAGAGAGGTCCCACGTGCAGCCTTGTGGTACACTGAAATCAATTTAATGACTTGAGATTTTGCTCCATTAAAGATTACTGTGAGAATCCGTCTTGAAGGTGATTTCTTACTAGCTGTAGAGAAGCTCATTAAAAATTCATTCATGATCATCAGTTTGTGGTGTGGTACCATAGCTGGTTAAAAGCTCCTGCAGTGACCAGTGCAACATCACAGTGATCTTGAATTCATTCAGTGACACTGGTCTGAAGTTGCTGATCACTGATCGGCTCTTCTCTTTGTGAAGAGCCAAGAGCCGATATAGACAAACTATATCGGCCGTGTTCATATGTTTTGAACAAGACGGAGTTGGTAAAGAGAGTGAAAAGTAAAGCCATCAGGTCCACTCAAGGGTGTAATGGTCCTGGAATAACTGTAGTTCATCCCATTTCCTTTGGTATGTGAGTGATTTATTGAGAAGACGGTCGATTATCCCCCCTCTCTCTCTCTCTCTCTCTCTCTCTCTTCATCCTCTTCTCTCTTCTCTCTCTCTTTTTCTCTCTCTCTCCTCTCTCTTCTCTCTCTCTCTCTCTCTCTCTCTCTCTCTCTCTCTCCTCTCTCTCTCTCTCTCTCTCTGCCTCGCCACTTCCCTTCCTTCAAAGACTAGGCGTCATTGGAAATAATACCGATGTTCCTAGTGGAATTGCAAGTGAGGTTATACAATTCCGACTTTCACTTTCCCGTAGTCACTGATGTGTGTACTTACGATAAGTAAGTACACACACCTCACCCCCCCTCACGCACGCACCACACACACACACACAACACACACACACACACACACACACACACACACAACACACACCACACACACACACCCAACACACAACATATCATATGATAGAGCCAGTAGGCTCAGGAACCTGTACACCAGTTGATTGACAGTGAGAGACGGGACCAAACGAGCCAAAGCTCAACCCCCGCAAGTCACACTAATAGGTGAGTACAAATAGGTGAGTACACACACACACACAGCACACACACACACAACACCACACACACACCACACACACACACACACACACACACACACCACACAACACTTACTCTGCTGGCCACAGTCAGATTAATGGTAATTCCATATTATAAC
>WNGS01061674.1:14976977-15000434 GCA_020271785.1 Procambarus virginalis | reverse complement strand
AAAATTGTCTGCAACTTTATGCATCATTCTTTCCTTCTGTCTCCTTTCCCTGTTTTCCCTTCTTGTGGTGTATTTATGCTCAATATGATAATTAACAAAAGGGTAACACACAGCGGTTGGTTGATGCATGAATAACTACAGCTGTAGGCTGATGCTCTATGCCTACAACGGTTAGATTGATGAATGTATACCTAAATTAGAATTGACTGTTTGTCAGAAATTACAGAAATGCAGAAATACAAGAATACAACAGTTAGAAGTTATTAATATGCAAAAAATCCAATAAGATATGAACTACAACCAAACTACGTCCAGAAGACTGGTATAAAACCCGTACTACTCACCAACAGTTTAAACATTAAAAGACGGAAAAGGAAATTTGGTAAAGCAAGGAGCAGAAATTATGCAAAAGAGAATTTGTTGATGTTTGAGCAACTTTACGTAAAAAGAAGGAAGAGATGCGCGAATGTGAATACATTTCGAGCAATGGAGCGAAACACGATGAGGAAAGGATGAGAGGGAGGGAGAGAAGATGCGTAGACGAAGTAACAGAATTAATAAAAAGAGAGATAAAAGGAGAAAGAGAAAGATAGAGAAAGAAATCGTGGTGGTGGACCGTGAAGGGGGGACCACGCTGGGCCCATTACACTAGCGATAAGGATGATTTACTTCGTGAGAAACTAGCATATCACTTTCCTCTCGGCTGATTGAGATGTTAAGTAGGTGTTTAGTGGGTCCGTCCGGGGCCCGGGCGCCTTTGTTTGGTCAGGGAGAGTGAGGGACCCATTCACGACTTCTCCTGCGATGGAAGCTTCGCTACTTTAACAATTCTATTCATATAAATCCCTAGGTCAGCGCTTGCAAATCTGAGTTGCAGATCACAGGCCTGGTCGTGTATGCTTTGCAACGTCGTTGCAAAATTGACGTTGGATAGTTTGATCATTTTCTCTTTACAGACAAAATTATGCAATTTTTAAATCTGGACTTTTGAACGTGTTTTCATTTGATGAAATCCAGTTAATGCTCTCAAAGTCTGTGCTATCCTATGTCTACACACTGTAGAAATGCCCAGTACGTTTGGGTAAACTCCTGCAGTGTCGGACGTTGGTAAACTATGTATACCTCTGTTTACTTAAAACATACAGTCAATATGATGCCTGTGTTAGACGTGATACCGACAGAATAACATTATATATAAAGGCTTTTCAACCCCCCCGAAAGACTTGAGAACCCCACCAAAATTCCAGCAGTGTAAGAACATTTATGTTAAGTTCTGACAACACAATAAATATCAGGAAAATTGCTTCATAAATACCCGATGACTCTTCCAACTTAAACAAATTGTAGCTACTATATCATTACTCTGTCGTTACAGGCTTGATTTACAACCACATAGCAATTAGAGGAATGATCCACCGGAATATAGAGCAGCCATTTTTCCCCCTGAGCTCATTACGTCATCTTGGATCCTCGGCTTTGTCCTCCAGGCGAGACGACCAAAGGTCATCACTGGACTTGCTTCACTTCTCAGATTAACGCCACAAATTATCCATGTAATCTCCATGACCTCCCTTCGTGATGACTTTGACTACAATACCTGTACTTACCTCCTCGACCACACTGGGGCAGCAGCAAATGCTGGATCCTGCTACCAAAGGAAGCTTTCAAATCTCTAATGTGTGATATCAAATCTCTAATGTGTGTGTGTGTGTGTGTGTGTGTGTGTGTGTGTGTGTGTGTGTGTGTGTGTGTGTGTGTGTGTGTGTCTATACACACAACATGGCCTTGGGGTTCTCCTAAATTTAACAGCTATGGGATGGATATTAAACCCAAATTCTGAACTTTTGCTTGAAAAAATGTTTTTCTCACACATTGACGGGAGTGGGGATATTGGGTATTGGGAGTGTATGTTTATTTAAGCTCTGACAGGATATTGCCATGATAAATATCGCCAAAATTGCAGGCTAATTAGGGCAAGAAACTGAAGAACGATGTTTCGATGATTTGAGCTCAGGGTCTGAGTACTGAAACCTTCATTATAGAGCTAATTGGCCTTGACTGAATTTATTACGAATGGTGATTTACATTATTCTATGCATACAAATTTATATACATAATCACTCGATCATTTAATGATAATGTTTAATCCACAACGCCTCATTAGAAGTATTTGAAACCAAAAATCAAACGAAATGATAGGGAGAACAAGAGAGATTTTGCAAAGTTATTCCGCCATCAAAAGACGAACAATTATTCAAAGCACAGAGCGTTGAAACCCAACACTGAGCAACAGCAACAGCAGCAACAGCAGCAACAGCAACAGCAACAGCAACAGCAACCACCCAGAAAATGATTGCAGTTCGTAGAGCGTTATTCAACCCACGTAGATAGCGTTTGTTTTTAAAGATATAATTGATTACCAAATGATTTACCTCTTGGGGGACCCGTTTTTTTGTTCCCTGAAGGTGGGTATCGATGTCATTATTAATGGAGATAGAGGATGGGGTGGTGGGAAGGATTGGGATGAAGCCCCACGCCTTGGCTGTTCCATTATGTCACTCTACGAGGCGGCTAGATGACTAGGTGCTCTGGTATGCTGCTCACGTGATCAGACGTAAAAGATATCTTTATGTTAATATCTTAATGTCTGAATTATGTGTACCGCCAGGTGTCTAATGCATATATTTGCTAGTGATACGTTGATAAACGTCGTTCTGTATTTAAATGTGTGTAAATAATCTATTTCTTGTCCATTCCTTATATTATGCTTCAACAAGCTTTTCAATATTGGTCATATTTACTGGACGTTCAAACATGTGCTTGATTATCGGTTTGTCAAAAGGGATCTAGATTTTCTTAATCTATTGGAATGAATTTATTTGTTTCCATGATCCTATGTTTGTCCTTTCTAATGACTGTATCTCTCGTCTAATACCAATTTGGTCCCCAGAGACTTATCTCTTACTTAGGAAACATATGCTCAAGCTTCCCTGAGATGTTCTGTGTAAAAGAAAACATTTCAACCCAATTTTAAGCCATTAGCANTCTCTAGAGAGAGAGTCAGTACTCCGATTTACACATGAAAATAGTGAAAATAACAGTCTGCCATTCTTGGATGTACTAATAACAAAAAAGGAACCTCTTTAAGCACCAACGTATATACAAGCCCACCAACATAGGATTATGCCTGAACGGTAGAAGTGAGTGCCCCCAAAGATACAAAGCCAGTGTTCTCAATGCTTATATTCGTCGAGCGCTTACCCATGCTCTGAATGGAGCAACGTGAGTAGAGAGTTTGAAAGAGTAACTCAGGTATTGGTGAACAATGGATATAGCAACGCGGAAATAAACGCTGCTATAAGAAGACACTTGGACCGTGGTATAATCCAGAACCTAGAACAGAAACCACATACCTCCAATAAAATTATATTACAAATCAACCATGCACAGTGAACATACAAAAGAGGAAAGAATAATGAAAGAAATAATCCGTAAAGGAGTAAAAAGCATACTCCTAACCAAAACATAAACCTGACAATATTCTATAAACCAAGAAGACTTCCGAACTCCTTATCAAAAACAGCCCGAAGCCGACAGAGAACCCTCTACAGCAGTCAAGCGTTGTATACATGTACACTTCCCCCACGAAGGATGTAACCTTCAATCTAAGTACATAGGTATGACGTCGACCAAGCTGACGAGGCGTTTGACATGCCATCTTCAATCCGGTGCCCCTAGGAATCACATGAGACAAGCCCATGACATCACCCTAACAAGAGAAATGTTGAACAAGAATACATGCATAATAGACAGAACCCAAGATGCAAGAAGATTACAAATTCTTGAAGCAATTCACATAAGAACAGAACAACCTACCATGAACACCCAAATCACGGAACTATTTACTCTTCCCACAATGAGAGTAAGGACAAGACCAGAACATAACGATGCCAACACAGAAGACAATGTTCAACATAACAGGCCAATTACACTGGATTAATCTTTGTATGTAGATGCCAGCTGCCTCGTATGGGCCAATAGGCCTTCTGCGGTTACCTCTATTCTTATGTTCATATGTTTCACCCCATTTATCCCCTATGTATCCCCTATGTTTTCATCTTTATTGTTTTATCACCTGACCCAGTGCGGGTATATAATCAAACCACATTGTAACATTTCCTCACTTGAGAATGAACCATGGAGGTTCGAAACGTCGTGCAAATTGTTTAAATAAGTGTAATACATTCTATAGTAATCCACATCTTTTCTTCACCCAGAAATTACGAAAATGAGTTTTGGAGAACTCCTATTTCAGCTAAGCCCTGATGCTAAGAAAATAGTTAGAGGGATAGAAGCCCTAAATCAGAAGATAGTAAATATATATATATATATATATATATATATATATATATATATATATATATATATATATATATATATATATTGGAGAAGAGAGATGAACGTTTCGGCTTGTTAAGGCCGTTGTCAACATCAGACTGAGTCTGATGTTGACAACGGCCTTAACAAGCCGAAACGTTCATCTCTCTTCTCCAATTCTTTGTGGTTTTTCCGCATACAAATGATCAGTGTTTAGTGATCGTCAATTGCATATATATATATATATATATATATATATATATATATATATATATATATATATATATATATATATATATATATATACTCTTGAATCTCACCTCCTTCTCCCTTTCTCTTGTATACTCCCATCTCTCCGACTCACCCCTTCGTCATCTTTCAACCTTTCTTCCCTATACACTTTTCTCCCCTCTCTCCTACCCCCCTGTCCTTCCCTCTCTTGAAACATCCCTCCTTTTAAGTTCTCCCTCCTCACCTTCCCTCTCTCCCATACCTCCAACCTATTCATTCATCTGTATAATCATTCATCTGTATAATCATTCTTCTGTATAATCATTCATCTGTATAATCATTCATCTGTATAATCATTCATCTGTATAATGATGATAGAGATAATGCCATAATGCTAATAATAGTGATACACACATGAAGATGATGAGAATGATGGTACTGGTAGAACTGAAGCATAAACTAAAGGAAAATAAATCTTTTTTATCATCCTATGAACGTTTAAAGCGGTAGAGCGAGCGTCTCTTGGGATTACTACCTTCTCAAGGCATTGATATCTCCCCATAAGCTTACTGGTCGATATAATCTATTAAGAAATCTATTATTTGAACAAAAAGCTATTTTCAGATGATGAGTTACTGCCAATCGGCTTTATAGTGGTCCAAGACGGACCAAATCGTCGTCGTCCTTTCATCTTCTAGTGTGTGTGGTTTGGTCAACGAAAATTATATTATTTAAGTTCGTTATATATTAGTTTGCATTAATTCTCCAAGATATTAGAACTCTATAATAATATTATTAATAAATACAAATAATAATTACAAATAATAAATAAAACAAGTCAAAATACTAATATAAAAATAACTATGATAAAATATAAATACAAAAAACTTCATTAAAGTAATTGATATGATTTTATCTGGCCAAGAAAGCCCAACAGGTTTTTTAATGTGTGTACACATAATGGAGGAGACATGCTTACCATTACCACTAATTCCAGCTACAATTTAATTATTTGAAGACTCAATGTCTAGGGAGCAAATATTATGTCTTAAAATAAAATGTTTTAAAACTTTGCTTTACTACCGAGTAATGGAGAGTGTCCGAAAAGCGTAAAACGTGGACTGGCTTCAAGAGCCATTGGACTGGCTCAAGAGCCCTTGGACTGGCTTCAAGAGCCATTGGACTGGCTTCAAGAGCCATTGGACTGGCTTCAAGAGCCATTGGACTGGCTTCAAGAGCCATTGGACTGGCTTCAAGAGCCATTGGACTGGCTTCAAGAGTCATTGAACTGGCTTCAAGAGACATTGGGACTGGCTTCAAGAGCCATTGGACTGGCTTCAAGAGCCATTGGACTGGCTTCAAGAGCCATTGGACTGGCTTCAAGAGCCATTGGACTGGCTTCAAGAGCCATTGGACTGGCTTCAAGAGCCATTGGACTGGCTTCAAGAGCCACTGGATGGCTTCAAGAGCCACTGGACTGGCTTCAAGAGCCATTGGACTGGCTTCAAGAGCCATTGGACTGGCTTCAAAAGCCATTGGACTGGCTTCAAGAGCCATGGACTGGCTTCAAGAGCCATTGGACTGGCTTCAAGAGCCATTGGACTGGCTTCAAGAGCCATTGACTGGCTTCAAGAGCCAGTGGAATAGCCTCCAGACTTCTTGTGATTTGAGTAGAAATCATTTATTTGGGTGGATTACTATTGGTTTAATGTGTATACCTTGAATTGCGAATTAGGCTCCATACACGAACTAAAAACGTATAGATAATATACAACACACACAGTTTAGTCTTTATATTCGGTGATGTAGTTTGCTGTTTTCTAAAGTTTGTCGATCAAGTTTCAAAGAATGTTGGGAATGGCTCGATCGTTTGGGTGGAGCGTTTTATATCACGAAGGAGAAACATTTTGAGCTTTCCTACATGTGACTAAGACCAATAACTTCTGTAGAAGATAACATTAAGTGTTGTAATTCTACAAAGAAAGAATATTCAGAATATAGACCTCAGTTGTCAAATACGTCCGGAGAGATTCGCAATTCCTGAGGAGCGTAATTCCTTTCAGTTGACGAAAGAGCATAAATAATTTGCTGATTTTCATAGCAATTCAACAGGTGGACGCCGATAGGCAAATTAACAACATCTTTAATAAATTTACGCATTGTTACCGCGTACTGTCCCAGAGGCGTTCGCGACGCCATTAAGGAGAGACCAATTTGATGCTTAGCAAAAGGCTGACAATCGCTGACCAATCGACATTTCACGATGGTGGGTAAATTTAATAAAAGCTGGTGACCTAAATATACGTATCTCTGAGGTACAGTGGTAAGGCATCTGGAGACTTGACCGTCCTACAATAGCTACCTTGGTGGTGTGTTAAGTCTAATTTCAGCTTAGCCTACTGAAGGTTAGGTCTAATCACTAGCCTATTGATCTGTAATTGATTGAATTGCTGTCCCCTATCCCTCGATAACGAGGTCATTACACAAGCTTTTTAGCGTGTGATGAACACACGACTGGCGTGTTAACAGTGTCATTAAATCGGGGTACAAATTCATTCCAGATATCCAATGTTGGGAAGATAGCCGTCAGTGTTAGTGTTCGAAATGTGGGAAACCATCAGTGATAATAAGACTATTTTTCTATTTCTATCAGAAATATAAAAATAGTCTTTTTTGTCTATTACCTCAGGGCGTGTGAGTCTAGCGAGTCTAATAATTATATTGGGACAAATTAAGTCACACTCAAAAAACCTAGTTTTGAACGAATAAAAAAAAAGTAGTTTTTAAGTATGATGTTAACGAGGGATATGAATAATCGCTGATAATTAGTGGCCAGTAGTTGTACACTTTAGGCAATGGGAATATCGGAAACTAGAATCATCCAATGTCAAAACAATAGTGTAAAACATTTATTTACATCATTACATTTACCTGTGATGGGTTCAAACCACAAAAGTATAAATACGTCAAAATTGTATTTGATATGTGGTATGGTCTGGTTATACAAGAGTACTTACTAAGATCTTCATGGAATTTAAAACCCCCCAAATATAGTAAAAGATTGAGTTACAATTGAATTGTTTGGAGTCTAAACTTGTTTACCGTTTAACAACATTACCCTAAAGACGAACTCGTTACCACCATAAAATATTTTCTAGCGTTACTGCCTCTGTGTTGCAATTACGTAGGAATCAACCTGGCAGAATTAATCGCGGCATCGCTCTGAACAGACAAAACTTATGTGCAATATCAAGTCAAGTTTTTCATATATATTACAGACCAAAATCCAAGGAATTATCTCACAAAATGGTTTCTGCGTGCATTAGCATCCTAATTAATAATTATTGACAGTTGTTTCATAACCACTGACTATCAAAGGTACTGATTGGCACTATCATCGCCAAGGCGTTCTGATGATGAGCTGTACATTAGAGCCTTATCGCCCAATGTTGAACCAGATAGCCCTAATACGAGGGATTTATCTGACTGGCTGTTCTGAGTTCTGCCCGCTACTCCGCGTGGAATGTTGATCACCAAATTCTTATCAGAATTAGATAGTTATTCAGTCGTACTTTCTTTAATAGAAGCACTAATGACTGAAGGAACGTGAGTTAGATTCTATTGGTGCCAGAGTTTTGCTATTTTGATATGCGCCGAGGAGAGGAGAGGATGAAGTTGATTGTGACGGTGAGGGGTAGTGATGGTGAAGATGACGGTGGTTGGTGAAAGTGTCAGTAGCGAAGGTGATGATGGTTAAAACGCAGGTGTTGGTGGGAACGAAAGTGGCCGTGTGGTAGACACAGGTGAAAGCTGGTGAATGCCACACGTTATCCAACACCTGAAGTAGAGCATCAACCAACTGCATCTCTCAATGTCCCACCCAGTGTATCACTTTACCGTTTCACTCAGTGTGTGTGTGTGTGTGTACTCTTCCCACTGCACAACCCACTCTCCGACTCACTGCTTACGTGACGCAGAGGGTTTGACACTTTAATCCACCCACTTTCTTACCTACTGCATCACTCATTGTCCAGAGAACAGCATTACCGAGGACTCGTTGCGGACTCTACCTGTCAGGAACCAGACCGAAGAACCAGACCGAAATACCAGACCGAAGAGGTGCGCTGGGCCACCTTCAGGTACACCAGCCATTCATAGGCCCCTCTTCCTTTATCACTAATTAAAGGTGTAGTCGTTAATATTGGTCGTGGCTGGTGTTAATGCTGTGATATATATATGAGGTCGTTTGATCCATTGCGTGTACCAGCGCCCAGTCTTTCTTTGATAATGTATTGGGCTTTAGAAATTGTCTTCGGCAATTTATGTGATGATTGCGACGGTACTTTTATTCACAGCCTACCACACTATAAGGAAAGCTCAGGAAAGTTTTTATTATGAAATTTATGCATTCCTATTCTCAAAATAGTTATGGTGTTTGATCAGAATAATTCCCAACATTCTTTGAAACTTGATCGACAAACTTTAGAAAACAGCAAACTAGTCTGGTATATAAATAAACTGTGTGTGTTATATATTATCTATATCGTTTTGTTCGTGTATGGACATAATTCGCGATTCAAACGTATACACATTAAACCAACGTAATCCACCCAAATAAATGATTTCTACTCAAATCACAAGAAGTCTGGAGGCTATTCCACTGGCTCTTGAAGCCAGTCCAATGGCTCTTGAAGCCAGTCCAATGGCTCTTGAAGCCAGTCCAATGGCTCTTGAAGCCAGTCCAGTGGCTCTTGAAGCCAGTCCAATGGCTCTTGAAGCCAGTCCAGTGGCTCTTGAAGCCAGTCCAATGGCTCTTGAAGCCAGTCCAATGGCTTTTGAAGCCAGTCCAATGGCTCTTGAAGCCAGTCCAATGGCTCTTGAAGCCAGTCCATGTTTTACGCTTTTTCGGACACTCTCCATTACTCGGTAGTAAACCAAAGTTTTAAAACATTATATTTTAAGACATAATATTTGCTCCCTAGACATTGAGTCTTCAAATAATTAAATTGTAGCTGGAATTAGTGGTAATGGTAAGCATGTCTCCTCCATTATGTGTACACACATTAAAAAACCTGTTGGGCTTTCTTGGCCAGATAAATCATATCAATTACTTTAATGAAGTTTTTTGTATTTATATTTTATCATAGTTATTTTTATATTAGTATTTTGACTTGTTTTATTTATTATTTGTAATTATTATTTGTATTTATTAATAATATTATTATAGAGTTCTAATATCTTGGAGAATTAATGCAAACTATATATAACGAACTTAAATAATATAATTTTCGTTGACCAAACCACACACACTAGAAGATGAAAGGACGACGACGATTTGGTCCGTCTTGGACCACTATAAAGCCGATTGGCAGTAACTCATCATCTGAAATAGCTTTTTGTTCAAATAATAGATTTCTTAATAGATTATATCGACCAGTAAGCTTATGGGGAGATATCAATGCCTTGAGAAGGTAGTAATCCCAAGAGACGCTCGCTTCACCGCTTTAAACGTTCATAGGATGGTAAAAAAGATTTATTTTGCTTTAGTTTATTCTTCAGTTCTACCAGTACCATCATTCTCATCATCATCAGTACCATCATCTCTATCATCATTATACAGATGAATGAATAGGTTGGAGGTATGGGAGAGAGGGAAGGTGAGGAGGGAGAACTTAAAAGGAGGGATGTTTCAAGAGAGGGAAGGACAGGGGGGTAGGAGAGAGGGGAGAAAAGTGTATAGGGAAGAAAGGTTGAAAGATGACGAAGGGTGAGTCGGAGAGATGGGAGTATACAGAGAAGGGAGAAGGAGGTGAGAGACCTGAGATGAGGTCAGCCAGGTACTCCATTGATTCCATATATGTATATATTATATAATATATATATATATATTATATATATATATATATATTATATATATATATATTATATATATATATATATATAATATGCATTGACGATCACTAACACTGATCATTTGTATGCGTAAAAACCACAAAGAATTGGAGATAGAGATGAACGTTTCGGCTTGTTAAGGCCGTTGTCAACATCAGACTGAGTCTGATGTTGACAACGGCCTTAACAAGCCGAAACGTTCTCTCTCCTCTTCTCATATATATAGATATATATATATATAGATATATATATATATATATATATATATATATTTCTTTCAGTTTACCTAAGTCAGTGCTACACAGTCTGACACCGTCTCTTCTTCACCCATAACTCTACTCCCTACCAATCCACTCCCCTTCCTAAATCCTTTCCTCCCCTCCTCCAACCCAAATCCCTATCTTCCCTTCCCCTCCCCCCAATCCTCTTCTTTCCCCCCTCCCCTCTCCCATTCGTTAATCCTCCTCCCCTTCCCCTTCCCCTCCCGCTTAAACAATCCCCCCTTCCACCTACCCCCTTCACAAACCCCCCACCCCAAAGCCCACCCTCTTCCGTAACCCATTCTCGCACGAACCCACAATCAATTAATTCCACCCCCACAATCTCCCCATCTTTAGTCACGTTCTCTTATGTTCCCGCTCATTATCCATGCAATTGTAGAGAGCCATTAAACGCTATCATCCCTTGTCGTGTAAACACTGTTACTCCTCCTCTCCTCTTTTATATCGTCAACTCTGTCATTATTACCACTAATGGCTTGCAAACACCGTTATCGTTATAGTCGATAAAACCTCGCGCTCCGATCTATAACTGAACACATGTCAAAAGGAACATCTATTGTTATCATAACGATCGGGTTTGATATCGGGGAGCCATTGTATCCGGTCTCTTAGCGTGACTTTCGCCAGGGAAGAACTGCCGGATCAAAAAATCTGTAATATGAAGTAGAAATGTTTGGGTATTGATGTTAGGTAATTCGAGGCCGATGGAACGAGGGACTGCCCTTACTCACGCTAGTCACGACACCAGGATGACTCTGTGTAGAAACAAAGGGGAAACCGCTGTGATGCTAACTATATTGGCGAGGGAGGCACGAATTCTGGTGGCGGCATCAGTTAGTAAGGGGGATGCATCCTTGTATCCCTTGTGGTTAGTGTGTGTGGTGTGTTCTCACGTAGTTTTTGCCTGCAGGGGGGGATTGAGCTTTGGCCCTTTGGTCCCGACTCTCACTGTCAATCAACTGGTGTACAGATTCCTGAGTCTACTGGCTCTATCATATCTATATTTGAAACTGTGTATGGAGTCAGCCTCCACCACATCACTGCTTAATGCGTTCCACCTGTTAACTACTCTGACACTGAAAAAAATCTTTGTAATGTCTCTGTGGCTCATGTGGGGCAAACACACACACATGTATTGACCTAGTTTGTTTTTCACCTAGTTGTGCTTACGGGGGTTGAGCTCTGCTCTTTCGACCCGCCTTTCAACTGTCAATCAATCAACTGTTACTAACTACTAATTAATTTTTATTTTTTACACACACACCCCCCAGGACGCAGCCCGTACAGCTGTCTAATTCCCAGGTACCTATTTACTGATAGGTAACAGAGGCATCAGGGTTAAAGAAACTCTGCCCATCTGTTTCCACGGCGCCGGGATCGAACCCGGACCCTAGGATGACGAGTACTAAGCGCGCTGTCCACCTCAGCCACGGGCCCCTCAAAGTGGGGCCTGTGGCATGTGTGGATGTATGGGCATGTGTGTGTGTGTTTGTGTGTGTGTGTGTGTGTGTTTGTGTGTGGTGTGTGTGTGTGTGTGTGTGTTTGTGTGTGTGTGTTTAACTATCGTTGCTAATGTAACAGTGCTTGCTGTAGTTAGGTTTCAAGTCTTGAGATCATTCTCTTACCTGAAATAAGCCTTCTCCACTACGCTTCCTATTTATTTACATGTATTTACTTCCATAATCTGACACTGAAGAAGTCTCTCTAACGCCTATATGACACATTCGAGTACTTAATTTCCACCTGTGACGGTTTGATCACCCAACTCTCATTTCAAATTATCTACCTTGCCTACTCACTCACCAAAGTTTCCGGAGTATTACTTATGTGGTGAACATATCTTCCCTCATTAGTCTAGTGATGAGATTTAATTTATGTAGTCTCTTCACCTAGTTCATGTCTCTCATTCCTGTAACAATTGTGACGGCATTCATTCACTTGGGCTGTATGGGTCTCGAACCATGACCCCCCGTGTGAGAGGCCGAAGCTCTCTCCACTGGGCTATGAGTAGACTTAATAAGGAAAGTTTCTAGAGGCAGCATCCTGCTGCTAAACTGGAATATTGGACTTTCCTCTGATTACTACTGAAGCTCAGAGGAATTACCAATATGCCATGGCATATTGGTAATTATTTTCGACGTTTTTGTATTTGATAAAATATCGATCCCATTCAGACGTTTTATACCGAGTTTTGAATTAGTTTGACCAGACCACACACTAGAGGGTGAAGGGACGACGACGTTTCGGTCCGTCCTGGACTATTCTCAAGTCAATTGTGTTTTAGAGTTTTGATTTAGTCCGTGTTTTAATGTATGCAGGTAGTCATTACGTTGTGGCTAAGTGAATGTTTGTCTCTGTGTTTAATTGCTGAAGAGTCTTGTCTGTCATTGCTGTACGCTAATGTATATGTGACTGTTATATTAGTGAAGGATCTTTTTACCTTTTAGTGCTCACCATTCTTGCTTGAACGAGTTGTGAATTATGTGAAGATTACGTTATCATGTGATAGGAGGGTAGCAAGAGCCTAAGCTACTCCATATCTTAGGNTATATATATATATATATATATATATATATATATATATATATATGTCGTACCTAATAGCCAGAACCGCACTACTTGGTCTAGTATGGAATGCCGATTTGCCTAACAGGCAGAATGCCGTTTGTTATCAGATATTTGTTTTGAATCTATCTATTTCAATGATGATTATTTTTATTATATAAAGAACATAAATTGCTAATTTCCTATGTAAGTCTGGGTTCGGATAGGGGTTATGTAGGTTATATTAGTTATGTTTTTACGTTAGTTTTAACTCAAATAATAAAATCGAAGATTGTATTTTATTGGAAATGGAAAGCTTTATTATTTCATAAGAAAAAGTAAAAAATATATAATTTAAGAAAAATTTGGCTTGTAAGGCAAATTGACCTATTGGGTACAACATGGGTATACTGCAGGCGAAGAATGTGCTCACCTAGTTGTTCACCAAGTTGTGCTTGCGGGGGTTGAGCTCTGGCTCTTTGGTCCCGCCTCTCAACCGTCAATCAACTGATGTACAGATTCTTGAGCCTACTGGGCTCTATCATATCTACATTTGAAACTGTGTTTCAAAAATGTCTATCTGTCTGTTTATCCAAACTTGAAATCCAGACGTTGGAGTCTGGACTCCCCTACCAAATTTGTAAGATAAATAGGGTATGGTGACGGACATAGGCTAGTCAGGGTAGGTCTAAAATATTTTTTTCATCAGAAATATATGTTTCTAAATAATATATTTTATAAAAATGAGGAGGAGCTAAGCCGGGTGGGGGGGAGGAGGAGGGGAGGTCAAGGGTAGGGGATAGAGAAGAGGGGGAGGAGTGGGAGGAGGAGGAGAGGAGGAGGAGAGGAGGAAGAGGAGGAGAAGGTGGGAGGAGGGAGTGGAGAGGACGTAGAAAATGAATGGATTAGTGGGTAGATGAATGGATGGATAGATAGACGATAAAAAGGTGGATAGATAGATGGGTAGATTGAAAGACACATGGTTAGATAGGCAGATTGATGGATAGATCGATGAATAGATGGATAAATAAATGGACAAAAAGGAAATACTCAGGCCCCCGCAACGCCGAGTACCCCCCTTATATATATATATATATATATATATATATATATATATATATATATATATATATATATATATATATATGACAGTGTCAGACCACGAAGGAAGAATTGAAACGGGAATTCCCTTAAGTACTTTCGTATTTAATAATACATCTTCAGGAGGATCTAAACGCCTAACATGAGGCGTTAATATTATTAAATACGAAGTACTTAAGGAAATTCCTGTTTCAATTCTTCCTGTGTGGTCTGACTTTGTCACATTTTTCATCACGTGTTAATTTTCGTGATTTGCACACGTACACATAAATATATATATGTATATAATATATATATTACACACATATATTATTGAAACTTTTGCAAAATAAAATTAACCCGAATGTTTGGCGTGTAACTTTCTCTCAGACACCTGTTTACCTAGCGGGTATTTTTAAGTAATGAAATTCCAGCTTTGTAAACCAGTTTCTCTGGAGTACACACCGCAGACCGCTGCAGGTGCCTATGAGCGCTCCTCCTCAGTGATAGACTGGGGGCTAACAATAGCTTACTTAATACACCAAAAACATGAGGTAAAGGTAACATGGATCTTGTTGTGAGTTCATGTAAATAGTCGCATCAGTCTGGTACGTGTCAAGACTCTGGCTAAGGATACTGCTCTAGAAGAACGCTCCATTTCGTCTAGCTATTCAATTGTTGGTTATCTTGTGTCTGTATGCTTGCATTCGTCTTTACATCAACATGTTAACTTGATTTTGAACCTATTGCTAATGTTGACCAGACCACACACTAGAAGGCGAAGGGACGACGACGTTTCGGTCCGTCCTGGACCATTCTCATTCTCAATCGATTTCAGAATGGTCCAGGACGGACTGAAACGTCGTCGTCCCTTCACTTTCTAGTGTGTGGTCTGGTCAACATACTTTAGCCACGTTATTGTGACTCATCGCCTGCAACCTATTGCTAGATCAGTGTATTTAATTCATGCAAATGTTTCAATCAGAGATTCCTCGTTTACGAAGAATTTTATTTAAAAATGGTAAAAACAGCTTTAACACATTTGCCAATAAACTGTTTTACGCAAATATGTTTTATTTTCGTTTTTTTAAGAAGCCGTTTAGGCACGTTACATATCCATGTGTTTGGCGAAAGTCTTTCTTTCACCTCAGACATGCCCTCAGTCGTGTCAGGTGCCAAGCAGTTATGTGTTGACTTAGCGATTCCTGTCAGGATTAAGCTAATAATAATGAGTATCTCGCGGTCCATATAGAGAAGTCTGAGTAGGCCACGATGGTCAACTGACCTTATGTCTGTTTACATAATTAAAGCACAACCTAAATACACATCAATCAAAACTTGATTCGTTTGCTTTCATCACCTCGTAATCTGACCGTATTTTGAAGAAGGAGAGAGGGAGAGAGGAAGAGAGAGAGAGAGAAAGGCAGAGATGCAGAAAAAAAAACTGATATTTTATGCCAGAGTGCACCTGTAACGATGCCTGAAGTTGGAATGCTAAAGCAGTTGTTTATGCTGGTGTTGGTTGAGCGAGTATATTAACAATCACTTAGCTGTGGAGGACCCGAACCGTGCGGAAGCGACATATATCATCTGCCCAAACCATCAGATAAGCTGAGAGTGGTCTTCGCACCAATACTGTAAATCATTAAATTTGCACTCTCTCCTTGTGATGTTACACGCTGACGAAAATTTAGCGCGAGAGAGATATATCTCACCCATGGTAAATGATTCTTACATCTGTCACTTCCACGTTTGCTGCGTCGATTATACTTCACTAGTAAATCAGTTTATCCCTTACTGACCAGGAAGGCTGGTTGTAGTGCAACTAGTCCAGGTGAATTATAGAGACAGTTGATTCGTTTTAATTCCTGGAATGGGGTTTCCTAGCTCATGCTGGAAGGGTGGGTCCAGTGGGGGGCTTACATGGGTAAATTTCCCAGGTTATTTCCATGAAGATTATATTTTATCTCTGGCCCCTGGTGTAGAGTGCTTGTCCAGCTGATTACAAGGTGGCTCATAAGCTGTTCTCCAGTTTTGATGGTAGTCCCATGATCCTATTTTCTTTTTCAATATGGCCTAAACAAATAACAGCATATTTGCTTTGAAACATAAAAATAGCCATTTGTACATATATTTAACTCAAGCAGAGAAGAATGAAAAAACCCTCTGGGAATAATCCTGTTAAAACAGACTGTTGCTCTGATATTGACAGCAAAAAGGGAAACTATGAAGAGAAAGTTTAATAGCAGTTGCTTATTACCGTCGGAAGACTGGGAGACGCAACTAATGATTATGATGTTAAACTGATAATTATTTTCATATAATGAACAGACGTCTCTAGGAATCTAGATAAAGGAGGCCTCACATCTTTAAGGACAGGTAAACGTTGTGAGGTGGTGTTAGTGTCCTTGTGATAGCTTGATGAATAGGACCTCGTTCAACTTCAGGTGAACACTATGAGTTGATAGTCGAGTCCTTGTGAGAAGTATAAAAGTTAGATCAGGTGCATTGAACATCGGAATGTGACAGACGCGTGATGTGAGTACGGAAGGCGAGTTGCGTAACGGGGTGCCTCAAGGTAATATATTCTGGCTTGTTATGCTGCCGTCCTTGTGAAATTTGGTCTAGCTGTCATCTCCAGCATGTTGAATGCTGAGGTGCGGTGCTGGTGTCACTGTGGAATGTTGCCCCAGGCTTCAATAAATTTGAAAGATCCTCTATTCAAAGTAAGGTGCAATAAGTAATGGTAATGTCTTCTCATAGACATAATAACATAGGATAAAACCCCACACTTGTGAATGTGTTAATTCATGTCCAGAATTTACATCAACATTCTTTATTTCTTGACTTTAAACGTGTAGATTCTTTACATAAATTTCATATATACACGTGTGTGGGTTTTTATCCATAATGTGGAATGTTATGTTAGTTGTAGTGAATAATGACGTGGAATGCATTTTTCGTTTGGAATGTTGCTTGTGATCAAATTATCTTTAAATGCTTGAATTCTTTGCCATTTGGATGAGTGTATCTCGACTAGATGTCACTTTAGAGTATTACTAAAACCCTTCTACTCTCCCGACTATAATTAAAATTGTTCTACATCGAAAATAACTACCTAAAACAATTGATAGAGACTTCAGAAATTATGATAGACATTTTTAGGCCTGATGATTGAAGCTGACATTTCTAATGAAGGAGTCTCGTCAATACAGATACAATATAAAGGATAATACATTACCAATATAATGCCAAAAAAAATTTGCATGAGGTATTAACATTGTATTCACGGGAGCGAAATGAGCAATGTAATTAAAAACTGCAGAAAAAAACTCTTTAAACCGATTTAAAACCTCTTGTCCCATACGAATCAGCTTCTCTTTATTTTCAACATTCAATATTAAAAAATTATTATTATACATATATATAAATAATATAGCTAACAATTAAGCTGACAATTAAGTAAAAAAACGAGGAAGATATTATATTATTTTTGGGGTGTAAATTTCTAAATATTATCAAGAATTACAAACCACGAACACAGACTACAACTTAGCACCCAGACCAACAGGTGTTAATTTTTTCATGATTTACAAACACATGCACAAATCCAAGGGGGTTCGTACTACCTCTGGTGCAATTGTCAGGACCCATAGCCTCGGAGAAGAGAATAAAGAGTATTCAGAGAACACCTTGTTGATTCTCACTGAACACTTTTTTTCTTCTACCTCCCCTCTGTACTTACCTATTTCTTACCTAGATGTGCTTGCTGGGGTTGAGCTCTGGCTCTTTGGTCCCGCCTCTCAACTGTGTGTGTGTGTGTGTGTGTGTGTGTGTGTGTGTGTGTGTGTGTGTGTGTGTGTGTGTGTGTGTGTGTGCTTTACATGCACATGCTACACAGATAGAAAGTCACAACACCGTGGTTGAAAATCAGATACCTAACCCACATCTTTCTTTTCAGGTATTTGGGCTAAGTACATTTACTCTAGAAGCGGTACTCGGCATTGCCTGGGTGGGGGGGGGGAGAAAGAGGCCACATATTCACTACATATGACCATCATCAATGCAACCATCTTCACTGTATCACTTTAACCATCTTACTGCACACAACTATCATCATTATAACCATTTTCATGACACACGCCACTGAAATCACCTACACTACGCACGTTCATCGTCAATAACCATCTTCACTACAGTATATCTTCGTCACAGTAATAATCTTCACCATATGCGATCGACATCTCTCTAACCATCAACACCACACAATGCAGGCGATGAGTCACAATAACGTGGCTAAAGTATGTTGACCAGACCACACAAAAGAAGGTGAAGGGACGACGACGTTTTGGTCCGTCCTGGACCATTCTCAAGTCGATTGAGAATGGTCCAAGACGGACCGAAACGTCGTCGTCCCTTCACCTTCTAGTGTGTGGTCTGGTCAACAACACCACACAATACCATCAGTACTGTATAACCATCTCAATACCAACTCTCTTCATCAATGAATCAATCTTTTTTTACCCATTTTATCACTGTAACTATCTACATTGTACAGTCATTATCTCTGTAACCGTTTACACTACACACGACTTTCATCAATCATGTTCATTATATTCCCCATCATCCTTATCATCCTGCTTCTAACTGAAGCTGTGTAAGCAAGCTTGGGTGACACAGAAGCCGACATTACTCCACTGCTATGCTGGATGACTCTTAATGATGATGGAGTCTATTATTTTAACGAGGATGGATTCTGGCATCACGGGAAGGCATGGATACGAATCCTAACTCCCCCCAATGACCCGGTGATCGTTCCCAGCACCCAAACGTCACCCTGCAAAGTTTGGTGAGGCTACCCCCAGGTATCTGGTCTCAAGCTTTGGACCAACATACTGACAGACTTCCTATTCTATAGATATCCTATATATAATAAATAACTTTGTATATATATTGTACATGTATATATACAAGTATATATCACTAAGGCAAAGTAAATAACTTTGATACAGAAAGCAATGGAGTTTCTTAATTTTCTTGTTCCAATTGTTGTTATTTGTTGCTGCTGTTCTCGTTCTTATTTCAGTTGCTGTCCTCTTTGTTACAGCTCTTGCTTGTGTTATTGTTCATTGTCTTTGTCGTCTTCTTGTTCTCCCAATGCGTCGTGGTCGTCGATCTAGCTTGTTCCACTTGTTATATTTCCATTTCTAGTCTTTCTGAAGAAAATTCTTCATATTCTTCCTAGTCTTTAGTAGATATTCCTCTTACTGTTCATCCACCTAGGCTCTAGGAGACTCGAACCGTCGACCCCAAGCCTGTGAGGCCTGGCGTGGCGTTCTATTAATGCGTTTACTGCAATGCGTTCACAATGCAATGCGTTGCATGAAATGCTTATTTCTTCGAATGTTGTAGATGACAATATATATTCCTCTTTTATTCAGACTTAATTTGAAATATTTTTCGGAAGATAAATAATTAATTTTAATGGTAATCAAAATCCAGCTGAGAATTTGCATAAGTCCAGAGGAGCAACATGTATTGTGGTGGGAGAAGGGTACAGTGTTCCCTGTGTTGGGAGGAGGGTATACAGTGTTCCCTGTGTTGGGAGGAGGGTATACAGTGTTCCCTGTGTTGGGAGGAGGGTACACAGTGTTCCCTGTGTTGGGAGGAGGGTACACAGTGTTCCCTGTGTGGGAGGAGGGTATACAGTGTTCCCTGTGTTGGGAGGAGGGTACACAGTGTTCCCTGTGTTGGGAGGAGGGTATACAGTGTTCCCTGTGTTGGGAGGAGGGTACACAGTGTTCCCTGTGTTGGGAGGAGGGTATACAGTGTTCCCTATGTTGGGAGGAGGGTATACAGTGTTTCCTGTGGTTTTGGACTGGAAGGGAAGGGAACTATCAGGGGGAAAGCGCCAAGCCATTACGACTATATAGCACTGGGAAGGGGTCAGGATTAGGATTTGGGATGGGACGGGGGAAAGGAATGGTGCCCCAACCACTTGGACGGT
Organism: Procambarus virginalis; assembly: GCA_020271785.1. NCBI lineage: Eukaryota > Metazoa > Arthropoda > Malacostraca > Decapoda > Cambaridae > Procambarus > Procambarus virginalis. Next base: position 14,980,022 of record WNGS01061674.1, on the reverse strand, counting down.
CGGGGATTGAACGCCAACCTGCATGAAGCGAGACCGTCGCTCTACCGTCCAGCCCAAGTGGTTGGGACTGGTGTTGGACTGGAACAGAAAGCGTTTTCTCAGGGGTGTTTTAGGTGGGGTTTACTGGTGTGGTAGGGTTGGAGATCGCCCTTATGTGATAGAGGAGGTGTTTAGGTGGTGTTCATTGGGGTTTGTGAGTGGGTGTTCACTGGGGTGTAGTGAACACCCATATTCCCTCGAGTACTGGTGGAACGAAGAACACGTCACTCATAGATAACAAATACACATGAAAGATCTCGCTTCATACAGGTCGGCGTTCAATCCCCGACCGTCCAAGTCGTTGGGCACCATTCCTTCCTCCCCCCGTCCCATCCCAAATCCTAATCCTGACCCCTTCCCAGTGTTATATAGTCGTAATGGCTTGGCCCTTTCCCTCTGATAGTTCCTTTCCTTCTCATTCTTATTTTCCATACTTTATCCTCTCACATCTTCCTATTTGTCTTCCTGTCTCCTTTGGCCATTTATTCTACCTTATCTCTCAACTCTTCTTTCCATACCTTTTACTCCTTTCTTACGTCTTCCAAACTAATGGAAAATTACTTCCAAATGCCGATTTTGACAACACAATTCCTCCTTCTCCTCCATCTTCTTCCCTTCTTCGTCGTGGTCTTGGTATTGTTCCCACATATTTCTTCACATTTCGTCTTTAGCTTCAACTCTATCCATCTCCACCCATCTTAATTTTCTTCTCGTTTTCCTACTTTTTTCGTTCTCACTAACAGAAAATATCTTCATGTTTCTCACGTTTCCTCTTCACCTGCAAATTCGCCCATTCTGTCTGTCCGGCTGTCCTCGCTCTCTCTGAGAGGGTTTCTATTTTTCTTTTGCGCTCCTATTTTCTTTCCAGATGTATAGTTTAAGACCTCACCCCTCTACACGCTTCTGTTGTGGTTGGTTGCTGTACCGTAGCTAGTAGTAGTAGTCGCTGTTCCGCTGCTATTGGTCACTAGGCCGCAGCTCGTAGTCGCTGTGCCGCAGCTCGTAGTCGCTGTGCCGCAGCTAGTAATCGGAAGATTGCAGATCTCGCTGGTTCGGTCGCTGATGTGGTCTTCAGAAGTGCTAACATGATCGCAGCGACCACTTGTGACAGATGAGGTAACGAACGGGCATAGAGGGTGATGCAGTGGGCATCCCTCTTCCCTCTCCTGTCACTCAGCTCCCCGACCCTGCCTCCACGAGCACTTCACACACCTCGTTAAAATCTTATTTTAAAACTCACAGCCCAGATTAATTTCCAGCGGAGAGTAAGGCAATATGTTTAAAAGGAAGATTCGTCTCCTTTCACTCGCACTGTTACGTGATTCGAGACAAAGTAGTCCTTGAACTTTAACGCGTCGAGCGGCAGTTCGAGCAAGAGTCCAGCACCGCACAATTGTTCTCAGCTGCAAATTAAGAGAGAGGACTTTCCAAAGGAAAATAATCGCTTACCTGGGCAACTGGTTTCAGGTGACGCTAAGAGCAAAGGGCGCTTGTCAGAGAGACAAAGCCACCCCCCTTAACGCCAGCCACCACACGTCTATTCAGGACACGAATTTCGGTTGCGTGAATAGAATATTTAGTCCACATGTGACTCGTTCGGTCTCAAATATGCCAGAAGCGAAGTAGCAGGTTTGCATGGATGCAGGTGTCTGTGAATAAATCCGAGTTATGTGGAGTTTATCGGTTGTGTTTATGTGTATCGGAACACTGATTAGCGGATATTTTGCCAGTGTGTTTGATATCGCTAGGAAGCGTGATATTGGGCTCAGCGACACAAACTGCTAAACAGGATTTTGGTTGGCTAATAGATGTTTATTACACAGGATCTGTGAAGCTGAAGTGTAGAAAATTGGATCATTTAACCGAGACTTGTATGGGCGATGCAGTTAAACTGGCTTTTAAACTCATGAGTATACATTTAAAAAGAGTTTTCCGAGAGTTATCACAAGAGTTTTTAACATAGAATTTGTATATTTATTTCTTGAAACGTAATGCTTTCTGTTAAAGCTTCGGCCCGCCGTAGTAAACTTCTTGACTCCCTTTTAGTAAATATAAAATTCTTGGTAGCCATAATTTGTGTTTAATTACAAAGACTAAATACGAATCACTGGAACTCTGGAAGAGACTCCAATAATCTAAATTAATAAATTTAAAAAAATGAATCTGCTGGGTATTAATTCGAGAACCGCTGATCAGAATTCATCAGACGTATGAATTTATCCAGATGAAACAAGTCTTTCAAGGTCATCCAGGAAGAGGTCAGAGGCCTTACGAAGCATCCTAGAGAAGCAGTGTAAAGCAGTAGTATCAAAAGAAGAGATGATCCTTACTACATCTGATCCTGATACTGTTGAAGTGAGGTTAACAAACAAATCATGTGTAGTACGGGACTTAAGCCGAGAATATTTTGTGGGAAAAAACAGGAGCAGTGATGATTGTGTATGGTTAAGATTGTGTGTGTAGTGACGATCGTGTATGGTGAAGATTGTGTGTGTTAGTGACGATCGTGTATCCGTGAAGATCTGTGTGTGTAGGGGACGTATCGTGTATGGTGAAGACTTGATCGATCTTGAGAATGATCCATGAGGACCGAAACGTCGTCTTACCTTCACCTTCTAGTGTGTGGTCTGGTCAGACATACTTTAGCCACGTTATGTGACTCATCGCCTGCACGTGTATGGTGAAGATTGTGTGTGTAGTGATGCCAAATCGTAAATAAAGGCCCTTGTACTGGTTAGTGACTGGTGAAGTATTGCATGTATGTGTATGAAGTATGGTGTGTGTGTAGTGAAGATGCACACCGCTGATGAATGTGCATGTTTATACAGATCTACAATGATATTCTCGTGTAAGTAGTGGAGATCCGCATTGCTTGTGATCGTGGTGTTAAGGCCTGAACGACGAATTTCACTGGCTTTGAAGCGACGCCGGTGTCACCGAAGTAGGCAATGTTGCTATTTCATTGTCTGTGCCTCCACCGGACACTTAGCTAGAAATAAATATGTA
>WNGS01061674.1:14938135-14950284 GCA_020271785.1 Procambarus virginalis | reverse complement strand
GTTTTTAATGTTGATCGGTGTTACTGCGCAGCATGAGAGTCTTCATATGGCTGCTGCTTGTAAACCCATGTCTTCAAGGGAATCAACAGCTGTTTATTACATGTGTTATGAGCAGTGTTCATACGCATTGTGTCCTGCAAGAGGCTCCATCAATGTTCATTTATTGTCTTAAAACACTACGAAGATATTTTTCGGCGTCTCTGTTGATTATCTTGGGCTGACGCATGCAACACCTCGAGTAACTCAGAAGAATTTATTGAATATTCTAATTGTGAAGCATTAAGACATTATGCGCAATGATATCACACTAACGTCAAATGTGAATGAGAAACCTTTAGAGCAGGACGGCAGGACTGAACCAGCTTCCTAGCTGGGCATTCCCAGCTAGGAAGCTGGGAATATTCCTGGTGGAATAGGATACTGGTTCAGCTATCCAGGACTTAAGTATTCCCAGCACCTTAAACCATAGATCACGACATGCTCATACTTACTAAACCTGGGTTTTGTCTCTCTCTCTCTCTCTCTCTCTCTCTCTCTCTCTCTCTCTCTCCTCTTCTCTCTCTCTCTCTCTCTCTCTCTCTCTCTCTAGGATGCTGGTTCAATCCTCACGTCCTCCTCTAAAGATCTTCTCCAAGGAATTTGTGACGAGAAAAATAGGTGGTATTGCAGTCTCTCTAGGCAGATGGAATGCCAGTCACATACAAAAAAAGTAAAAAAAAAAGGAAACCAAAGTTAAACTGCAAGTTGTCTTCACGGTGAGGTAACTGTAGGATAAGATAGAGGGAAAAAAACATTAAAAAATAGTTTACTTTGATAAAAAAAAAACTGAAGTTAAACAAATTACAAAATATAAAATAATATCCAGGCTTGACTCTAATACAAAGTGTGCAAAACAAGCAAGAGGAACAATCAAATTTACTTATTTTATGTGCAAATAAAATATGGTGCTAGAATATTGTGAGCCAAATTGAGTAACTCTGTTACCAAACCTGGATATGTCAATAGGTCTACTCATTAGAACACCCAGGAGTAATCTGAATCGTAGTTGGCTAGGTAGCCCTATATATATATATATATATATATATATATATATATATATATATATATATATATATATATATATATATATATATATATATATATATATATATATGCGACGACGGCCGTGCAGGTGGCGCTGGTAGTCGTGGGTGACTATGAACGGCTCACTTTAACTGCTTGTTTGAGATGGCATGAGCTTTCGAGGCGTCGCCAGGTGCGAGGAGGGTGACGGATGTAGGGTAGGTAGACTTTCAATCCCCCGACTGTCTATATAAGTGGTTGGGCACCATTCTTTCCCCCCCCCCTCCCTCCCCGTCCCATCCATAATCCTTATCCTGACCCCCCTCCCAGTGCTATATAGTCGTAATAGCTTGGCGCTTTTTCTTGATAATTCCCTTCCTTCTCGGATAACTTTTCCCATCGTTGGGTAACATCTACCCAATGTTGTCCTTGGGTAACATCTACCCAATGTTGTCTTGGTAACATCTACCCAATGTTGTCCTTGGGTAACATCTACCCAATGTTGTCCTTGGGTAACATCTACCCAATGTTGTCCTTGGGTAACATCTACCCAACTTCGTAGTCTGATAACTCCTTCCTAACTTTGCCCTCTGATAACTTCTCCCTAACTTTGTACTCTGATAACTTCTCCCTAACTCTGTACTCTGATATCGCGGCATAGAGAAATGTTGCTTTCTCTGATCCAACACTTTGTAATTCTCGCGTCAAATCTACATTCTTTTCTTTGAAACCATTTTGTATTCATAAAGCTGTCTTCCATTTGTTGCTAGTTTCCTTCCCCCATTTGTTATTGTTTTTATCGAAATCATTTGAGATTACTGGCATGCATCTTCAGGTGCTAAATGGCAGGTCTAAAATGCTCCACCTTCCGTGAAAGGTACTAAAAGGCAGATCTAAAATGCTTTAGGTTAAAGTTGGTGTGAATGCATTGATCTGTGTGTGTCACTATTGAGACACTAATGGTCTCAATAGTGACCATTAATGCACCAATAATGGTCCCGGAAGGACCAAAACGGCGTCGTTTCTCCATCTTCTGATGTGCGGTTTGGTCAGAAACGTATCTTCAGAAACGTTATTGTGACTCATCGTCTGCATTTAATCAGTGTGTCTACCTTTGCCTAACAATAACCTTCCTGCGCGTATTCTCTGCGCACAGGTTTATTTCTATAACGAATTATATGTTACTCTAACGACTAAACCATCATTTGCACGTTGATAACCTAGGTAATAACATTTCGCCAATTTGAACATAATACAAAAAATAAATCAGGGTTCGGATATGATTCGAACGAAGTTTCAATCACGGAAAAAAAAAATCGAGCAATATTCTCAACGTTTATAATTCTCATATAACTTCATTTCCAGAAAAAATTCACAAATAATTTCAAACTGAAAAATGAATATTTCCTCGGTGTTTACCTTTGAAATATAATTCGCTATAAGAGTCATTAAAGGGAGGAAGAAAGATTCCAAAGTCTGTGAGACACCGAACGAGGTCTCGCTGAAGCCGTCCGAGGTAGTATGGCTTGCGACGCCGCGGGGCAGACAGAACGACTGACTGCTCGTTTCAGGAACCACCCTACTGTCTTGCCTGTGGTGTTCCTCACACGCGTGTTCAAGCTCAAGTTCTGGCGTTCTTTTGACATTGATGTTCATGATAATGGCGCCCGTGACCGTAGTGTCCGTGGAAATAGTGTCCGTGACAATTGTGTCCGTGGAAATAGTGTTCATAGAAATAGTGTCCGTGGAAATAGTGTCCGTGGAAATAGTGTCCGTGGAAATAGTGTCCGAAGAAATAGTGTCCGAAGAAATAGTGTCCGTTGAAATAGTGTTCGTAGAAATAGTGTTCGTGGAAATTGTGTCCGTGGCAATTATGTCCGTAGAAATAGCGTCCGTGGAAATTGTGTCCGAAGAAATAGTGTCCGTTGAAATAGAATCCGTAGAAATTGTGTCCGTGGCAATTATGTCCGTGGAAATAGTGTCCGTAGAAATTGTGTCCGTGGAAATAGTGTCCGTGGAAATAGTGTCCGTAGAAATTGTGTCCGTGGCAATTATGTCCGTGACAATAGGGTCCGTGGAAATAGTGTCCGTGGAAATAGTGTCCATAGAAATAGTGTCCGTTGGAATAGTGTCCATAGAAATTGTGTCCGTGGAAATAGTGTCCGTGGAAATAGTGTCCATAGAAATAGTGTCCGTTGAAATAGTGTCCGTAGAAATTGTGTCCGTGGAAATAGTGTCCGTTGAAATAGTGTCCGTAGAAATTGTATCCGTGGCAATTATGTCCGTGACAATAGTGTCCGTGGAAATAGTGTCCATAGAAATAGTGTCCGTTGGAATAGTGTCCATAGAAATTGCGTCCGTGGCAATTATGTCCGTGACAATAGTGTCCGTGACATTTATGTCCGTGACAATAGTGTCCGTGACAATAGTGTCCGTGGAAATAGTGTTCGTGGAAATAGTGTCCGTGACAATTATGTCCGTGACAATAGTGTCCGTGACATTTATGTCCGTGACAATAGTGTCCGTGACAATAGTGTCCGTGGAAATAGTGTCTGTGGAAATAATGTCCGTGACAGTACTGTTTTGTAACAAGTGTTCATTAAAGCAGAACTCATGACACGTGCTCATGACAAGTGCCCATGACAGGTGTCCATGACAGGTGCCCATGACAGGTGCCCATGACAGGTGCCCATGACAGGTGCCCATGACAGGTGCCCATGACAGGTGCCCATGACAGGTGCCCATGACAGGTGCCCATGACAGGTGCCCATGACAGGTGCCCATGACAGGTGCCCATGACAGGTGCCCATGACAGGTGCCCATGACAGGTGCCCATGACAGGTGCTCATGACAGGCGCCCATGACAGGTGCTCAATAAGCTTCGCCGAGATAAGGTAAGTAAATAGATCGTCTATGTGTCCCCTTCTGTAGGATTAAATATTTTTTCCGAGTTGAGTTACGAGAATAAGGCTGTTTACGAATTTTCCGCTAGAGGTGATACTTTTCGTTCTCACTAACGGAACGCCGTTGTTTGACCGTTGGTAAAGCCGTTTTGGGGTGTGTCTGGTGGGGTTAGGGGGGGGTTGGAGTGTCCATAAGAGGTATTTTCGTTGTTTCGAATGTATTGAATGAAGAGAAATGTTACCTGCGCATGTGTGGATTGTGGATGATGGAGGTGATATATTGTTAGTTCTGTCTAAGGTGTCACTGCTGTCCTCACTGTTAATGCGGTATTGGGATCGAAGCTCTGATGATAACCCCCCCCCTTTTTTTTAGGGGAGAGGGGGGATTCAATCGCGTTATTTGATATATTTTGATTTTCTGAGTTCTCATTAGACATGTTTTGTTTAAATAGCATTAATTTGTCGAATAGTTCAATGCAAAACGTATACACGCACGTGTCGACATGGCCCGCGAATGCACGCACGTGCACACATATACAGGCATATGCACACACCCGTGCATGCACGCCCACGGGCACACAGACACATGCACACACATGCACTTACTTACAGACACACACACACACACACGCACTTACTTACAGACACACACACACACGCACTTACTTACAGACACACACACACACATGCACACACGTTCACACACACACACATAAACATGCACTCACACCTGGCGCCAGCACGCAAAAGCACATAGGTAAAAGTCCACGTATAAAATGGAATTTAATTTCTAAGGAATTTTCAGAACACATTACAGAATTCTTAACCCTCAGAGCAGGTCGAGTTTAGAGTTGGTCTTAACGACTATCAACCTCTGAAGGGTTGTTAATGCCACCGCAATTGCTAAGTTGCCAACCGGCAAGTTTACCTTAGTTCGGAACACTGTCCAGGTAAACTTTGTGTAAACACGAGAAGCTGGTTACACCTCTCACTGTGTATACTAACCACCGTATACTTACATCTTGTGCAATTTAGGTGATTATATGAACTAATTGCTATAGATGGCTTGTCATTTGACTTGTCATTTTGACGTCACTTGACGTTTTTTGACCATTCAAATATTTAAAGCTGTGAATCTGCTTATAAACTGCTTATTCTGCTAGCAAGATTAGACATCACTTGACCTAGTTTTTAACTAGTAGGAAAATAAATCATTATACAAAAGTAATTTATTTGAAAATTTTTGCAATACGTAGCTTCATTGTGGCAGAAAATGTTTGTTCAAAGTATCTTGTATTTTGTGTTTTTCATCAGTTTTTATTTTTAAGTTTTCTTTGAATTTATAAGGAAATTTAATGCAGACAAAAGGCCTTCTGTTTACATTATTTTAATGATTCATTAAATTATAGTAAGTTAATTTCTTAATTGTTTATAATTAATTTGAAATTGTATATATCCTCCCAAAATATATAAAATCTTTTAAAAAACTATTATAACAGATGTGCATAAAATATTAACTAATACTATGTCACAGGGAACCTATATATATCATCGAAATAAATATATATACTGGGAATCGAGAACCCTCTCTTGGTGGAGAAGAAATATGGAGCACAAAGTTAATGAAGTTTATGGACAGTAATTTCCAAACACAGAATGTAAAAGCTGATCAAGGTAAAGGTTTACTGGAGCTGAACTGTAACTCAGTAGTGAGCTCAATTGATTCACAGCCGCTTTTTAATGCACATCACACTCAATCACTCTGCGTTTCTGATTGCTTTGTGATTTCTTTGTCATTTCTTTGTGATTTCTCTGAGAAGCGTTAGAGGTAGAACTCTTAGACTATGACCAGAGTGCATGTGGGGGGGGGGGGGAAACATGCAACCCTGATTAAATATGTTGGAAGCCTCGGTACCCTCCTATCATGCAGGTCGGCGTTCAATCCCCAACCGTCCAAGTGGTTGGGCACCATTCCTTCCCCCTCGTTCTATCCCAAATCCTTATCCTGACCCCTTCCCAGTGCAATATAGTCGTAACGGCTTGGCGCTTTCCCCTGATAAACAATTAATCGGTACCCACCTAGAGGATTTAGTTGAAAACAAGGTTATTTTTTACCATGGCGTGGTGAGGACCTTAAACATAATACAGGGTACAAAACACAATCAAATGTGCCCATAGTAGGAAAACAACATGTAAAGGATTTGGGAATATTGATGTCTGACGACCTAACGTTTAGGGAGCATAACCAAGCAAATATTGCGACAGCCAGAAAAATGATAGGATGGATTACGAGAACTTTCAAATCCAGGGATCCCATCACAATGCTTGTACTCTTCAAGTCACTTGTGCTGTCCCGTCTTGAGTACTGTTCAGTACTCACTTCCCCTTTAGAGCAGGAGAGATTGCTGAAATAGAGGGAATACAGAGAACATATACGGCACGCATAGACGCGATAAAGCACCTAAATTATTGGGATCGTCTCAAAGCTCTCCAAATGTACTCACTAGAAAGAAGACGAGAGAGATATCAAATAATATACACCTGGAAGATACTGGAGGGCCAGGTCCCAAATCTACACAGTAAAATAACAACGTACTGGAGTGAACGATATGGAAGAAAATGCAGAATAGAACCAGTGAAGAGCAGAGGTGCCATAGGCACAATCAGAGAACACTGTATAAACATCAGAGGTCCGCGGTTGTTCAACGTCCTCCCAGCAAGCATAAGAAATATTGCCGGAACAACCGTGGACATCTTCAAGAGGAAACTAGATTTATTCCTCCAAGGAGTTCCGGACCAGCCGGGCTGTGGTGGGTATGTGGGCCTGCGGGCCGCTCCAAGCAACAGCCTAGTGGACCAAACTCTCACAAGTCAAGCCTGGCCTCGGGCCGGGCTTGGGGAGTAGAAGAACTCCCAGAACCCCATCAACCAGGTAACAACCAGGTGTAGTGGTCTAAGCCATTGTCTTGGGAGTACCCAGAGCATAGTTTCAAATCCTTCTCATGGCTCCTATTGATTTTCTCAATTACAGCATTGGAAGCTATTTAAAACGTAGAGATTTACTACCCTTTGAACTCAGATCCGGTGTGGTCAGTCTGTTTAAATATACGAGCTGTAATGTTCGATATGTAGGAAATACCTCACGAAAAGTTAAACACCGTATTTTTTTTAACATGTTGGTATATCTTACCGTGCTGGGAGAGCAAGATAGAATACAAGTCTTACTCATACTCTATCTTGCTCTGAGGAAGGCCTAGTCTGGCTGAAAACGCGTTCAATAATCTCTGATTTTTAAATGTGATTTTCCTGCATACTTTGATCAGTGTTTTAGTAATCGTTATCACACACACACACATTATAATATATATATATATATATATATATATATATATATATATATATATATATATATATATATATATATATATATATTCATAAAAAACGGTAGTTTGCATGTATCTCTACTAGCATCTGAGGGGAGGTTCGGCCCAGCTTATGCGGTGCGCAACAATTTCATTGTATAATAACTTACTCCAAGAATCAAGATAAAATCAAGGGAGGGAGCAAACTGTTATGAGCAATATAAGGACGTGGCTCTGTTAGACGATATCTAATTGTTAGTGTAGGTGTGGCAGGGCTCGTCGTTACCATAACTGGGTGATGTTTATGAGAGGATTGGGGCCCTGGAGCGAGAAGCGTCGAAGCCAATACAGAGATTCGATCATCAAATCCGAGAGGGTGAGACAAGGGGGATAGAGAGAGCGAGCGAGAGAGAGAGAGCAAGAGCGAGCGAGAGAGAGAGAGAATGAGAGATATGGAAATATCTTTTTGACTTCTGATAATTACTTCAAATTGGAACATTAACTTATTGCCTACAATTTCCTTAAACGTGTATCTAATTGGGATAATTTGGTGTCATTATTTTTATTTTCTAGCAATGGTAATGTTAGACCCCAATGGAACACTTTGAAATTTGAATATAAAGATAAATTTTCAGTAACCATTGGAGGAGTAAATATTGGCCGAGAGAGTTTATTCCTAATGCGTAGCAGATATCAGCCTACACCTACTCATTGCTGAGTGGTCCTGTTCGTATTGCATATCAGATAAGCTACCAACCACAACGCGATGTCTCCCAGCGAACACACTCCCCCATGTTAAAAATGGGAATCTGCTCCTACGCTGGTTAAGACATCAACCTGTTCCCACACTTTAATGAGGAAAGTTTGTTCCAAGCGAGTATCAGATAGCAAGCTACTCCCACATGTTAAAGAGGGAGTCATTTTAGGGATTTTGAGATACCAATCAACGAGTACGTTAATGAGTCTGTTTTTGTTATCTAGCGTAGATTAGATACCGATCTACTCCCCCATTTGGTGATGGTTGCTTATTCTAAGATGGTATTAGATACCGGCTTTTAACCTCAAATTGGTAAAGGGTTTGTTTCCAGCAAGTATACAGTACTAATTTTCTCTTATACGTCTCCCGTGAACCAGTTTCTAGCGAGTATCACATACCAACCTTCTCCCATCCGGTGCTGGAAGGACCTGTTCTTAGATGGTATCGGATACCAACCTGTCACTAAACGTTCTTGAGAGACTCTTATTCCAACCGTGCCACCTGTTCAATAGGTATTTTCTCCTTCAGGTTGCTAGGAGACTTTTTCTCTCAAATATCAACTTCGGTCGAGGGTTAATGTTAATTTAATCTGCACATACGAGAACACTTCTCAGGGCGGGTGGTAGGCCTCTATGCCCCTATGTATACTAGACTGCGTGGTTTTAATGTGTTATACATGCTGTCCTCTATTCAAGTTCAAGTATCTATTTGAGACAGTAAGATACATCTCAGACGGGTAGAGTAGTTAAAGCACAATCGACTTGAGAATGGTCCAGGACGGACCGAAACGTCTCGTCTCTTCACCTTCTAGTGTGTGGTCTGGTCAACATAGTTAAAGCTATCTCAATAATATATACTATATATATTTATTATTATTATTATTATTTATACGTAGTGACATCAGTTGGCTTTCTCGTCGTGGAACAAGAACAACGTCTAATGACGAACAACGAAAACTGAGCGTTTTCTTGACGTTGGGAAACCTTAGGGGTACAGGCTGTGCATACGTCTCTGTAGATGGCAAGTGTTCTCAGTAGTGTGTGGGGGTGTCTCCAGCATCTGCTTCAAGATCCATGGAAACTTAGTATTTAATTCTTCAGTGAATGAACCCTTTCGTTCCGTTAGTCTATGTGTAGGTCGAAAATTATAGTAATAAATAAGGAGTTCTCATGGAAAGACCTCCATGCAATCTATGAACTAAATATATAATGAAATTGATAATGCTGCATAATGGAATAATCATTATATCGGTCCTGGATGAGAATTGAACGATACAATGAACTGGTCGAGTTCGGGAACAATAAACAACTATATAAATTGTCATCCACACTTCTATTTAAATAAATTTTCCTTATGAACACTACTCAATAGCTCGGTCGATCGAGCTTCGGCTTCACAAGCATGGGGTCCGCGGTTCGAGTCCTCTAGAGCCCAGGTGAATGGAAATAACTGGAAATAATCACTATGCCAAGCATCACAGATAAGTTATCATAGTATTCAGGTGGTATTTAAATTATTCTGTAGATAAGCAGAATTCAATTTAACATGTAGAAATTGGTTCAAAATATTTAGTGTAAAACCAATTACCAGATAACCCAGGACAGATAAAGGATCACAGCTCATCATTTTGACGCACTTATTAGTAAATTACAATTTTTTTTAATAAATAGCTATATGTTATATAAAGCAAGAAATATGAGCACTTTATTTAATGTTCTGGAAAATGTGGCTAAGTCGTTTTAAAGCTTGAGCGTAAAATATCTGATTGTTCATAGATGTCAAACACAAGTAAAATCAAATACATTATTCGTATATGTTTGTACACTTATACCTTGGATAGTTTACGTGATAATTACAATGCATTAATTATATACGATAGAGTCTCAATAACAGCATAGATCGTAGACAGTGTCATTATCTGAAGTTAGTTTACTGACGCTCTGTACTGTTCAGTGCCGAAAATACATTTAGTTTCCAATGTTGTTTGTAACTGTGAAAATAAAAGGGGTAGAACTCCATAACAGCCAAAAGACAGTGGAGGCAAAAGGTTTTAATTACACACAGAGAAATCACAATAGCTTGATGCATCAATGAACAAATCCACAAGGGCCGTAACGAGGATTCGAATCCTTGGACGTTTCGAATCCTCGTCACGGCCCTTGTGGATTTGTTTAAAAGGTTTTAATCTATAATTATTAACAGAGAGTTTGGTTTAATTGGCTCAACCGATGATGGAGTGTCATAGCGTCTAATTATGATGGTTTCTGGGTAAGTGTCGATAACTGGTGTGTTATAAAGCATGGTCTTATCTTCCTATCTCCCTCAGAGGGCTCACACCTCACCGGAGTAGCCAAGTGCTGCACTTATAAACCTCGCCAGTCGCTTTCCGTTTTCTCTAGACACTGGAATAAGATATCCAACAAAAACATTGAAATCCACACGAAGGACAATTTATTGTTGTTAAAACTGACACAAGCAACAAAACACACACACACACATATTGTTATTAACAGGCTATTCCGGGTTTGGGTCAGGGATTGGAAGTTTAGGTCAGGGATTGGAAGTTTGGGTCAGAGATTGGAAGTTTGGGTCAGGGATTGGAAGTAGTTGCACTATAGTAGCTGAAATGAGTTGATTGAGAGATTGTTACTCTAGCAATGTAAATTTTTATCTTCCAGTCTGTAACACTTCATAACTGTGTATTTCCAGTTCCAATACGGCTGCCTTCAGCGTCCGGTAACATAATGAAGTCGAACATTTCGCTTTCGAAGTCGAGCTTCCGCGAGTTACGGCCAGAGCATCGAGGAGCGATACGACGCGGCTCATACCGTAAAGATTCTCTGCTATCGCGCCGGCGAACAATTTCTTCTCGGAGCTCCTTGTCTCAGAAACGACCATTAAGCGTCGGATCCTGCAAGATGAACGACCCCGAGTGGCGCGCTAATTTGCAATATTCATGCAATATCTATGCCCGCATGACCTGACAGACATGCACGAGGCAGCCGTTATCAAATCGATATCCAAGATCGCCTGGCCTGATTGGGGTCGGTATTACAGGCCAGCGAAGGTTGCTTGTTTGACCTATCCAATGGTATTTCAGCACCGCCAGGATCTGTGCTGCAATAATCGCTGCCTCACTCCCACTCCAGATTTTCGGACCTAACCACTTGGGCTGGACGGTAGAGCGACGGTCTCGCTTCATGCAGGTCAGCGTTCAATCCCCGACCGTCCAAGAGGTTGGGCACCATTCCTTTCCCCCCGTCCCATCCCAAATCCTTATCCTGACCCCATCCCAGTGCCATATAGCCGTAATGACTTGGTGCTTTCCCCCTGATAGTTCCCTTCCCTTCCAGATTTTCGTTCATTACGACAAAGAAAATGTTCGGTAATATCTTCTTGACGTTATCTTGAGATGATTTCGGGGCTTAGTGTCCCCGCGGCCCGGTCCTCGACCAGGTCTCCACCCCCAGGAAGCAGCCCGTGACAGCTGACTAACTGCCAGGTACCTATTTACTGCTAGGTAACAGAGGCATCAGGGGTGAAAGAAACTCTGCCCATTGTTTTTCTCCGGCGCCTGGGATCGAACCCGGAACCACAGGATCACGCGTCCAGTGTTCTGTCCGCTCAGCCACCGGCTAAAGTCATATGTATATTAAAAGAGTTATGGATGACCTGCCGACGTCCTCCAAGCTTTCCAGAGGCAATCCACAACACAAGATCTTTAATTATAGCTGTTAACCCCGTGATGAGGTGTAATTACATTGTTATGCCTCTAAGTAGCAGCAGTTCGTGTAGAACATCTGTGACAGGTTGATTGTGACACGTGTGCAGCAGCAGAGAGTAGCGATAAGATTCTGAACGGCGAAATTTGCATACAATATCATCGCTTAGCGCCATCACCACTCCCGATGCTAGCAGAGACAAGCTCTATTTGCTCTAATGATGTGTAGTGGTGTTCGCTTAACCCTTACCTCTGATCGAGATAAAATCTACATCGCCGTCAACGATATTGCCGGCATACGAAGTTTTTTATGTGGTGAAGCTCTGAATTCCTGATGCTGAGTT
>WNGS01061674.1:14862170-14906039 GCA_020271785.1 Procambarus virginalis | reverse complement strand
CTATTTGGGAGTTTTTTAACCTAACTGAAGACACCCCAAGTTTCAAGGTTCAAAATTGCAAACAAAGTAATCGAAAAAGGATCGTCGTTGTTTACTCTTTATCTAACCATTTATCAACCCATCTAAATCTTCCACAATCTTTGGAAAGCAGAATCTTGACTGTCAAAACGTAATCTGATGGTTAGGGTTTTTCACTGACGTTAAATTAACATTTTATACTTTGAGAATGTTCGCCATTACGCCGGCTGAAACAAATAACAAACCCCACCAGCTGGAGGCGATTTTTTTCTGTTACCTTCTTTCACGCCTCATATCGGTATACCCCAAATGAGACGGTCCTAATTTTCCCATAAAATATTGGTTTTTAAACATACTAAAAAAACTTAAAAAATTTTACTTAGATCTTCACCAGTGATCAGGACCGAAATGTCAGATTTCACTTTCTTTCCTTTAAGATAAGGACAGTTGCTTTGCTCTATTGTTATACTCCCAAAATCAATCACGTCAGAAATATGGAGAACACGGGCAAACCGCTTCGGTCTATACTGTGAGCCCAGCCACTTGGGCTGGAAGGTAAGGCGACGGTCTCGCTTCACGCAGGTTACGGAGTTGCAATCCTCGATTTTCCGTAAATAGGGTGTGGTCATTTTATCATTCCTTACACAGTTTTCCCGTTTTTTTCGTACCATCCATTAATCTTTGATTCCCTGCACCCCTTCCAGTGCATATGTCGTCGTTATGGCTTTGGCTTTTTTCTTTTAATCCCACCTGATTAGTTTTCCTCTTCACCGTAGGCTTTTTCATATATGGTACATCTATTTTCAAGTCTGTGACAATTATCTCTTGCGTCTTTCGGATTAATTGAACCAATTATGAAAAATAAAATTATTGAAAATTATGAAATTATTTTTAAAAACTTCAATTATGAAAAAATAAGTATCGACAATAATTATTGAAAAATCACTTTGAAACAATTTCCCAATTCTGACATTTGAATCATATGTATGACAAAAAACTATACCCCCATATTACCTTCAGCTCACGATGGTCTTAAACGTCTACTCGTATTGGTCGAAAAAAAAATTTCCGTTAAAACAATTGAACCAAAATTACGGCAGCGGCTCCTGATATAAAACTAAATCAATTTTCGCAATTTATACCGCTCCTGCCCCCCCCTCAAACAAAAAATCCTTCTGGAACCTGGTCGTTATGGTAGTGTGCGGACCGACTTTCAACTCCCGACGGCCTTCGTTTACCGGGCAGATGTTTTCACGATTTTTATGCACCGAGCCACATTGCATCACCTGGGCAGCGAGGGGCCGATGATTCGTGTGAACAGTCCTGGGGTCTTAGAGCCCACGCATCGACTCGCAATTCCGTCTGAAGGGCGCGTACGCCCGGGTAGTCGGCTTACACTCGAAGGTAGCATTTAAGTGGGGACAGAGTACCGCCCTCTTTTCGCGTTATCAGAAAAGACACCTATTATGGTGTCCACCTACACCGCGGCCCGAATGCTTGTGTGAGGGGAAGGTCGTCACGGGGTACAAGACGTATCGATGTTGCGCGTGGAGAGCAAGGTTGACGTTGTCTCCGTATCAAACTTGGGGTTGGTACTGTCACAGCGTAGATGTTGCGTCTTTGAAGACTTCCACTTCAGGATATTATATTAATGTGAGCTGTTGATATTAGCTAGTCTGTACCGGATGGTCCGCGTCGGAGACGATACATCTATGTAGTGTGGTAGTATTGTGTGCATCTGGCGGTAATTTATATGTGGTGTGCCTAGTTCGGTGTGGGGTGTTGTTCTATGTAGTGGTTAAATACGCATGTTGTATATAGTCATGTCATTAGGGTGGTATCTAAGCTTAATTATCAGAGGGGCAACATGGTCAAGAATTTAGTGTAGGGAATAGTCGTTTTATTACATGTTGGATACGCTCTATACAGTACCAACCTGTCCCGATGTCTGTATGCGGAATGCTCCGTACCTTGCCCACTGCAGAGGGTTCGAGAGCGAAAGTGTGTACAGTAACACTCGTCTAAATCAATGTAGACGCATTGACAGTCCAATCCAATCAGAGTCCCGCGACGTGATCTTTTTTATACTCACGCACACCAGAGTTGTTTTACACACCAAACCTGAGTCAAAATTATTGGAGTTCTTGCGACCAGTTAGTCGGGCGGTTGGGCTGAAACGATTAATCAGAGAATGAAGTGTTATTGTATCGATAAGAAATGATGATACTGGATGATTGATTGATTATCAACATGAAGAATGCGTGTATGTATGGAAAGAAAAGTATCACCTAATTACATATACCAACACGATTACAAGCTTACATCTTTGAATGTATCCCCCTGTTTGTATCAGAGAATTGAATTTCGATCCAACATTGAGTTATGTTTAGATTTTTCCTTTCAAGGAAGCTTAGGCAATACTGGTAGCTATCATGCTTTATTAGATCGGTAATATTCGGTGTCTCTTGTAATGATAACTTTTAATAGTATGAATAAATTAATACACTATAACTGTCATAGAATTTTGCATAAAGTAAGCTTCTTTTAAAAATAATTAGGTTCAGAGAAATGTGGTAGGTATACGTATTTGTTTGTTTGATAATATCTCTGGATTGTTTGTTTGCAATTACAATAGCGTAGTGATTTTTGTATGATTCAAATCAGGCAATGTGTACAATTTCAGCAGTGTGAGTGTACCAGATGTGTAACCGTAAGCAGTTAACCGCAAAGTATCCTTACCAGAAGTGTCTGCATCTTTCAAATAGTCTTTGCACGCTTGTGGTTACATATATTTATTAAACAGTTACAAGCACTGAAAACTTTCCCTACTCATATTATGTCTGCAGTTCCCTGTTTATTAAAATAAAAGCCTCCTTCCGGGCTTCAGGAGCTACACCCTAACTGTCTTAATAATGTGTTATATATTCAAGCCGCTTATATATGATTGCTAGCGACTTGATTGATAAAGATTTAAACCCCACCCATGATCGGTAGCGGACCAGATAGCCGTTAAAGTTGTAGAAGATGCACAGGTTCGCTAAGTGCTTGCTGTAACGCTTCGGTGAATCGGGTCATGTGTGTTTTGTATGTGTTTGTGAAGAAGTTGCCAGACGATTGGAGCGACTGAGTCGAAGTATAGGATAGCATAGCGAATAAAGAAACTGTGCTTTCCTATCTTGATTTAATTTGAGTTATCTTGAGATTTGGATTCGTGGCTTTATAGTGTTTCACCCGCCACGGCCTAGGACCCATAGGCTCTCATCACTCCTCTCACACGATGCAGCCCTGTGATCCAGCTGATTCACACCCCATGTACCTCGAGTTTGAATCTGCCTACGGTAACAGAGGCATACGGGGGACAAGCAAACTCTTCCCATTCGTGTTCATCGGCCAGCATATAGCTGAGAGAGAAGTGGTTTGGAGAAAGTTTGACTCGATTTTTGTTTTCTATTATTTTAATAGGTATCTTTATCCCCGTATTAAGCAAATTATATATAACATTTTATTTGAATATAGTGTGGAAAGGATTCAAAATAAATTTTAAATCAATTAATGTTTTCACAATAAGTGGCTTCATTATTTACCTCAACTAGAGTTTTCATGCATTAATTTGCTGATTTGTTTAGTAAATTACCAGCAATTTCATTGCTTTATGGGAGCCAAATCGCTTAACTCTGTAGACCCTAATTTAATTTAATTAATAGTTAACTGGTCAGTTTTGAATTACACAACTTGTTTTATGTTTTATTAATCCAATTAACATAGAACAGTCCCAGATAACTTGAAATTCCCTTTCATTTGAGGTCTAGAAGAAGAGTGTAAATGCCCTCGGAGCCTATTTTGGAACACCCAATTTTTACACTTAGAGAAAATATATGTTTCTGTTTTGTATTCAAAGTATATGATGCGTTGTCACGAACATAAGCTTGCATACTTTGTTTAAAAGCTACTATTTACCGTTTAATTGTACAAAAATAACATGGCTACTCAACGAAGCGTTTGATTTTTGATACGTTGAATACCGAAATCAAACGAGAGAGCTGACAGACTGCATCACTCTTGGTTGTCAAACTAATTGACACAGTCCCCACACACATATACAACCTAGAGAAACAAACTCATGAATACGCCTAAGTGAGTTAAGTTGGGTGAAGTATAGTGCCTCTCTGGAAGGAAGCAAAGTGTCAGATAGATGATAGATCAAAATAGAGATGTCCAACCATTACAGTAGAGTTGCGAGGTTGATATTAGGACTCAAACTGATTCCCTAGTCAACAATCTGGTAGAGGAAAGTTGCTCTTGCATATCAACATTTGTTAATGAGGCAAAACGAATGAGAAAATCTGATCCGCGGTGGAAAAAGATGAGCCTGTGATATCCTGCAGAATCAACTTGAGGCTGTGGCAAAGACCTCAAAAAAATTACAACTTTTTTACTCAGACAAATGCCAAGTTATGAGGGCAGGAAGAGAAGTGCTTGAAGTACTCATTAACAATGTGAACAGCCGACGCCAAACAAGTCATTGTACCAAAATATTCCTTAAGAAACTTGACAATTGGAACCTTCCGAGTGCTATTTACAGATTAGATGAGATCCATTTTAAAGTGTATAACCCAAGCGTGAAACTCACACCTGAAAAAAATAAAGGCTAGGTCCTCGCTAGGCCGCGAGGACCTAGATAGCGAAGGCAAATAGCTTAGCTGATCGTATTCAGACTGGGATCCAATCTGAGCCTCAAATTCCATATCCGAGGGTTTCAGAGTTGATTTCGATCGTTTCCCAGCGTGTTCGATTCTCGTAACGGGCCGTGTCTCTCAAGTCACACCTCCGTCGCTTTTACCAATTACGAACATTACGAGATTTCCATAAAAATTACTGCTTCCAACATCAAAGTAATAATTGCACTTTGAACTACGTGTTTAAAATCATTTTAAAAGAATTCCAAGTCACGTTACCTGGACTACAAAATGTCAACCAAGAATTAATAATGCTAAAAACATACAATCGTATCAGAGCAGGAATTTCGCTCAATAAACAGAAAACGAGGTTTTTCATAAATGTTTTACAAAGTGCTTGATCGTGAAGGGTTAAAAGCACCTGATGAATAAGTCGTCCAGGTACTGTAAGATTCACACAAGGGGGTTCCATTCACCTGGGCTCTATAGGAGACTCGAACTGAGGACCCACGCGGTCGAAGCTCTATCGACCGAGCTATTGAGTGTCTTAATAAGGAAACTTTCCAAAAGCAATTCCAAACTGGAGTTTTCGATTTTCCCAGACTACTACTGAAGCTCATAGGATGCTCTACTTTGGATACTCAACAGGTGTGTGTGACGCCCCTGGTGACTCTACAGGTGTGTGTGACGCCCTTGGTGACTCTACAGGTGTGTGTGACGCCCCTGGTGACTCTACAGGTATGTGTGACGCTTTGGTGACTCTACAGGTGTGTGTGACGCCCCTGGTGGCTGTACAGGTGTGTGACGCCCTTGGATACTCTACAGGTGTGTGGCACCCCATATGTTTGGGTGGGGAGTTTTGTCTCCTGCCGGTGGGGATCATCTCGTGTGTGTGTGTGGTGTGTGTGTGTGTGTGTGTGTAGGGTTGACGTAGCAGGTGTGGACAACCCCCATGTATATGTAGGGTGGGAGGGGGTTGAGAGGGAGGCATTGGGAGAGGGAGAGGGGTGGAAACACTGCAATTCAAGCCCCCCCCCCTGCCCCCCCCCCCCACTCGTCTGTGCAGAAGGACCGGCATGCCGTCCCCTGAAGGACTCTATAAAAGTCGCATGCGGGGGCAGATAGTGCCATCAGAGGCCATGTTGGGTGGTCCATATCTCATCTATATATATACACCCAGCTTGCGGGGCATGTGATCCCGGCATCATATGCCCGCCCGGCCCCCACCACCCTTTATCATGCTCACTAATGGCTCAGGAAAATCACCGGGGTACGTCCTTGGTCGTTAACCTTCGGAAATACATCACCTTTTCCGGGAGAGGAGGGAGAGGGGGGGGGGGGAGAGGGAGGAAAAGTGGTGTGACTGTATCTATCTATCTATCTATCTATCTATGTATATATATATATATATATATAATATATATATATATATAAATATAAGGAATAAGACTTTTTTAACAGGCGAGTACAGCAGACGGCTTCTTGGTCACCCTACAACTCCACCCCAATCTATTTATACCACCAACAGTTCCTGCTGGGAAAACAGGCACGAACAGTCATGGATCAGTGCCCAGTCGATCCTCCCAGTCTTTGCCTGCCATCCAATCGACTGAGTTTCCACATGCACTGCTTGTTCTTCTAAAGAACATGGGACTGAGAGTAGACACCACACAGACACTATAGAGAATAACGACAAACATTCTATAATACATCTCATATATATATATATATATATATATATATATATATATATATATATATATATATATATATAATATATTATATATATATATATATAATAATTGACTCTGCGCCTACCCAAAGTCAGAGACCAGATATTTGGGAGCAAGTAATGGGGTTGGTCCCATTGCCACCCATTAAGAAATATGAGCATCTATATCTACCCCACTGTAGGTCCATGGTCTGAAATAGGTTGTCTGTCTTCCATAGATTTGCATACATTTTTCAGTGCTTCATAATATTAAATTTTCTGAGACAGGGATAGGGAGGGAGAGCAAGGGGAGAAGGGTAGGAGGGAAGGAAAGGAGGTAGAAGGGTGAGAGGGAGATTGAAGGATGAAAGAGGGATAGACAGGTGTAAAGGGTGGAGAGGAAAAAGAGAGAGGAACAGAAGGGTAGAGATGAGTAGAGGGGAGTTGAAAAGTTCAACATTTTTCGTTCCAAAAATCCCGATTGAACAAATAATTGGACTGAGTGAATAATTGGATTTTCTTAGTTGTATGGACTACCATTCTAACTGGCCAATTCACTCCACCTTAACGTAACTGTCCACTACACCGTAACGACTGTGAGCTCTACTAAGACGACAGCTGTTGCCTTGGGATACCTCCTTACAAGCGACAGGAATGTGATTCTGCCGTCAAGACCAACACCTGTCCCAATAAATTTGTTTGAATGAGAAAATCCATAAGAACCTTAATGAGAATTCGAACCCTTGCGCTGGTTATCCCCAGGCACACGCCTCAGACAACCAAGCCACGACATGGGTTCAAAAGAATTGCCAACCTGGGGTTTCTACTGAACCCACAAGGGTGCCTGAGGCTTTTACCATGTTTCGATTGTTTGC
Source organism: Procambarus virginalis (assembly GCA_020271785.1). Taxonomy (NCBI): domain Eukaryota; kingdom Metazoa; phylum Arthropoda; class Malacostraca; order Decapoda; family Cambaridae; genus Procambarus; species Procambarus virginalis. The sequence goes on along the minus strand of WNGS01061674.1, from coordinate 14,898,759 downwards.
TTCCCCCTGTTGCCTCTTACCACCTGCGTGCCAGAGGAATCATTCACCTCTCCTCCACCCCAAGCACCCCCACCACCACCCACGCCGCCCACTGTGGGATACACCCTGGTGTCCTTGTCCTTCAAGCCTCTCCTACCTCCACCCAGTCGACCCTTCCGTTACCTGTTTCACCCTCACCTTCACCCGTATATGGCGGTACGTCCTTGTCCTTCACTCTCGCTCTCTCATTCCCGTTACTTCACCCGTTACCGACTACGTTGTTTGTTTCATAACGGAGTTCTGCCATCCTCTCTCCCCCCCCCCCCTGTTTAACCTCCTCTCCCACGGCCCTCTCACAACAGCACTCCCCTCTCACCCTCTCCCATCCACCTCTCCTATTTCCCATCTCCTCTCCACCCTCTCCCCATCCACATGTTCTCCCAATATCACGCTGTATTCACTACAGCCGCCTGAGTCTTGGGCCTCTGAAAACGTGAGGCAAGACAGTGGAAACACATAAGTGTTCAGCATATTTCCTGTCGGATATACAAAGCGCATTTGGATCGATAAATATTACTAGCTACAGTTGCAGCAAATCCGGTGAAGATGAATTGAAAATGTAACAGGAATCACGACACATCTGGCCAGCGTTCTGGCCACTCGACCACTTGAAGAGTCACTCAACCATAGATTAATGGCTTCACTAGGCCCGTTGCTGGGAATATTGAGCTGTCAGCTTCTCCGTTTATATACAATGAGAAGCTGCCAGCTTCTCTGTTTATATACAATGAGAAGCTGCCAGCTTCTCTGTTTATATACAATGAGAAGCTGCCAGCTTCTCTGTTTATATACAATGAGAAGATGCCAGCTTCTCTGTTTATATAAAATGAGAAGCTGCCAGCTTCCCCATATTATATTCCCCTGTAAACCCCAAGGTTCGCATACCTCAAGCTTAACACTAAATCAAAATTGCACCATTTTGTATTAACAAAAATTATCGCAAGAGAACTTATGTGTTAACAGAATATCTTCACGAATACCCGAGCGGAGAGGCAGAATTATTTCTGAATATATCATATACCGTCTTACTATACGATATACTGAGTATATGTATATTATACTCTCTTACCATATACACATCATAGATAAAGGGAAGGAGCGTGGAGAGTTGTGATTGATTCTAATATCTTGAGGAAGTATATAAGAATAGTCTTGAAGCACCACAAGAATAATCTTGAAGCACCACAAGAATAGTCTTGAAGCACCACAAGAATAGTCTTGAAGCACCACAAGAATAGTCTTGAAGCACCACAAGAATAATCTTGAAGCACCACAAGAATAGTCTTGAAGCACCACAAGAATAGTCTTGAAGCACCACAAGAACAGTCTTGAAGCACCACAAGAATAATCTTGAAGCACCACAAGAATAATCTTGAAGCACCACAAGAATAGTCTTGAAGCAACACAAGAATAATCTTGAAGCACCACAAGAATAGTCTTGAAGCAACACAAGAATAATCTTGAAGCACCACAAGAATAGTCTTGAAGCAACACAAGAATAATCTTGAAGCACCACAAGAACAGTCTTGAAGCACCACAAGAACAGTCTTGAAGCACCACAAGAACAGTCTTGAAGCACCACAAGAACAGTCTTGAAGCACCACAAGAACAGTCTTGAAGCACCACAAGAATAGTCTTGAAGCACCACAAGAACAGTCTTGAAGCACCACAAGAACAGTCTTGAAGCACCACAAGAACAGTCTTGAAGCACCACAAGAACAGTGATAAACGCGATCAAATGATATCAGGAGTCACCTTGGAGGAAAATTAGCCTGGCCAACAGAGCCTGCCTGTTACTTTCACTCCAAGTTATCTTGAAGTTACCTTGAGGTGATTTCGGGGCTTAGCGACCCCGCGGCCCGGTCGTCGACCGGCCCTCCAGTGGGTAATATATCCAATGGACACATAAATTCAGTGGTCATATGCTCTGTCATGTCACTTCAGTGGTCAGTAAACAAGACTCAAGATATTGAGACCACAAAGACTTTCCTTAATTGGAACTAGAAACAAGTAACAGAAAATATAGGATTCTAAATTAACATTTCCCTAAAATTTACAATCGTTTTATTTGTCTCTTTTTTTAGTCCAAGCTCTTTCTTAAAATTTAAAGTAAAAACTGAATCCCAGAAGGAAAAGGAAAATATTAGGCCCGTTTATACAAATTTTGTACATAATTTGGAGAACATCGGATAAATATGCAAAATAAATTACAGTTTTTACACCATAAAATCCCTGGCAACTGAATAATGGGGGAGCCAGTTTGGCTGGCCGATAGCAGTGGAAGACCTTCATCAGATGCGACAAGAAAGGCGAAGGGCGTAGAGTATTACTCACCGCTGCGAGCGTCACGAGCAACCAAGCCCAAACGTCTCACAGAATCAGTGACAATGACATTTGGAAAAAATGTGATTTTCAAACAATCAATGTTGTTTTCAAAAACAATTGTCTGCTCCGTCGAGGTGTAGATATGTGAGCTACGATTGGCTATGTCTGCCACCGAGATGCTCTTGGATACTTGATTACAGGATAGCTCCCTTGGCTTAATTATTCGGTTCATAATGGGGGAAATATTGCAATGCTGTTCCTCATCCGGAGCCACAAGGAACTGCCCTGGGTGGAGAGCTGCCAGGGATGAGTCCAACAAAATCCTGCATCCTGCAAAGTCTGTATTCCCCACAGGACACACTTTTGACTTCAACAAGTGCCTCTACACCGGTCATATCTCCTCAACGTGAGTCAGATCGAGCTCAGACGGAAAGAGATTAAATATTCGTGAGAGTTGGTGTGTTCACGTCTCTTAAGAGCGCTGTATTCGCCTAGTCGTACTTATGGTATGAAACTCATTCGCCTTAACTTCTGTTTGTCAACCTTAAATCGAATTGGGCAAAGGTTTCCAAGCCTGTTGGGCTCTGTCGTAGCTATTTATGCAGTCCCGTATGGAGTCTGCCTACACTGCCTTATTCTTAGTGTCTTTCACCTCATCGCTTCTCTGATATTAACAAAACTATGCATAATGTCTCGCAGACTCAGGCGAGTGCTTTATCATCTAGGTACTCTAGGTACTCTAGGTACTCTAGGTACTCTTGTTCTTGTACCATCCTTGCTAAATGTCCTGTGGCCAGATTCACGAAGCAGTTACGCAAGTACTTACGAAGGTGTTCATCTTTCCAAAATCTTTGACGACTTTGGTTACATTTATTAAACAGTTTACAAGCATGAAAACTTCCCAATCAACTGTTGTTATTGTTATAAACAGCCTCCTGGTGCTTCGGAGCTCATTAACTGTTTAATAATTGTAAACAAAGCCGCCAAACATTGAGAAAAGATGGACAGATTCGTAGGTGCTTGCGTAACTGCTTCGTGAATCTGGGCCCCCCCCCTGGTCTTGTCTACTATATTCTCTTGAAACTTTATTCTTCTCTCTCTCTCTCTCTCTCTCTCTCTCTCTCAGTAACGTGAACTTTCATTTCACTAGTCTCTCCTCGTAGTTAATACCACTCAGCTCTGAGATCACATCTCCTGTGCCTGTTTAGTTCACTACGGGCTCACCATAGACCGTGCTGCTTGGAATTTTTTGTTCCCAGTAGTTGAAATGAAAACAGCTCTGAGACCAGTCTGGTTGTATATCTCTCTGGCCTTCCTCCAACCTCGTTCCTTGTGCTGAACTAGATATAGACGCCTCAGTGAAGCTTCAAGTAATTATCCAAGCGAAGGCAATAAGCCGACTGGAGCCGTAAATTTGAGAAATTTAGCGACATATATGGAATACAAAGCCCGAAGAAATCCCTATTCAGATTCCCATGGACAGTGAATATGCTGACCTGTTACGAACCCGAGTCCATCGTCGGAGCACGGAGCAGTGACGTCAACGCCATCTGTGAGTCCGCTCCCGAAACCCCCACGAAATGGAAGACGCCATCTAGTGGTGGCAGGAATATGCCAGCTGGACATGCTAGATTCTTGTCCTGGTAGCTCGTGAGGTAGCTGGTGCTGACCTCTGGTGAGGTGGCGCTCAGAACATTGGCGCCATCTATTGAGCTAGAACCTGTGCGTTTGTGTATAAGCCAGGAAGTGATATGTCCTAGTGGTCCCATGTAGTGTCCCAGTACTGATGACGTGTCTGCTTTCACAGAGTCAATGTGGTGCTGCTGTGATGCAGGAAGAGTCAGTCTACCCAAGACAGCCAATGTCTCTTCACCAGTCTGCTTTGTAGAAGCAGTGAGCCGCGACCGGACGAGCACTGCTGAGTGTTCAATTGTCTGCCTGAGGAGTGGCAGTGATATTTTGGAGTGAATAAAAAACAAACACCATCACCTGAGGCACACATAAACAGGGTAACACCGGGAGCATATGCAACACTAGCGAGCAATATAGAACGTCGTTTGAAACCTAAATAGAAGGCTCTTTCAAGGGATTTTATACAACCTTCATTAGACCAACAATGGAATGTGCAGCGCCAGTCAGAAATCCACACCTTGTGATGCACAGAATATTAAAAAAAATATTGCAAAAAAAAATTACTTCTAGAGCCATGTGGGTCAAATTCTAAGATAAGGACAAGGAAACCACCACTCAACCCTAGATAAGAAAATAAACAGAAGGGATATGATTACTACATACAAAATACCGAGAGAAATAGAACACGTTGGACACGAACAGTCACTTATATTTTAGAGAAAGTTGGACAAAGGAACACAAGTTGAAGCTGGAAATATAAATGAGTACAAAAAAATGTAAAGAAATTCTCGTCCACTGTACGTGTGGTCACAACAAGTGGAAGTTGTGAATGCCAGGTCCATCAACAACTCATAAGACCAGATTCAACAAAATCGAACTACAAATTGAATAATACAGCAATACAACAGGGCTAATAAGCGGGAAATGATGAGAAATACAACACTCCCGTAATCACAAACAGGTTAACTACTACTAAAAAAGAAATCTTTGATTAAGTGACAGTTGAGAGGTCGGCCGAAAGAACAGAGTTCAACTCCCACAAGCACAACTAAGTGAATACAAAGATATCCCCTTGGATACTAGAGAAGGCAGCAGAAACACTCTGCGACCTCTGGAAACGACAGAACTTCCAGGACGCTGAAAAACTGTCATTTTGTCAATATAGGAAAAAGAGGAAAGACCGTTAAACTTCAGACCAGTATCAATAACAAGCCCCCTCCCTCTCTGCAAGTTTACTAGTAAGACTGATCCGAAGAAGGCTAAGAGAACATTTGGAAAAGCTAAATTTTCTCAACACACCAGCAAGGTTTCAGTAAAGAAAAATCCTGTAAAAAGATGGCTGAAATCAAACACGAAAGGAAAAAGGATTGACAGAGCATATTTGCATATTCCTCCATCAGAAAATATTTGCTACTGTCCCACGAAAAAGAGACTCCTACTCAACCTAGAGAAAAAATTCGACCTAGAATTTTTTTTCCTAGAAAAAATCTACCAACCTAGAAAAAAATACTCAACGTAGAGAAAAAAAATAGAGAAAAAAAAAGTAAGGGTGGTGAGAGAGAGTACCTCTCAGAGAGGCATCAAAGGGTGGCGGTGAGAGCAAAGATATCCTAGTAGAGAGAGAGAGAGGAATAACGAGAAGCATTCGTTACAACAATAACAACAGCACTATATTTCAAACTGGCCAACGTTCGTCTATCCTTCACAAACTTGAACAAAGGAGTCATCCAATGCGTCAATATGTATCGTACGTGATACCCACTCCAGAGTATGCAGCCGCGGCATGGAACCCTCATCAGAAAAAGATCAAGGCAAAACTAGTTCAGATGAAAAACGATATGAACCGATGCCTGAATCTGACCAGAAGTGTTTTATCTGGCAGAAAGATTAGGGAAACCGTACTTCAGCACAAAGGTGGAGGAGAGGCAGATAGATATAACATCAAAAGATTCTAAGGGAAATTGGCAATATAGATAAAGCAGCAGTGTAAAAGCAAGAAACAGCAGAACTAGGTCGTATAGACGAAACTGGAGACTGAAACGAGTCGCAGAGAAGTTAGAAACAACGGTTTCAAGGGTTAGATCTATCCATAAGTAGAAGAGGTTAGGCATTGAAGGTAATTCGACACAATTTTGTTATGTAAAAAATTATAAAACTGTGGGAACCAAATGGCCTTAGATCACATTCCTTCCAAAAAATCTACCACTTACGGGCTATTCATCCCGGTGCCACCTTTTGGGTGGCTTAATCTTCATCACTCAATCAGTCGTGGGAACCGAGTCAGTGCACTAGTCTTTAAGAATGTTTGGAAGACGGGGCTAGCTAGAAGGCTAGCTGATTGATTGGTGAAGAATTAAGTCACCCAAGAGGTGGCATGGGCATGAATAGCCCGTAAGAGCCTTGAGCGCGACCCTTAAAAATACATCTAGACGAGTACACATACTCACGCACATCGTGCCTCCCAGCCACAAAGGCTCATGCTGTCCCCTGAGTGCATGATATTTACATCATCGTGACCGGTTGGCCGGTTGGCCGAGCGGACAGCACGCTGGACTTGTGATCCTGTGGTCCTGGGTTCAATCCCAAGCGCCGGCGAGAAACATTGGGCAGAGTTTTTTCACCCTATGCCCCCTGTTACCTAGCAGAAAAATAGGTACCTGGGTGTTAGTCAGCTGTCACGGGCTGCATCCTGGGGGTGGAGGCCTGGTCGAGGACCGGGCCGCGGGGACACTAAAAAGCCCCGAAATCATCTCAAGATAACCGCAAGTAACTCTGAGGTCGTGAATCGGTTGCAGGTCTCTTGCACTCTGGGTGTCTGCTTCGCTCACGTTTTTTTTTTTAATTTACACAGTATCATGCCTTTGGAAATATATGCAGTTGTAATTTTCATAATGCGAACTATAACACCTTGCATTTAATGCTTTTATCAGTTTTTACTGATTTGTAATTCTGCAATGATTGTGGGTTGGCATTTTATATAATCCATATGTTTTTTTAATAGTTTAAACTATGTATATAAAATCTATATAACAGAAAATATCTGTCTGTTTGTCTGTCGAAAGTCTGAGGCCCGATGCTTATGGCCAGCTACACTAAACTTTACAGGGAGACTGGTGGATATGATGAGATGGTCATAAGGGAGGTTAGGGGTCGGCCACAATGTAATTTTTGCCAATATAACAAGCACGATGGGGATAAAAAAAACCTTCAAATACCTTTGTGGTGCTCCACAGAATGTTTTAGAGTTTCAGTTGGGTACCAGTTAGTCATCTCTGAAATCTTCCTTATTATGAGCATCCATAGCTTGGTCGTTCGGTATACGGTCTCGTACTTTTGAGGCCTCTCTATGAAATCAAGTTTGTGCCTCCAGACAACGTAATCTTTGTAAGTTATAACTGGCAATTATACATGATGGAAAAGTTGGTGTGACGAGATATTATACAGAACTTGTAACCGAACCGCATCAAATAAACGTTCAACACTACACTGGGACATAGTCCAAGCCCTGCTTTCAGAACTCTCAAAAAATTAACATATTCGTGACTGGCAAAGCACCCGATGGCATTAGGTCTTTGTGTTTGGGAGATTCCCTCTTTGTCCTAAAAAAGAAAGGATTGTGGGGGAGGGATTCATTCTAATAGCTGTGGGAAATTTACAATTCGCAAAGACTGCTACGAGAGGTCAAGATGCGACAGTCAAGCTTAACCCAAAACAGTTCGGATTTGGCAATCCACAAAATGCAAAGCTGCATTTCATGCAGCTAAAGCATTCATTGTCTACATTAATTAACGACGAAAATGCCCTGATCCAAGTAGATTTAAAAAAATACCTTCAACTTTGTTAGTACACACACAATTATGTACAATGTACATAGTACATAATGTACTATGTACATAATGTATATATGAATGTACACACAGTGTTTCACGCTGTTAATCATTATTTACCTTCCCTCTATCCGTTTATTCATTCATGCACCAGAATGAACCTAAAATTAATAGTCGCATAATTCGAAATGAATTCACATGACGGTGTTAATCAACGTAATCCCTTTCACTCTTTCTCCTGGTCATCGTAAACTTCTCCAGTAACCTTAACATCCGATGTTTTGACCTCTTGCTTGTCCTTGTATCCTTTGAACCCTTGCTCGTCCGTCCTGGTTTCATCCTGGATGACAAACGAATATTTCAAGAGCAATAATGTCTATAATCGTTTCGCAATGTCTCGCAAATCTTGCTGGTACACTCACGGAAGTAGGAAATTGGTGAGTGACTTCATATGCATGTCAGCTACAGTAAACACCAACATTGAATTTAGTAACGCAGAAATCACACTTTTCTCACTTTTCTCACTGAATATAGTCTTATACATCTAGGTGCCGCTATCACCCAAAGGGGATCAAGCAAGTTTTCATGAGTATAGAGAACTGGATCATCAAGTGCAATTTTGTTCCTTGGTGTTTCGTGTGAATGTGCCTCGCGTTTTCAAAAGCTGAGTTCTAAGCTTATCGAAACAACAGAAGACGTGTCAGATTCCTTTTAAGTTCTTTTGTGTGGAAATACACTGTATTCTGTGTTGCTGTCTACCATCTGGAGAATATCAGAAACACGGCAGCCTTTGACAATTAACTTCATACCCTGACTCCTTTATCTTATATATATATATATATATATATATATATATATATATATATATATATATATATATATATATATATATATTAGTATATTTGGTAGCAGTCTTTCCTGTAGACATATGTTATTAAATATGACCGAAAAATATTTTTTCGGTCATATTTAATAACATATATATATAAATATATATATATATATATATATATATATATATATATATATATATATGTCGTACCTAGTAGCCAGAACGCACTTCTCAGCCTACTATGCAAAGCCCGATTTGCCTAATAAGCCAAGTTTTCACGAATTAATTGTTTTTCGACTACCTAACCTACCTAACCTAACCTAACTTTTTCGGCTACCTAACCTAACCTAACCTATAAAGATAGGTTAGGTTAGGTTAGGTAGGGTTGGTTAGGTTCGGTCATATATCTACGTTAATTTTAACTCCAATAAAAAAATTGACCTCATACATAATGAAATGGGTAGCTTTATCATTTCATAAGAAAAAATTAGAGAAAATATATTAATTCAGGAAAACTTGGCTTATTAGGCAAATCGGGCCTTGCATAGTAGGCCGAGTACGACGTTCTGGCTACTAGGTACAACATATATATATATATATATATATATATATATATATATAATTTTTAATATTTGAAGTAGAAATGAGGACAAATGCTTATGAATTCAAACACCAAATGCGAATTCATATATTATATTACTAGCTGTGTCAACATCTGCTAACTTTAGTACTGAATTAGTTCTTAAATAATATCTATCTCACTCACCAGAGACTGAAATCTAGTAAATATTTCAAAGCGTGAAAGGGAGCTGTCCCTCGAATATCTAGGACCTCTTCCTGTACCATTATACGAGGAGTCCACAAAAACGGATGCTATAAAAAGGAGAACAAAGAGAGAATGGGAGAATATATCAAGCGTGACCTGGTGTGTGTCAGGGTTAAACAATATCCCAAGACTGATTACAATCTTATTTATTAAGTCGCTTGTGCTCGTGGCCCGGTGAGCACTAGATTGCATCTTGGAACAGTGAATTTATCTCTGAGTGGGTAGCGCCCCCTATGGCTTCTGTTCCCAGTAGCTGCCCAGAGAGAACATTCAATGCAATGGCTGTTATATTGGCTCTAAATTGTTTGTAAATGTTGGCAATAATACTTCAATAGATTCAGATGTTTCTGGATTAGTTCAGCTATTTAAGTCTCACGCTATTTTCAACCCCAGGCAATGCTTGCCCAAGCGACAGCCGATCCCAAAGTCGCATTCAACACTCTTTTAAGATATTCCGTAATGTGAATATAAATATTTGTATATATAATAATCTTCATAGGCCTACGATAGGTTGCAAAAGGTATTGTGGCGCTGCTTGAAGTTATTTCGATCTTTCGATATTTATGTTCGATCACAGGAAAAGAGGGAAGTATTGCTGAAGAAAAGTGCCAACGTAATATTTTCTTAAAAGAGCTTGACAGACGGATTAACGAGAAGTTGGATATTTACACAAAAAAAAATCCCAATAACGTGATGCATCAATGAACAAATCCACAAGGGCCGTGACGAGGATTCGAACCTACGTCTGTGAGCATCCCAGACGCTCAGTCGATTAAGCTCAGTTGATTAAGGCAACGTCTGGGATGCTCACAGACGTAGGTTCGAATCCTCACCACGGCCCTTGTGGATTTGTTCTTTAATTTGGATAGTGTTTATAAGGACGAGATCTTACCTTGGATGTCGCCCTCAAGACCATGGAATCTTACATTCTGTCAAATATTTTTGTTGTTACGTAAATCAAAAGAAACCTTTCATCTCATCAGTTTCCTCTTAACCTCGCTTCATATCTTAAGCCAAAGATGTCCACAGGAGCCGGTCGACCGAGCGGACAGCACGCTGGACTTGTGATCCTGTGGTCCTGGGTTCGATCCCAGGCGCTGGCGAGAAACAATGGGAAGAGTTTCTTTCACCCTATGCCTCTGTTACCTAGCAGTAAAATAGGTACCTGGGTGTTAGTCAGCTGTCACGGGCTGCTTCTTGGGGGTGGAGGCCTGGTCCAGGACCGGGTCGTGGGAACACTAAAAAGCCCCGAAATCATCTCAAGATAACTCAAGATAACTCAAGATAGGAAAGCAGCAGTTCTTTCGCTTTGCTTCCTTCTCGACTCTCGCTTCCAAGCGTCTGGCAACTTGCTTTCAAAATACCAAACACACATGACGCCAGATTCACGAAGCGGTTACGCAAGCACTTGCGAACCTGTGCATCTTCTAACATTACGGGCTATTCATGTCCGTGCTACCTCATGGGTGGGTTAATCTTTATCAATCAATCTTCTAGCAATCATTGGCGGCTTTGTTTACAATTATTAAACAGTTAATGAGCTCCGAAGCACCAGGAGGCTTTTTTTTATAACAATACCAACAGTTGATTGGGAAGTTTTCATGCTTGTAAACTGTTTAATATATGTAACCAAAGCCGTCAAAGATTGAGGAAAGATGTACACGTTCGTAAGAACTTGCGTAACTGCTTCGTGAATCTGGCTCCAGCTTCCTTTGTATATTGCCTGTTTAATCATAAAAAAGATCACTACGCTATTTTATTGCAAAAAATCCAGAGATATTATAAACACAAATTACTATCCTCCACATTTTCTGCACTTTTTTAAAGAAGCTTCTTTGCAAAATTCTTATGGACGTGTGTGTATATATATTTTTCTACTTTAAGTTTCATTAAAGAGACACCTTTTACCTATTCTAATAAAGCATGATAGCTACCAGTATTGCCTAAGCTTCCTTGAAAGGAAAAATCATAAAATAACTTCGAGTTGATATCGAATTCATTACTCTGGAAACTCTACAAGGAACTGTGTTTTTATCATATTTTCTATACATTCATTAAACAAGACATTCACAATTTACATTCGAGATAACGGACATTTTCTGATTAGCTTACAGCCCAAGCGATTAATGGCGATCAATACCCTGTTGGACTGTGGGCTTGTATAAACAGTCGCTATCTTGGCTGGACAACTCTACATGGTTAAGAGGTTACTACCTTGCTCAACCGCTCTGATTGGCAAAGCGATCAGACCTTGCTGCATCGTCCAACATGGATAAGCGACTAGTTCACTCTTGGACCACTTGCCCTACTAACGGACCACTAGCAGACCAGTACTAGTAGTACACTACTAGACCACCTACACCACTAGCAAACCAGTACACTACTGCACCACCTGCATCACTAGCAGAGTACCCCCGCTGGACCAGCCTGTATTGCTAATTTCAGTCATTTAATCCCTGACGTGAATTGAAACGCAGCCGCAGTAAACACAGTGACCATAACGACCTGCTCAGCACGACGTCGTCCGTGACGACCCGCTCACCACGACGTCGGCCGTGGGAACAAGTCGTAGTAAATAGGTCGTTACTCCTCCCTACTTCCACCTCATTAGCCACCCCCTTTGCCCCCTTTACACTCTCCCGGATTTTCCAACTATCATCCCTGTCAAGGTATTCAATGGGCTCGGTGCATAAAAATCGATGAAAGGTGTTCAGTAACGAAGGCCTTCGGGTTTTATAATCGGCTCGAAGTAGTTAACCAGTTTCCAGAAGGATTTTTTTTTTGAGGGGGGGGAAGGGGGATTGAAATTTTAGTTTTTAGTGATGGTAATTGGGTTCATTTTTAACGGAAATTTTTTTCGACCAGTCAAGTAACGTTTAAGACCATTCTGTGAAGAAGTAATTTTTTTTTCATAATTGATGAAATTTCATAATTGATTAATTTCAAAATTGATTTTTCATAATTTTTTCATAATTTTTTTTCATAATTAATTTTTTTCATAATTTCATAATTTTTTTTCATAATTGGTCAATTATCCGAGACGCAGAATTGGTACAACTTGATAATGGTCCAGTATGAACCGAAGGGAAGGGAACTATCAGGGGGAAAGCGCCAAGCCATTACGACTATATTGCACTAGGAAGGGGTCAGGATAAGGATTTGGGATGGGACCGGGGGAAGGAATGGTGCCCCAACCACTTGGACGGTCGGGGATTGAACGCCGACCTGCATGAAGCGAGATCGTTGCTCTACCGTCCACCCCAAGTGGCTGGGCTCCAGTATGGACCGAAACGTTTTCGCTTCTCCATTTTCTGACGTGTGGTTTGGATACAATACGCAGAAAGCAACTGTCTTATCTGAAAGGAAAGGAAATGGCGACATTTCGGTCCTTCCAGGACTCTTTTTTTAAGTTTTTAGTTTTTACCATATTTTACCGTCTCAGTTTTTACCATATCGTAAAAAGTGACCGAAACATCGCCTACATCATAGTGGGTTTTGTTATTTGTTTCAGCCGCGTTAATGCGACATTCTCAGTATAAATGTTTAATTTAACGTCCATAAACCCCTAACATCAATTACGTTTTGACATATTCAAGATTCTCTTTCCAAAGATATTTGGAAGTTAGATTTGATAAGATTGTGCGAAGGAAACAAACGACGTCTTTCGATTACTTTGTTTAGCAATTTAGAACCTGGAAACTTGTGTCTTCAATATTAAACTCCCAAATAGGCAAGAAATGTGCATTTTTATAAGTGAATTATCAAAGCTTATACTTCAATACGTCTTCATGTCTCGGTTCCTTGTTCCTTTATTCCTTACAAGTGCTACAGACTCCCTTAGGCATTGTTATTATGAAAAGAAAGAGCTATCAAGACTTAATTTTCAAGATATGTAATCAATATAAATCTCCTTCGTCAGATCTCTATATAATGAACAATTAACTAGCAGAAATATTTATTTTAAATGGCAAACACATAAAAAAGATAGATAGAGCCTTGTGAGCCTTGCGTTCAACCGAGAAGCATAATTGACCTCCTTGACCAAATCACACACTAGAAAGTGAAGGGACGACGACGTTTCGGTCCGTCCTGGACCATTCTCAAGTCGGTTGTGTGGTTGCTGTCCAGGTTATAACCGACTTGAGAATGGTCTAGGACGGGCCGAAACGTCGTCGTCGTCCCTTCACTTTTTAGTGTGTCAACATATTTCAACCACGGTATTGTGGCTCCTCGTCTGCATAATTGACCTTGTTTGACCAATATCAGCTGCACCTCCTTGTGAAGCAGCTGACGCTCCATGGACGGCTGCTTCATGCCCTGTTTAAACCTCTCGCAAACTACACACACACACACACTTACTCATGCTAAATCAAAGGAATATAATTACATATTTCTCCCCCAAAGAACTACAACTGCACTGCAGAATCGAATCACCTTCCACAAGAGTTTCTACACCTATAAACCCACACTCGACATAATTATATTGCCTCTCGCATCAAAAGCTATATACGTGCGTGCGACAGAATCGGAAACCTCCATATTAAAACTGTTGAGCAAATAATAGCGTAGCGTGGTGAATGTCACGGTCCGCTGGCGAGAGTAAGTGCTTGCCCCTCCCTCTAGTTCCCGCCAATATCCGCCATTTTTGGTTAAAGGAGTTTGAGGAAGGCTTTCGGAACGTTCATGGAGTTCACGACTCCTAATCACAGCGCAGCGAATAGTTAACTATTAACCCTATTCCTCATAATTCAGAGAATTGTCATAACTATTCCACGTCAAGTTCTATATACCAATGGCCAAGACGACTTAGTAAATATTCGCTTATTCAATGGCCTTCATTAGAAGGATGAAGCTAAAATTTCCCTTTGGTGCACCTAGGATTCAGCCGGTGTCTCAGCTTTGTTTGGTATTCATAGGACAAAGCAACAGGATAGTATAACAATAAACAACTTAGAAGGTGGACAAGCAGCTGGAGTATTACGAAGTAGTGAAGGAAGAGAGGTCTTAACCTCTTAGACCATCGGGAATTGAAACCTCCGGGAATTAAGATTACTGGAATCCATTGTGGGTTGATTGCTTTTATTGATTGGTTGATTGATTGATTGTGATTGCTTTCCTGTTGGCTATATATATCATTCCATTTCTTTTTCCTCGAGTACTTCTCATTTGAAATTATATGAAATGTGATAAATAATGCAATTCTTGTAAATATTGAGACTGTATATAACATTATCAAATTTTTTTCATAAAATATATCCTTGTGAACCCTATTTTTGAGTTGATATTCTCAGGATATGACGCTATGATCTGGACAACAAAGAATTTGAATAATTTAAATACTTTAGTAATGTTTTTTGTCATGATTAGCATATTTAACATTTAGTTATTATTAAAAAATGTAATATTATTATTATTATGTGTTAATTAATGATAGTGATTTATGATCTCCATTAATGATCTCCATTAATGATAGCATTAAGTAATGATCTCCAATGATGAATGATCTCCATTAATGATAGCATTAAGTAATGGTAATGTTCTCTCACAAGCAGGCGATGAGTCACAATAACGTGGCTAAAGTATGTTGACCAGACCACACACTAGAAGGTGAGGGACGACGACGTTTCGGTCCGTCCTGGACCATTCTCAAGTCGATCTTCTTTAATTATTTTCTCAGTTTGGTCGACTTTCTAGAGCAGGTGCTCCGGGAGAGTTACGTTGAAGGGAGACACGCAACTGTATTATGCTTCTTGCGGCATAAGAAAAAAAAGAAGCATCTTTATTAGACTTCCATAATAACCGCCTCATAATAGGAATACGAACCCTTGATCTCGTCCATAATACAGACCAGACATTCATGGGAGTTCAGACTTACTATGAAAGAAAATAATTATAATTTTCAAGCATACATGTGAAGATGAAGTATGATTTTCATCTCAATTTTCTCTTTACAACAGATTTTTTCGGGTGGTACTATAGTTAGATCAGATTTAAACAAGAGCGAAATTAAGTTCAAAGTTTTATTAGCCTCTGTTAAGGAAAACTATATCTTGTGTTGTGTTCTAAGATTTCAAAATAACATTGTACTGAGCTTTTTGTCTCGTAATTGTATTATCGAAGTCGCTAACAGGCATTGCTCGGATGGTAATATTACAATTATTCCCAATTGGTATATATTATGTATATATATATCTATATATATATTATATATATATATATATATATATATATAATATATATATATATATATTATATATATATATATATATATATATATGCAACAAGCCTGAATGGTCCCCAGGACTACCAGTTGCGTTGCTCCTGGGAGTATGGGTTCGAGTCACTTCTGGGTGTGAGTTTTCAGTTTTATATATATATATATATATATATATATATATATATATATATATATATATATATATATATATATATATATATATATACGATCTTTCGAAATATTGTTTAGATTTCTTGTAATGAAACGTTCTCTAACACAATAAATAAGGTATGCGATGTCTTTGTTAATATTGAGCATCTACGTAGGAATGTGACAACGGATTCTTTGATGGATTATTCCTCCTAACCCCCCCCCCTCCCAACCGAGGTCATTTCAGTGCCAGAGGAATGACCAAAAAATCATCATTCCCTGCATTACTTGGCTAGTAGAGAAGAAACGGGCTGGGAGCATACCTGGAGTATACCTGGAGAGCGTTTCGGGAGTTCTTCTACTCTCCCAAGCCCAGCCTGGGGCCAGGCTCGACTTGTGATAGCTTGGTCCAACAGGCTGTTGCTAAAAGTCCATTCCTTCAAAATATCTTTGAAGTTTGTGTAACAGAGATTGTGTATCAGAGCCGATTGTACAAGACGGCGTCTGTGAAGAGTAGAGGCAGGAATGATTATTTTTGAAGACGACCAATTTATTAAATCAAGATTTTTAAAAATAAAGATTATTTTAGAAGGGGGTGACACTCACACAACACCAGGGTGTGGCCCACTACCACACCAGCCCCGTAGTGTGGCCCCCTACCACCACCACCAGCCCCATAGTGTGGCCCACTACCACCACCACCAGCCCCATAGTGTGGCCCACTACCACCACTACCAGCCCCATAGTGTGGCCCACTACCACCACCAGCCCCATAGTGTGGCCCACCACCACCAGCCCCATAGTGTGGCCCACTACCACCACCACCAACCCCATAGTGTGGCCCACTACCACACCAGCCCCATAGTGTGGCCCACTACCACCACCACCAGCCCCATAGTGTGGCCCACTACCACCACCAGTTCCCTTATGTGGCCCACTACCACCACAGAATCGTGGTCCCACCCCGAACACCCCACCAATGATCTCAAGTATTGTACTTTGAACTTTATGAGTTGTGGAACCTGTCCCCGGCCCGGACCGAGCCGGGATTGGCCGGCCAGGCCAGGCCGGCCGAGCTGGACTGGGAGGTTCAGTAATGACCCTTCTGCCTCCAGGTCGGGTGAGGCCGGCAGCTCACCTCTCCTCAGTTCCGGTATCACTGCTGAGGTCATAAGCACTAGCCAGAGGGCGAGACAGCCACTGTCTTACAAGATGACAAACCCGGCATTCCAGAATAATAACAGATATTTTCTCCGTTGGCTTGCGGTAAATTTAACGACGGAGCTGCATTTACTAATATAAAAACATGTGAATGTCATACAGAGGGCAAGGCAGACGCATATACGAAAAAAGAAATAGCAAAATGTTTGATAGACAAAGGGATAAATATATGAAACCGTGATAGAAATTAATGGAAAGGTGAGGAGGGAGGTGGGGGAGAATGAGAGAATGAGGAGGAGGAGAGGTTAGACACAAGCGACATCACCTTGGATAAATAAATAGAACTCTTGTCCACGTATCATTAACAAGGAGCCGCCTTGTTTGATGATATCATTACGATAAGACCGGGTGGCTCCGCAAGCCGGTTGGAAGGTCCCTGTCAGGCCGCTGAGGGAATGTGCGCTCGCTCACAGGTTTCTGGAAGCCGTTCGAGTGGACGCTGGAAGATGTTTGACTGGACGCTGGAAGACGTTTGACAGGACGCTGAAAGAGTTTGACAGGACGCTGAAAGATGTTTTGACAGGACGCTGGAAGACGTTTTGACAGGACGCTGAAAGATTTTTGACAGGACGCTGGAAGCCGTTTGACAGGACGCTGGAAGATGTCTGACAGGACGCCGGAAGACGTTTGACAGGACGCCGGAAGACGTTTGACAGGACGCTGGAAGACGTTTGACAGGACGCTGGAAGACGTTTGACAGGACGCTGGAAAACGTTTGACAGGACCTGGAAGACGTTTGACAGGACGCTGGAAGACGTTTGACAGGACGCTGGAAGACGTTTGACAGGACGCTGAAAGATGTTTTGACAGGACGCTGGGAAGACGTTTGACAGCACGCTGGAAGATGTTTTGACATGACGCTGGAAGATGTTTTGACAGGACGCTGGAAACCGTTTGACAGGACGCTGGAAGACGTTTGACACTACGTAGAAAGATTCGACTAAAACCACAATGTCACAAATTTCAAATTAATTTGATCAATTTTATGTTCATGTTATTTGCAAATATTTTTTCCTTGATGAATTAATGTGTTCCGCAGCTACTTGTTTGCACCCAATGCTGCGCAAAAATCAGGTGTTCATTATTAATTTGTTTTGTTCAAACTAAATATCTGATGAGCACGACACTACTCTGTTCCGCACGAATATTAAAAAATTCTATCACAAAACGCTCACATATAGGCACTACAGTATTCGTAGAGCTGAATATCAATTTTATTTCACCAAAACTATCTATTTCCGTTAGGGTAAGGGGTCGTCCTCTGACCGATTGGGTGGATAATGAACGTTCTGGGGAGCCTTGCTAGTGGGAANCGTAGCAGTGTCTAACTCCCAGGTACCTATTTACTGCTAGGTAACAGGAGCATCAGGGTGAAAGAAACTTTTTGCCCATTTGTCTCCGCCTCCACCGGGGATCGAACCCGGAACCTCAGGATTACGAATCAGAAGCGCCGTCCACCCAGCTGGCAGGCGCCCTAACTATTTAAGATGAAAACAACCTCATATCTTATCAGATGGTTAACGGTTGATAGTTACAAAACGACTATAAAGCTCATCGAACTCCTTCATCACGACCAACGAAAGCGGCAAAGTTCCGCAAGTAAAAGTTCCCCGTGTTGCATCCAGTGGAAAGGTTTCCCTGAATGCAAGCCACAATAGTTGAGCAAATCCTGCGTTTGTATCTTCTACTAGCAGAGTAGAGACATAAGGTAAGAGGAAGCATATAACGTATCGCCCTGTACGCGAATCGAACTCGGGTCCAATGAAATGCGAGCCCCCCCCCCCCCTGCCCTTGTATAGATTGTGTGTTTGACACTTAATTCACGTTGCCGAGATCTGAACAAAATCTCTCTCGGCAGAAATATGAATCTTTCTACCTAAAGATTTTTTCAAGCTTCAATATAACACTGATGCCTTTCAGAATATTTTATTAAAATAAAATATCCTGAAAAGCATCAGTTTTAAATAATAAGTTGTATGAAAAACATCAGTTTTAAATAATAAGTTGTATGAACCACACTTGTCAACTTTTCTGATATCATCTAACAACCTCAATGTCAGAATAAGTGTTTCCCAACAAATCTGGTCTTCCTGATACCTGATTGAGTAGTTAGTTAAGTGTATCTAAGGTTGTTAAGTGCATTAATTGTGAACTATGGGTTCAGGAATATGCTGACTACACTGTGAGCTAAATTGTGCACGGACGATATGTTCAGCACGTGTCATTGATGTCAGTGGTTAACACATTGCTAGCTGCTGTCTGGACAGGTGTCTACAACTGCATTGCTGCTTGAGCTGTTATCTACACCTGCATTGCTGCTTGGCCTGTTATCAACGTCTACTCTGCTGCTTGGCCTGTTATCTAAATCAACAATTTAAATACCTCACCAGATAAAAAATTTCGTAGACGAATCTAATTCAGCTAACATATTTTCTTCTACTTTCAAAAGTATCAGATGTTCGATTCATGCCTTCAACTGTATTCAACGTTTAGTTTGTTCAGAGCACAATGTTATCAACAGTCACTGATGTGTGTGTGATGATTGTGGAGCCCTTTACGGTGTCCTGATGATCCAGGATGTTGTTGTGGTGGTGTAGAGTGGGGTAAATGCTTGATTCCTCTTTTCTGAAATGAAGTGCGGAATGTCTTCTCAAAGTGTTAGTAGTGTGTCCTATATAGCGTACGTTTTACAGTGGACTAGAGCGCGTCTGGGAATATCCAGTGCATTGGTTCAAAATCCCATCAAGACTAGCTGATTTGTTCATTCCACTTGTATTGATGTGATTAATTAATACACTTCATTTACAGAAAGGAGGAATTAAGCAACACAACTCTCTTCGCCACAACACTATTTCGAATCACCAGCACGTCATAAAAGGCAACACAATCTTTTCACAGAGCTTGGACCATCATTTTTCCACGAGGATTATCCCAGAAATATACACTCAAATGAAGTTAATATTAAACATCCAACTATTTAATGATAATCCTATGACCCAGACCCAAAACACTCACCATATTCAACAACCATCGACTACTGTTAGAAAGCCATTACCAGACCCTGTAGTTCGTCAGTCTCTAAGATCAAATGAGACTACTCATTCACAAGACTGAGCATGATCGAGTGATGTAAACCTTAAATTACAGATGATTTTACATGTATTTTCTGTAAACTCGTGTTCTCTATGCTACTTCTGTATATTCTTGAAGACATGGCGTTGTTGATGAAACCTCAAAATCAAAAGGATTTAGTGTTTCTTCACCTTATAGCAAAATATGATAGAACGAATTTATGTAGAATGTTATATATACATTCGAAATTCAATTGTAATATTACACATAAGAAGTCACACATGATATATATTCATTGAGACAATCAGTTGCAGCAGTGTGGCGACTCGAACCCCGAGGTCAGGGTACTCAGAGCCGTACCACTTACCACAGTTCCACAGACTTCCTGTGGATTCAGTTCAATGCCGTACACCATATCGTGGGTACATGGGTACGATACCCATGGCTGGGGGAAGGGGGGGGTATCGCATTTTGACGTATATTCAACGTAAGGCCAAATATTGTCGTACTTGAAAATGGTAGCGGGTCGCGAAATTGACATACTGTCCCGTTTTCTGTTTTGGGTCCTCTGGTAGGTTAGGATAAGGGGGGAAGTTTTTAGGACGACAGTTTTTTGACGTTGGGAAACCATAAGAGGACGGGCTGGAGTCTCTGATCATTGCACCCTTGCTCGGTTGCATTGAAGTTTCGTGGGTAAAATGTTTTTGTGGCACAGTGGTAAAACACTCAGATACATGGTGGTACAGTGGTAAAACACTGAGCTTTGCATCACGCGAGCCAGGGAACTTGGAATTTTCATGTGTGTGCGTGTGTGTGTTTGTGCCAAGGCGAGTGTGTGCGCGCGCACTCGCTCGCACGTGCGTGCGTGCGTCCATGACGACAGAGCAAGAGAGAGAGAGAGAGAGAGACCCCAGCATCGGGTACTACCAAGCCTCCACACAGTGCGAGCGGTCACCTTGACAACACCTCAACTATCACCCTTCCCTCTCTCTCTCTCTCTCATCCTACCACCCTTTCCCCATCTCACCCCAGCATCCCAACTCAGCATCCATCTCACCCACCAGATGTCTGCATCTCAATCATGTCGAACAGCTCTACCTACACTTGCAGCAGTCGTATTGCGGAGAGGGATGCTGCATCTCCCCATCCCAACCCCCACACACTCTCCACAACACGTATACCTGTGTACTCCCTTAATGAGGACCCATTTAGCCATGCTGGTAATTGTTTCCAACTCTCTTGGCATTCACTAGGGGATGTCTTTGAAAAAAATTGTTTTAGTTATAAATTCGACATTTATATAGCTACTAGTGGCCTCTGTGAGGGGTTTGTGTGTGTGTGTGTGTGTGTGTGTGTGTGTGTGTGTGTGTGTGTGTGTGTGTGTGTGTGTGTGTGTGTGTGTGTGTGTGTGTTAGAGTGAGAAGCTAATATGAAAAGTGTTAAACTAAAATACTTACAGCATCGAGAAACATATTGACAAGCCATTATTTATCAACGAACTATACATCATATATAATTTATGCTTAGCGTTTCCTCATATTTTACCTCAGGGGGGAAAAAATTAAAATAAGTTCTACAATCAGAGTGTGTTTGCATCAGGCTCGTCAGAGCCGACTGTGTGTGGTATCATCATATGATCTGACGTAGGCTGTGTACTTTGATCCAGGCTACTGAGAGAAAAAAACTGTTTGCAGGCGATGAGTCACAATAACGTGGCTAAAGTATGTTGACCAGACCCACACACTAGAAGGTGAGGGACGACGACGTTCCGGTCCGTCCTGGACCATTCTCAAGTCGATTGTGAAATCGACCTGAGAATGGTCTAGGACGGACCGAAACGTCGTCGTCCCTTCACCTTCTAGTGTGTGGTCTGGTCAACAAAAAAACTGCTTTTCTTTTGCAAAACTGAAAATGTCAATATCTTGCAGATCTATTAATTTGCACTGAGAGGTGGTATATGGGGAAAGAGGGATGCTGCATGAAAGTGATCTGTAGAAGTTTATTTCTAATATATCTACCTAAATGAGAATGTTGTTCTGTTTGATTTGTCCATTGCTGGAGGCTAGCTGGCCTCACCCAACTTCACTGGGTGACAGATGGTTGAAATGGAATAGTCACAGCTGGTACAGGAGGATGGAGCTCCATCCCCCCCCCTTCCTAGCCTACCATGAAGTCGGTGGAAATGGAATGTTTGGCTCCAAGTCTACAGAGCTTTATAATTTGTTCAACAACTGATTGTACTGTTCAGAAACTAGCTTGACTACAACTAGCTATCAGTGCACTAAAAGACGCCGAAGGAAGAATATTTTATTTGTGGTTCAAAGTCTACTGTTCAAGCACTTGAAAACTTCTCATGCAAGAGTCTTACACTGTCAATACATAATCTGATCGCTGCACAGATAAAAGAGGTTCACAATCTCTCTTCTCTAAACACGCTCTCATAAATATAACCCATCATGATAACACAGACATTGCAGCCAAATAGCCATGTAACAAGGATGAATTTAAGCTAGACCTGTTGACCCCCCAATCTCTGGTAAGTCTATATTGCTCCAAACACTCAGGACTGATGGATATCACGGACTCGCAAAAGTCTGAAAGCACAATCATAGAAAGCTATAATTTGTTTAGATCCGAAACCTGAGTAAATGGGCTTCGCAAAACGTCCATCAGACTGTGCGACACAGTGGTTGTCACGATCAGGTTACTGTTACCTGTGGCAGGCAGGTGGCTACAGGTGACGGATCGTCCCGTCTTGAGCCCTCCAGGTGCAAACTCTGCTCACAGAGTTGAATGTTCAGTCGTTAAACTCTTCAGACCTTCTAGTATGAGGTGCCTTGATCATTCCAATCACCTAGTTAACTCTAGTGTTCTTGAGGAGATTATTATAATGCACTCAAAGTTAGAGAGTGCAGACAATTTATCACATGCCCCCTGTATAATTAACTATCCTGCGAGATGGGAACATTTTGATATCATTAATATTTTATTCACTCTTGTGTTCTTGATGATATCCTCATAATGCTCCCAGAGTTTGCCAGTGCAGACTACTGATCACATGGCCTTGTATGACTAACCATCCTGTGTGATGGGGATTTTGGTGGCATCACGTAGCTAGCTAACTCTTGACACACTGTGTAACCCTTCATATATACTCTACGACAGCTGCATAAATGGTGATGTAACTAAATATATTAATACAAAATAATTATCTTCGTGAACCTGATGGAAGTTTGTGAAGTTAAGACGTGCCAAAACGTGTGTTCTGATGACTAGCTGCATTCTGAGTGCTCCCAACACTTAAATGAGGTGATCAGAGCTCTGCTGGATACTCCCCACTCTAGTGTAGTATAAATGAATAATTAGGGATTTATGTGTTATAGCAGTTATTGAATGATCTCATCGAGCAAACACACTTCGTCTGAAGCGGTGTACTATTTAGTGGACAAAAATATGTTAATGAGGTTAATCTATCATCTAAAATATCACACCAACACTGTATTGCCTCGCCTAAATAAACATACGATTAATTTTGAACAAATTTATTTGTAAAAGTCATCAGCCAACTTTTTTTTTCAATTTATTTTGTATTATAAAAATGCTGAAATGATTTTATTGTTACTGACAGCACTACTCGGCCTAGTATGCAAGGCTCGATTTGTCTAGTAGACAGAGTGATTTTCGCTATTAAAAAAAATTAAATTCTTTTTTTGAATTAACATTATTATATTACATTAAAAACATGAATTACTGACTTAATTATGTTAGTTTAAGTTACGTTAAGAGAGGTTAGGTTAGGTTAGATTTGGCCATATTTCAAAGTTAGTTTTCAAACAAATTATTATTTTTTAAATGACATATGATGTAATGGAAAGCTTTATCATTTCACACGATAAAAAAAATCGAAAAATATTTATCACGAAAACTTGCCTTATTAGGCAAATTGGGCCTTGCATAGTAAGCCAGATAGTGCGTTCTGGCTACTAAGTACAACATATTATATATATTATATATATATAATATATATATATATATAACTATATAATATTTATTATATATATATATATATATATAATATATATATATGTATGGTTTTCTTCACCCTCCTGATGGTAGAAGGTATTTAATCACACTATCGCGGAAACAAACATTTCATTACTTTTCCACTAGTTGACTCGAACCGCCGACCCCACGTTGGGGACGGCAGTTCCTTAGTGTTCTTAGTTCTGAGTGTCTAATGCAACAATCTGGAAGATGAAGACAGCAGCTAGCACAAGAAGGTACAAGGACGATATCATCAATAGCCAATTGGAAGAGGTCGAGCCGAGGGAGTGGTTGAAGGCGGAGGCCAGTGATTGGCTGGGGACTCCACTTCAGCGAATGACAATCAAGATGGGAGGTGTGTGTGTGTGTGTATGTGTGTGTGTGTGTGGTGTGTGTGTGTGTGGTGTGTGTGTGTGTGTGTGTGTGTGTGTGTGTGTGTGTGTGTGGTGTGTGTCGTCTTTGGCAACTGAAATTCTTCTGGCAGCGTCTGGGAAGAGACATTTTCACAGAGGAAGAAGTCCGTGAATCGTGACAAGACAGGAGTAGAGGCAGTAGTTAAAGTTGAGACGGACATTCCTCTCGTGCATATCCTATCCAACGTTGTGGCTGGAGGAACGTTGACGAAACTCACCAATCAATTCTCGTTCACTATGGAGGGCCGAATTTGTAAGGTGAGCCAGTGAGAGAACACCTGTGATTAATGCCTACACGTCAAGTCACCAGTCGGCAATGACAGCCAGGTGTGTGNAAAGAGGCAGGAAGAGAGAGGGGGTAGAGAAAGTGGGATAGAGATAGGGGGGTAGAGAGAGAGGGGGTGGTACAGAAAGGGTGTCTAGAGAGGGAGGGAATTAGAACAGGGGTAGTGAGGTGCAGAGAATAAGCATAGGTGACGAGACAGAGATGTGGGAGAAGAGAGAGTGACTGAAAAAAAAGAGAGAGGAGAGATAGGTGGGTAAAAGATAGGAGATAGTAGGTGACAGAAGTTGAAACATAAATATTTAGGGAATTGATATCGTATACAAGAATAAAATCATGCATAATTATGTATAGAAACGTGCTTCTGAAGATGTATTGTTAAATACGAAAGTACTTAAGTAAATTCCTGTTTCAATCCTTCCTTCGAGGTCTGACATTGTCACATTTTCATCACGTGTTAATTTTCGTTATTTACGCACACAAACACACACAATATATATTATATATATTATATAACATATATATATATATACATATAAAACATCTTCAGTTTAAAAATCATATAGTTTTGTAAATGTTATATTAAATCTAATACTTATTTACCCCTTCAAAATCAATTTCTAACCACCACATGTGAAGGTAACTATACACTGTGTATTCTAAACCAAAATATACCACATGTGTGTATAGTTTACTATACACATGGGTATTCTTAAGCAACACCTGAGCCAAGCTTTCATCAGTAGAACTGCAAAACACTCAAGGCCAAGCCGCTACGACATACCCGACTAAAGCTGTGAACACCCGTCCCCAGAACCCCCTCAAAACCCCCCAGGGCCTCCAAAAACCTTGGGATACGAACCTGGGGTGTTAAAATACCGGGTTAGGTCAACCTAAGGCGATATTTTCGCCCGGGGAAGACACTATGGTAAAGTGTGTAAATAGTGGTATACCAGAGAGGGAGAGAGAGAGAGCGAGAGATGCTCAGTGGCCTGCCAGCAGTGGTACGGACAAGACGGGTGTTGCTTCGTTCTCTCTCTCTCTCACTCTCCCTCTCCCTCCCCTACCTCTCTCACTCCCTCCCTCGGTCTCTCCCATTAGGTGAGAAATTTCCCTTCCTTGGGAAGGAATCTTGTATCCGCTTCACATAAAACTACATACATTTCAAAAGAACCATTCGAATGAAGTTTTAGATTGTAATGTTGTAGCGAGAACACTATTTGATTACCATGAGTCGAATCTCAAGTAAGCTAATTCAATGTTAAGTCGCGCAGATACTAAGTGATTTTTTTTGCTTTCAGATAGTTTGATGAGCGCGAGTGACGTGATCGGGAAGGCCACAACGCGAATCTATGACATTTCCTTACCGTGAGTGTGTGTGTGTGCGTGTGAAAATACGCGATACACCCTTGACTGAACTACGGGTTTAAACGGAAGTGTAATAACTGCATTGAAAACATGATAACACACATTAAAATGGCGAAGATGGAGAGTCCCTTGAGTGCCGTGGCCGAGTTACAGAGTGTGAAGGAACTAGTGGACAGCAATAATAACGGCGAGGTTGAGGTCGCCGACTCCACCCCCGGTGTGACGATGTAAACATTACAGGTGCTGGAAACTCGTCCGGAGGAAAGTACCAGCTGCGGCCTCGTTCCCTGCAGGCCCGGCGTCGCTCTGACAGCGAGTGGAGTCTCCAGGACTCGTTGAGACACAAGCCGCGGCCTCCGCCGCTCTCCAGGTACCGCAGGAAGACGGCCAATGCCCGGGAGAGGTACCGCATGCGGCAGATCAACACGGCCTTTGAGAGCTTGCGGGGCGTCCTGCCATCCTGGGTGTGTAGTCGCCGCCCCGCCTCGGATATGACCAAGATTACCACCCTGAGACTTGCCTCGGCATATATCCGGTCCCTCCAGGATATACTGGACGGTAATGCACACCAGGACACCTGCTCCTGGGTGCTTTCCAGCATCCTGGAAGAGGCCTCGACCAGCCCTAAGCAACCGCAGGTTAACCAGTTCCCCACAATCTCCAACAAAATGCAACAGCCCCCTGCTTACGTCACTCAAGAATCCGACTTTGTCACACTTCTCTGTAACCCTGCAGATCCAGGCGTTTTCCAGGACAATCTTGAGACGTTCTCGTACCTGTCACCCATGTCGGAGACGGAGGCCATGGCCCTCCTGCTGGGGAATGACCCTCCTCGTACCTGGGGTGACAGCCAGCACCCGCCGCTTGTGTCGTAGTGCACTGGAGGTTCTCAGTTTAATCTGAGACACGTCTTGTATTCCTGAAGGAGCAGCTCTTAACTGATCTTTATGACTTCCGTTATCACAGGCTTCGTCCTTATTCTTGTACGTTTATACCAGCAAGTGATATTCTATCCATGTTAATTTTTTTTCCTCGTATGTTGATAACTTTATTGGTTCACAAAGGAATTTTGTTGCCATGTTGAGTGAAAAATTGGCTCTATACATCATGATGATAACGAGGGAAGTGAATGTTTTTTTCCTGTGAGACTTACCAACGTGAAGCTTTCGCTGCGCGTCAAAGTTAAAAGTTTACGTACCAGCACGAGACAGTTTACAGAGTTTACCTACAACATGATGATGGGTTTTGGTTGGTGCTTTAAATGTAAGGTTTCTTATATATATAAATATCTTTTGCTAGACTTTGTGGTCCTGCGAGTTAAATATTAACAAGGTTTACGACTTTCCATAATGATAAATTTTTTCTTCGGTTACCAGATAACGACCAACTTAATAACCTGGTATCATTGCAACGATTGGCTCGTTGCTGCAAGTACTGTGACGACCTGTGTTAAACGACCACAAACGTCCACCAACGTATTTAAGCTACATACTACATTAACACTTCAAGTTGTGCTCGCAGAAAGCAGCTAAATTTAAAGCATAAGCGCAACGAAGTTCACCAACATCTTGAAATTCCTGCCTTCTATCGATGAAGATCAAGAAAGTAGAAGAAACTGACATATTCAGCACAGTACAGTGTTTTATTCTGATATATGACAATTTTCAAGGCTCAACTCCTCTATCAAAGTATAATGCAGAGTCCCAGGCAAATTGAAAAAAAAAATCTGAAAAAGTTTGCTCAAGCTTTTTTTCGTGTGTTTACCCTCCCCCTTCCCCTTCTTCCGGCGTATAATTGTACATAATTCAACGCCAAAGGATAACCTACCACAACAATATATATATATATATATATATATACTGAACGTTTCCCTACCACGTACAACGTCAAGAATAGAAGCGTGATAACTAGTGATCTTATCTTAACCAAGAAACCCAAGCTGGCGGTGAACCAGGGACGTAAACAGTGTAATCCAGTACAGTGTAGTCTAGTACAGTGTTCTCTGAAGCCACGCAAATTTAACAACGTCTCATCCTTGGTGGTCTCTACAACATAATTGTGTTCCTGGCATGAGGCAGTGTAATATACATGTTATTAATTGTGCCTATGTAAGGATTACACTTATGTTCCCTCGGCTATTGTATGTTTCTTCATGGTTGCTGTAAGTAGCTATACAAG
Source organism: Procambarus virginalis (assembly GCA_020271785.1). NCBI lineage: Eukaryota > Metazoa > Arthropoda > Malacostraca > Decapoda > Cambaridae > Procambarus > Procambarus virginalis. The sequence continues at coordinate 14,870,332 of WNGS01061674.1, read as the reverse complement.
CTTCCAGTAGCGACCTCATGGGAAGCAATTAGCGGCCTTATGGAGAGCGACCACAAGCATGCAGGAGCGAGAGAACAGACAGACACACAACCAGAGTCTGGATGAAATATGAGCTGCCTTTGGAAGCTCCCTACATTGATGATAATCTAAAATGTCATTCAGCTTTGAAGCAACAGACGGTCTTATTTATCTACATTCATTATGTATGTACATTATATATATATATATATATATATATATATATATATATATATATATATATATATATATATATATATATATATATATATATATATATATACGCACACACTTATGATACTAATGTTAGTCTCTATCATTGTTTATATGAGTTTGAAATTAGAATTCAGAGTAGTAACTCTTTGTGAATTAATATGTCCGACGTCTCTCATGGATTGATCCCTCGCACATATGGAAATGCACATATATAAATGCAAATCGTCATATGAAACAATATTTGAAACGTAACAAAAAATATTTAATTTACATTTTGTTTTATAAAATCTGTAGCAGATCAAGACAATGCTTGAGAACGCCTTCATATGCTGACTACGGCTTATCTTGGGAATACGTTGTTGTTGTTGTTGTTGTTGTTAAAGATTCGCTACCTGGAACAAAAAGTTCCAAGTAGCACGGGTTATGGTGAGCCCGTAGTCCATTGGGAATACAGGATAAGCCCTCAACCTTTTTTTCTATTTAATTCTGAATTAATATAAATAAACTTCCACTGAGAAGCAAGACCAGGACTTTCTGCATACTAAATACACTGTATAGTTTTAAACTGATTTATGAGAGTAAATTTTAGAGTATCATATTGATTATGTAAGATCTACTGTGGAATTTCTTAATTGTAATATTCATAAAGTAATTAACAGCGTAGAGTTTCATATTGATTCTCAAAGTTGATCTGTAGCGTTTCATATTGTTTCTGAAAGTCATATTGTAAAGATTCATATTGATTTTTAAAGTTTCACTGTAAGAATTTCATACAAAATTGTAATGATTTTTGGAAACTAGTTTCCATTATTTTATGTGGCAGGATTTTTGTTTTCTTTTAAGAATGAGACACATTGTTGCTTGTTCCCTGAATGTGAGTTGCAATATATATATAAATATATATAAATATATATATATATATATATATATATATATATATATATATATATATATATATATATATACATGGACCCAGAAACATAGCTTACTGTAAATGAATGTTGTGTTTGGTAGTTATTCTAGTCAATAGGTTTGTGCCATAGTTAGAATACTATGTAATTTATGTGATGGGTTTATTAGTACTTTAAATTAGCAAAAAAGTTAATATATGTTTGAGTTTGTATGTATATTAATGTATGTATAAATGAATACATGCAGCCACACACACACACACTCGTAGGTTTAGATAAATATGTATTAGTAATGCCTTATGTTTTGTATATAATTAGCACCGTTGTGTAGACATTTAACAACCTTAGGCAGCAGACGTGCCTGCTGAATGGGATAGCACTGTAGAGTTGTCATGAATACCCGACTTACTCATGTGTGGCATCAACACATGACCTGTGTTGATGCCAACACGGGTCATCAACCTGTGATGATGATACACCACTACACACCTGCCACCCCAGGTGCATAGTGGTGCCAACACCTGTTCCTGTGGCACTAACACCTACCCCATTGGCACCAACACCTACCCCTTTGGCACCACCAACACCTGCCCTAATGTGATCAATACCTACACCTGTGACACCAGCGTTTAACGTAGTGGTATCAACACGTGCCTCCCCCCCTTCTGTCTGTCTGTCTGTCTCTCTCACTGTCACAAACATCTGCCGATTTCATTTCCATTAATCTTTTTTGTCGCCAAGACTTCGTGGTGTCCCATCACCATAACGACATCTTTTCTATAACTCTCCTTTCTTCTACATCACCCTATCAGTCTCTTGTTACCTCTCCCTTGTATCGAATCATCTTTGCATCTACCATGCATTGTCCTCTGTGATAACTTCATCTTTTTCTCTCATGCCCATCTCTTTGTTTTTCTTATGCCCTCCACATTACTTAATGAAGAAAAGTACTCACGTAATGGGGGAAGATTACGTGCGACTTATTTTACGTTATCTTGTCTATCTTAGCACTTAATCCTCGCCCGTGTGTGTGTGTGTGTGTGTGTGTGTGTGTGTGTGTGTGTGTGTGTGTGTGTGTGTGTGTGTGTGTGTGTGTGTGTGTGTGTGTGTTTTGGACCCTTCTTCTTCAGTGGTCTCTGCATATTTGTTTTCTCTCCCTCATTCTCTTTTATTTGCCTATCTGCCTCTACCCTTTTGTGTCTGCTCATCTCGATCTGCATTTATTTTGCTCGCTCGCTCTCTCTTTCCTCTGCTCTATCTTGCTCCCTCTCTCACCCTCTCTCTTTTCCCCGACCTCTTTCCTTTCTTTTCAACCATCTTCCTCTCTATAAATATACCTCTCTCTACCCCTCAATATATACCTACATCTACCCCCCTCTCACTCTGACCCCCCCCCCCCTCCCAATATCTCTGATATTTTGGGTCATTTTTGTGTTCTAATTGATCATTATTGGCCTCCAATTCCATCTCTGGTTTCCATGTGTTCTCAGTCCGGCTATAAATGGATTTCAAGTCGGCTTTCTCTCGGTCCCCACAGCCCTCTCGTCCCCTTTCCTTGGCGTCCGCCTAGCAGAAAGTACGCTTTCTCCACGTAGCCATCTGTTCTTTCTTGAAAGCACTCTCCACTTCTCTCTGGCTTTAAAACAATTTGCCGCCTGTTTTATTGAATGGGTTTTCGCAATGGGATACTCCTGTAATTTTTTCATTCCTACATATGTTGACTCTTTCACCTGTAGGCTTCCGGGTTCACGAACCTTCACTTGCACCGGCCTTTAAATCAACTTGCAACTCCCCTTTAAATCAACTTGCAACCCCCCTTTAAATCGAATTGCATCCCCCCATTTAAATCGACTTACACCGCCCCTTAAATTGACTTTTACCATTCTCCTATCGAACCTTCCCATATTCTCTACCCAGCATTACCTCAAATCCTTTTCATCACTTTGACTTCTCCTCCACTTCGTTTGCTCCCGTCTTGAATCTTCATATTTTCGAATTTAGTTGCACCGTCGGGTCCTACTATAGCGCCTCTATGTTGTTAATAATAGTTGCGCTATTCTCTCTCATCCACCCAAGATTCACTCTAATCCTCCACCGAAGATTCACTCTAATCCTCCACCCAAGATTCACTCATCATCCACTTAGGCTTCGCCAACTTCCAGGAAACCACTTACCTCTCGTTTATGGGGGCTCTCGGATCACACATAAATCCATTCGTGCTTCCACTTGAATTTTGTTTTCTGGATTCTGTCTTTCGCTCCACCTGAAATCCCATATGGTTCCATATGCAGGCAATGAGTCACAATAACGTGGCTAAAGTATGTTGACCAGACCACACACTAGAAGGTGATGGGACGACGACGTTTCGGTCCGTCCTGGACCATACTCAAGTCGATTGTCAATCAGCTTGAGTACAATCACTTGAGAATGGTCCAAGACGGACCGAAACGTCGTCGTCCTTTCACCTTCTAGTGTGTAGTCTGGTCAACATATTGTTCCATTTGGATTTCCCTTGGCACGAATTGCATTCCCTCTTGGTTCCACCTGGAATCCTTCTTGACTACATTAAGGGCCATCTCTTTAACATTACTTGGATTCCCCCTCCGTGATTCGACTTGTACACCCACCCCTTGATTTCAACTTGATTACCCACTTGCTTGGACTTGAATTTATCCCTGGATTCACCTGGTTTCTAACTTGAATTCCTCCTGCCCCTCCCCCTATTGAGGCACCAGAATGTACCACATACACGACTTTAGCTTAGCCAGCAATGCTCCAAGAAACTGTTCACTGTACAAGGGGGTAATTACAACTTCTGTCTCTGGCTCTCGTCAATAAAGGTATTTTTATTACTTCGATTCGTTTTTTTTTACTAAAACCTCCAAATAAATACAAAGGCTTCAGAGGAGTATAAATTTGCATGAAGTTGTATATGTCTTGCAGCAGGGAAGAACAAGCAGCTTCCCAGACGAGAGAACAATAGCAGTAATTATAATAGTTTCTTTTTAATAGCTAATTTATCTTTTTTTAAATAATCCTATTTTCGATCTTGCTATAATCTCGCTGTGGTTTGGGCAAATATCTCCCCCCCCCCCCCTCCCACTTTCTATTTATTTCATATATACTCATATATCGGGTTATGTTCTTTTTATATTTACTTGAGTCATGTATTAAATATTCTCGAGTAATGCTTAAGATATACCAGAGCCATGTTATTTTTCATATATATACTCGAATATGTTTTTTAAGATATAATCGAGTCACATCTGTTAATTTCTCAAATAAATTTGTCTTTTCACGGTAGAATTATGGAAAACAAGCTTTATTTCTGACTAAATCTTTATTAACACTCAGCTTCCTTCCAAATCTGGCTAATCGAACAGGCATCTTAGACTTTATTAGGACTTCCATATTTAGACAATTACACTGTAAAATTTGATAAAATAACCCAGTGTTTAAGTCTTTGACTCTTCTTGGCGACTAAGAGAAACGCCATTCAGCTAATTTTGTGTAAAGGAAGACAAAAATGCATCACAAATTTTGACGTGAATTCCACATCATTTCGAATTTATGAATGACGGTAATGAAACACCTCTCTCGATGAGCGTGACCACAATAGCACATAAAACGACAATACCTGCTTGCCCAGGCAACCCGAACTGGCGCTCAGGTGTTTTATGTCACTGATCCCCGTGACCTGGCACCATTGTGGGGCCTGACCTGACCTCCTGGCACCTGAACCCTGCAGCCCCCTAATATATGCCGGAGCCTGCCTTATGACATGGGCTTCGCCGCGCCCCTTCTCCATTATCACACGGAACAAATTCTGCTTTTCCTGTTTAACACTATGTTGAAAGTTTCAGTCCCGCTTGCAAGGTGATTTACTCATTAACGAACATTTCACATTTGTCCATAATTAACAGACAGACGTAAATATTTCAGTGTAGTATTTATGCATAAATGGTTATTTCCCCGTTGTTAGAAGGTTAGCAATATATCGAAGGAAGATGGTAGATATTTGTAAAAGAATCATATACAGACCCTAGCCTACCTTTTTTTTTCAGGGGATGTTCCTACTCGAGTCCTAAAACCGTTGTTACCTGGTTGAAATTGCCCAAACCATCTCAATACATTCTTCAAGTCCTCTCATCATAGTGATCTATTTCCCTAAGTTACACCCCCTACTAAAATGGTATTTAAACTTCCTTCACCACACGATCAGACTGCAATCTGAGTTAAGTTAATCACGCTTAACTCTTTAAAAGTTGACGTTCATGCAAAGGATCAAGAGGTTCAATACTAGTATTTAAATCCCAAAACGTCTCAGTGTTTATAATCCCTCAAATATGATTTCCTGTTAGATATCACAAGTAATTTTTTTTTATTTTGTTGGGAAGGAATTCCATTGCATCTTTTTGTCTAAATATTATAACAATGTAAAACAATGTATTTCATCTAAATTGGGGCTTTCGGTAATTGTTCTCTAAAGTCAGTATTCATCCAGGTGATCCGTAATCATCAAATATTTTTTTAGTTCCACTCCAACAGATATTCCCCGGTACTGAAGCACTCCAGTCCAGTCACATGGACTGGACGGTAGAGAGACGGTTTCGCTTTTTGCAAGTCGTGTTCAATCCCTGACCGTCCAAGTGGTTGGGCACCATTCCTTCCCTCCCTCCCTCCATGTCTCAGCTCAAATCCTTATCCCTTCACAGTGCTATATAGTGTAATGGCTTGGTGCTTTCTCCTCCTTTACGGGCAATTCATGCCCATGCCAACTCTTGAGTGGCTTGATTTTCATCAATCAATATGCTTTCTCATGATAATTCCCTTTCCAAGAGGACCACAACCTCCTTTCTTTACAGCACACATTCATACCTTTATCCTCAATTGGATTTAATCCTGTCAAATATAAAATATGTTAAACGACGGCTACCCGTAACAAACACGCTTTATTTACCACCGTATGTTCTTCAAATGTCAACGAAATTAGATTTACAATAGTAGTCCAGCAGTCGGCAGTAGATAACAACTAATCCGGAGTACCATTCACTATTAACTCATCCTGTAGTCCAAAATGCAACATATGATAAGGATCTTTTTATTGCTCGTAATTAACTCAATTGCTTTCCTTCATTTCTTTACATCATCAGTGTCACTAAGTCCTTAGGGAGCAAATTATTGGGTTTGTTCCCTATTTCTAGATTTAATGCTGTCCCACGTTGCTAAAATATTAAATAAATAAATAAATAAATGTTTATTTAGGTAAGGTACATACATACAAGAGATTTTACAAAGATTGATGGATTTATAGATAGAGCTAGTACATACAATGCCTAAAGTCACTATTACGCAAAGCGTTCGGGCATCAATCATCAATATTCATATTCTCTAACTCATCTCCAGGAGAGCCCACCCACACATCATATTCCGGGTCTAGAATATCCCATGCAAATATCTCGTCTAGGGATCACCTATGTTTGTGATTTCGTCGTAACCGAAACATCAAAATACTTAACTGGGCTTTCTTCCTCCCCATCACCACTATTATTTGCTATCTGGTTGAGCTTCCCTGTGTCTCTTTGCTGGGAAATTTCTGTTTGTAGACAGAGGAAGAATTTCTGCTCAACCACCACTTGGGCTGGACGTCAACTAGAGTGCTAAAGCAAGCCAATACGGATAAAGTTGACCCGACAGTATTAATATATAATTGAGGCAAGGTGGAATGCAGTGAACGGTCATCAGATAAGGTGAACAGATAGGTGAACAGATAAGGTGAACATATGTGTTACTATGAACATTTAATGGTGAACCCACAAAACAGCGAGAAGGTTCATATAGTCAGCAGTCGACAAATAAATTAGTGAGATCCTAAAGAACAGTATGAAACTCCAGTGAACACTATGAAATTGAAAGATCCTGACGGCGTCTTTTGAACGATAAGAACATTAGAATGAAGGTATCTACAGAAGGCCTATTGGCTCACACGAGGCAGTTCCTATTTATAACCACCCAATCTCACTCATATACATGTCTAACCTACGCTTGAAACAATCAAGGGAAACAATATATAACGATATAAACAACAATATAACGGATATTAGCACGAGTTCAGGGGATTTTTTCTTTTTTTTGGGGGTAAATGAAAACATGTCCATGCATTCCGACCCGGTTTCCGTCTCCTGAAATTTCATATACATAAAGAGATGCAAAGTATCTATAGAAGGAGCACTCGGTATCGTTTGAAGAAGGAGCAGTTACTTGTAAGATATTTATACTCACTTAAATTGGCTGACATAATTCCATTATACAAGGGAGGTAGCAAAGCGTTGGCTGGCAGTTACTGACAGATCGCATTAACATCACTTACAATTAACGGTTTTGAAAGAGTTATAGAGAGTGTCGAAGCTCCAGCTTAATGTAAAACAATGAAATTTACATCCAAGGTCAATATGGCTTTCGAACAGGAAGACCCTGTCTTTCGCAGCTACTCAACCACTATAACAAAATCATGGAAGCATTACAATTCATAAAGCTGTTACTATTTTGTACGTAGTGATCATATCACCTCTTTTTCTTCTATCTCCCAAGGACACCAGAGTGGTGAGTGATTAATTCACGTTCTTCCATCAAACCACTGTTAATGTGGGAAAACTCGTGTCTATGCAAATGCACTTTAATTATAATTCAGGACGACTGATTTATATTCAGGACAAATTCAGGACAACAGGACGACTGAAATAGTGTGATAGAATAATCCTTGATAACAACACGACGAGGGGAAACCCAGCGAGATACAATGATTCTCCAGGTCAGGAGGTCAAGAGCTTTATCCAACAAAGGTTGTGTTGCCGGAATGATTGAAAAAGACAAGAACGGATGATACCTCGTGATAACTGCTCCATTATCTTCCTACAGATTTAACACCTGCCTGCAAGAATTGCAAGATTGCAGAGACTTCTCGAGAAAATGTGGTATTTGCAAAGTACTTGATGTAGCTCATTGCAAACATTCCAC
>WNGS01061674.1:14840425-14854566 GCA_020271785.1 Procambarus virginalis | reverse complement strand
TTCTTAAATTTGTTTTTATTTATGGTCGACAGTTTCCCGCTAATGCTCACGAGGGACCTGCCAACAGCTGGGATCTTAACATAACTATAACAGTTTCTTGAATATCTCAATGGGATTTTAACACCAAATTGCAACCAAATAAACGTAGCGAAGCTGGTGAAAGTCTTCAAAATCAATGATGAACTCTGAGTGACCTATTGACCCCAGATTTCATTTAAAGGTCAACCAGGATACTCGCCAATGGGGGTGGGCTCAATAGGGGGGGTGGCTCAATAGGGAGGGGGTCTATGTTAAACCGAGAAGAACATTGTGTACAATGGGTAGCGGATTACCAGAAGTAATATCCAGTATTGTATGTATCACTTAGCATAATGATATCAACTTCCTGCAATGAAGAATATGAGGGTAGAAATAATAATCTCTATCCTTCTGAGATTAATTTTATTATCTCAATAAATTTGAACTTGGTAAAGAGGCGAGGCTGCCGCTTTACGCACCAATCCAATTTGAAATTTAGAAAAATAAAATCGACTTATTAAACTATTCTTTCCTTTTGGCCGACGTGTTCCAAAATTTTATCATAATTTTACCGTATCATAGTTGCTGTCTAATATTAATCCCATTGGGTGATTTCAGACTCAAAGAAAATGTAATAGAGAATTTTAAAAGATCATTTTATTCACAATATATTTTTCTGCGCTAAACACTCGATTCGTTATTTTTTATCCATACAAAAGCGTGTATTTCGCCTGTATTTCCGTGCAGAATTTCGAGATAAACAGATACTCTATACTTCGCAAAGATATGACGTTAAAAGAGAAAGAAAATCAAAAAATATTTTACATAATTTACAAAGACAGGACTATTATAGCGAGTTTCAACTGAAGATAATTTATTACTGCTATTTAGAACAGACTTTAATGAGGTTCTTACGAATATTAAAGCGAACTAACAATCAAGCGAGAGTTATGTGCAGGGAGTAGAAATTACTGCAGTGCAGGTTCCTGAACTTCAATCTATGTTGCAATCATCCCAGATACGCAGACTGCCGCCCGGTGCAGAGTACTTCAAATTCATATCTAGATTCAGATTTGTATCATTGCATAAATGAATCGACCAATGAGCTGCAAAAATCTACAATGAATTATTTGTAACGTGTGCAAGAATCTTGCGCTCTCTGACTATCTTATATAAAAATAACAGTGAGCTAAAGTATAAGACAAATGAGTTTAATTTAAATTTATCCAAAGCTCAGTACAAAAGTACTTTTTTTTACTCTCTTAAGTTACGATATGTTTATGTGTTCCAGCACTTTCTCCTACTAATTACCTTACCTTCCTTGGCTGAAATTCTCATAAAACGACGGATTTTTTAGAATAAATGAAAGTGAAGAGTAAGAAAAAGGGATTGTTTGAAGGCGATGAGTCACAATAACGTGGCTAAAGTATGTTGAACAGACCACACACTAGAAGGTGAAGGGACGACGACGTTTCGGTCCGTCCTGGACCATTCTCAAGTTAAGGATTGTTTGAACTTTTGTGAGCTCCGGTAGCAAACGAGACTGATACCGTCTATTATATGGTACCTTCAAGACGTCACGAGGGAAGGCCATCTGTCCCAAGCTCCCATCCGTCCTCAGGTCACGCCCGTCCAAACTGCGACCGATCCTAGAGACGGATTCGTAAATATTACCGTCCAGTGTATTCCAAATCTGCATTTTTCAACTATAAATATTATTATATACTAGAATATATTGTATATTCAGGCAGAGGTTAGATGTCTAGATTGTATTTGTCGTCTGTGGGTAAGGCACGTGTAACGAGGCGAGATCCGAACACAGGTCGTGAGCAATGCAGTTGCCAAGAACAGTTTGGTCATCAGTCGAGTCTCTCGAGTGAAGCGTTTTTAAGATTCATGAACAGGGAGTTTGACAACTGGGATAACGAGTCTTTGGCCATTGTTTATGAGGACGGTCGACCAGCTCCACCCACAACTGAACCTCCAGCTGTGTTGTGCTTGTGAGGAGATTTTCAAAACAGTTTCAAGAGATTCATTGGACTTGAGAAAGTTTTAAAACAGTTTCAAGAGTTGCATTGGACTTAAAAAGGTTCTTAAAGCAGTTTCAAGAGATGCATGTGACTTGAGAAGATTTGAAAACAGTTTCAAGAGATGCATTGGACTGGTTCTGGGTTGTGAGGAGGTTCAAAAACCCACCATTGCCAGTTCTGATCCATTGTTACATCCAGTTAGCAATATAAACAGTGTTGGACGTCGCGAGAAAATAGAAGAGAGAATTCTTTGGAGAAGGGGGGGCGATGGAAATGGGTTGCTCTTTTGTAAAAGAGAGTTCTAAGATCTACACACACACACCACACACACACACACACACACACACCACACACACACACACACACACACACACACACACACCACACACACACACACGACCTGTAAATAGATTCCTACACATGGAGACCAAGACACACAATACCAGGCAGAATTAGTGTCGAAAATGTTCTCCCTCGTTACTTGGCAAGCAACTGCCCGACGCGTCCTTGAAATTTCCACCCATCTCTGAGGTGCTTGCTTAGCGGATAATATATTTGCTTATTTTATGAGCCATAATCCAGCGTGGAAGTTGCTCAGCACTCGTAAACTTACGCTAGGTCCACGAGGCCGGTTCGGTAAACTAACGCCGGTGTCTGCAGGCCGGTTCGGTAAACTAACGCCGGTGTCTGCAGGCCGGTTCGGTAAACTAACGCTCGTGTCTGCAGGCCGGTTCGGTAAACTAACGCTCGTGTGTGCAGGTGGGTTCGATAAACGTAAACAGACGTCAGCAATGACGTTCGGTAAACTTACACTGGCCTCACAAGGCCTCCTGCAGTCTCAGAAGAACGCACACACACAGGTCACGAAGGCAAGCTTGCAGGGGTTGGAGCGGACACTGTCATCAGGAGAACGTGTTGATGCTATCAAGATGATCGAAGCTGTCGACACCATCAACGTTATCTTAATGCAGGCGCTCCATCAACCCCCACAAACTATCAAACTTTGCAATGTACACCAGGAACTCTGAGCGTTTAGCGTCGACTCCCGCTGGCGGAGGAGGAAGGAGAGAGAGGGGGGGGGGAGGGGAGTATTATTATAAAAATCAACGTTCCGAGAAGTCGTAAATTAATATTGGATTGACGTTAAGGAGCACAGATTAGCGAGTCATGAGTATTCTTAAAACGGCTTTCATCCAATCTCTAGTGATTAGCAAACTCTCCATTGCCGTTTATATATGTTAATTGTCACTAACGACAGAAATAATTGCTGGGTTTATATACACACACTCAGATGTTTATGAGGAATAGTGTCGATAGCTAGAGAATATATATTAAGGAGGTATTTTAACAAATTTAGGAGGAAAATACCTGTCCGGCAGCCGAGTTTCATTCCCCTTAAGTGGGAACTTTTCATTCCTAAAAATCAACACAACTTGAGAAACTTAGTGACCCAGTGGTCACAACATCCAATAGCAACATTAATTAACATTGATAACGTTGAAGGAATGTTACGGCTGGATATCGTTACCACTGGGCAGTTTTGCTGTCAGATCTGACGCTGCCTGAAAGCACAGGGAAGATTTATCTGGAAAAAAAAGCTTGAATCATTGATCATTTATCAAAACGCTCTCGGTAAAACTATGCTCATTACGACGTGAATTAATACCGCTATCGCACGAGCTGGACAATTAGTGCGAGGCAGCGACAAGACACTCGTCAGATGGGAACAGTCGTTAGTGAACATACTACGACTAACGGTACAGTATTGTACAATAAGATAACACATGAATTGCTGAGTCATTGTTTACATCTTTAAGATAAGCGATTATTCTCTTTCTCTCTCTCTCGCTCTTTCTCTCTCGCTCTCTCGCTTTCTCTCTCGTTCTCTCTCTCTCTCTCTTTCTCTCGATTATTCTCTTTCTCTCTCTCTCTCTCGCTTTCTCTCTCGCTCTCTCTCTCTCTCACTCTCTCTCCAGGTGAACTGACGAGAATTTCGTTTCATTGTCAACTTAATATGATTCAGTATTTTAAATAAGTGTCTGCAATACGTCTTGGAAGGAAACAACTGATGTTGGTGTTGAGAATGATACATCATCATTCATGATACAGTGACATACATGATACAATGATACACATGATACAGTGACATACATGATACAATGACATACGATACAAGGGATATGAATGATGCAATATAACATACATGATCCAATGACATGATACAATAACATACGCGATACAATGACATGATACAATAACATACACGATACAATAACATTCACGATACAATACCTTCCAAGATACCATGACATTCGTAATACAATGACATGCATGTATATACTTTTTTGTACACGAATTTGTGATTCTAATTTCGTTTAAAACAATGCTTTATACAAAGAATAATTAAAATAAAATAACTGGCTTCATAGGTTTGAAAATTATTCTTCTCCTTCAGACTCAGATATCGTCTATTTGGTACTAGGAAAAACGTACAAAATAAAGGCTATTAATGTCTACTTATACTCATTAACTATCGCATTCTTTGTCTTCTTTGCCAATTCCATTTATATCTTTTCCCCTTCTGTGTCTGGCCTTTTCTATATTTTTACCATATTTCTCAATTATTTTCCTCTGTGTGTGTGTACTCGTTTATTTGTGTCTGCCAGATCGAGCATTAGCTCTTGGAACCCGCCTTTTATAGCCACCGGTTGTCTAATGAAATGTCTCTTTAACCATTTCCATATCATACCTTAATTGATGAAGATTAAGTCACTCAAGATGTGGCACGGGCATGAATAACCCGTAAGGGAAAGGAGAGAGTTTGTTGTTGTTGTTATAGATTCAGCTACTCGGAACAAGTTCAAAGTAGCACGGGCTATGGTGAGCCCGTAGTGGACTTACCTGGCACAGGGGCGGTGCTGAATGTGAAGGAGAGAGAGTAAGGTACAGGTATATACAAGGTAAAAGTGTGAGGTGAGGAGCAAATAAGAGAAAGTTAAGACGAGGGTGAATATAAGAATAAGGTAAGAAAGGATGAAAGTAAGAATAAGGTAGGTATAGAATAAATTTATTAAAAATTCTCTATCCAGGTATATATAAATTTTGTTGCAAGTAACAGATATCTTCGTTCAATAAGACGACGGCTATTGAAATATCCAAACCTTATTGAAATATGTAAATATGATACATGCAGCTCAATTGCAGAAAACAATACGATAATATGACAAATTATAATAATTATCATTAAAATAATGTTTGTACAATATAAAAAAAATGCGCAAAAAAGCAGCAATAAATTATTACCGAGAGGCTTTCTTATATAACAATTTGTATTTGTAACAAAGACGAAGTAAATGTTACTTTAGCCACTGTCAATGATGCATCTGGTTAACTTACGGGCTATTCATGCCCGTGCCACCTTTTGGGTGGCTTAATCTTTATCAATCGTCTGTTTATCAGAGTCTGGAAACCGTGTTTAGTATTGGGTTTTATGTCTGTGTTTGCACCTGCTTTTGGCGACCGCTGTTCGGTTCAGATGTCTGGTGAATTTCTACATGCTGGATATCTGTCAATATGAAATAACTCCGTCAGGAAGTGCCTTCAGGCCTCAGTGTCATGCGGGAGTGTCAGGAAGCACTCGTGGCACGTGCCGGTGTCACGTACTAGTGTCATGAATCCATGCCAGGCACGCATGTCTAGTATTGCTGCCTGAATTCGTGTTAGAAAAGGCATTCGGAAGCCTTACCTAACTAAGGGCTCGTCTGGTTTTAGGCTGACGCAGGTTTTAGGAACCTGCGTCAGACACTGCTTCAGGCACCCGCGTCAAACACCAGTGCCAAAGCGTGCCGCTAGAGGTCACAAGGGTTGTCACTTGGCTTCGGGGGAAGTCAAGGATACTCACTTATGACTCACTCTTGCTCTGTGTGCCACTGACCCACTTGACTCCGTGAGTAAACACCTCATTATAGCAAGCATGGAGTCAGGGTTCGACCCCCAGGTTGCAGCACACACGCGTTCTGTGCTGGTGAAGGCGCGCGCGCGAAAGCTTGTCCGACCTAACCATATGGTAATCTCGACATCATGCTACGGCATATAGATATTAGACAACGGTGTTAAAATATTAATCTGTAACTAAAATTGTTGAAAAATTAATGTTAAATGACATCTAAGCGATTTTGTATATGAATTTCCTTATTTATAAATATCCTTAAATTTAACCTGCACATAATTGGTTAGTAGTACAGTTAAGAATTACCGTGTTGTGTCCGCTCAAAAACTCCTCGTTTAACTCTTGAATTATAAGAATGCAGATCACAACGAGTCACGTTAGTTTAAACGAGTTGTAACACTTCGCCCCAGCGCGATACATACGAAAATCGCCTCTGTGGACACCAGGGGGCCAGATTCACGAAAGCACTTACGCAAACATTTACGAACCTGTACATCTTTCCTCAATCTTTGGCGGCTTTGTTTCCAATTATTAAACTGTTAATGAGCTCCGAAGCACCAGGAGGCTGTTTATAACAATAACAACAGTTGAATTGGAAGTTTTCATGCTTGTAAACTGTTTAATAAATGTAACCAAAGCCGTCAAAGATTGTGGAAAGATGTACACCTTCGTAAGTGCTTTCGTGAATCTGGCGCCAGGCCTGTCTGCCTGTCTGTTGATTTCCGATGAAGCTGTTTTAAATAGTTAACTCGATGTTCAACGTTAAACACTCGATACCCATAAAGCAAGCACAAATACATAACAAAAAAATATTTGTTTTCTTTATGTCGTCCCTTGTTTGTTTTTTGTTTCTCGCTCTCAAAGACAGGAAGAATTTATTTATATTTGATTTAAACTTTACATTGACGGGTGACACTAAATCCACGGATTAAGCTGAGAGTCTGGATGCTCATTCACCTTGTGAAGCCAGAGGTAATCAAGAGGTTACTTGATTACTTTGTTTACTTTGCAGAGTGCAAATCTCCCTTCAGCATCCGGAGAGTCAGACACGGAGAACCATTGATGCTGGCGAACAATCAACATTATGATTGCAAACGGGTCCCTAAATATCGACTGGAGTGAGAGGGATTTATCGGACAGGTAAAAGCTAAGGTAACGACTAAGGTAATGACTGAGGTAACGGTTGAGGTAAAACCACCAGCTCTCTCTCTCTCCCTCTGCCGCAAGGGGAGGTGTTAATGGCTCTTTGGGAGTCCTGGTAACGAAGAGGAGCTCTTTATTATCACAGGATTTTAGCAATGTAGTGCTAGGTAGGTGTGCATGCATTGCTGGACAACTGTATATAAGGCTAGTCTGGTGTGTGTATATATTGCCAGACATGTAAATATAATACAAGGCAGGTGTATACAAGAGAGAGTCGGTACTAGCCAGGTGTATATACGACCACCAGTATGAGTCAGGTGTGCATACGAAAATGAACAGAACGTCAAAAGTTGGATCCAGAAATGTGTATCCAGAGAAATAATGCCATACTATGCTTGAAGGAGATGCGAACATATACTGATAAATCACAAGCAGGAAAGAAATACCATTAAATATACCCGAGAAAATATTACAACTAAAAAGAAACAAAATGAGTTATCAGACATAAAATCAGACTTTATCCCCCTTGGAAGTAAAGACTAAGACATTAATATAAGTATGAAGTGATTAGATAATTAGAAGGCTTCTTTCAGCACGCGATAAGTTTTTTTAACCCTATGCTGAGTGTTATCTTTTAGTGTTGTGTGTGTGTGTGTGTGTGTGTGTGTGTGTGTGTGTGTGTGTGTGTGTGTGTGTGTGTGTGTGTGTGAAACTACATACTGTAAATTTTTGATCGAAAGTAGCAATATGTAGTGATGGATCACCAGATAATTGACTTTTGTAGAATTGAAATTGACAAACCGGAATCATTTTTAGCTACAACAATAATATCAGACCTAATCTAACCTCTCCTAGGAAGCCTAGGCCTAATACAAGCTTAGGCCTAATTATAGTACATGTGTTATACTAGGTCTAAAAATATTTAAGTTTAGTTTTTATGCAGGCGATGAGTCACAATAACGTGGCTAAAGTATGTTGACCAGACCACACACTAGAAGGTGAAGGGACGACGACGTTTCGGTCCGTCCTGGACCATTCTCACAATCGACTTGAGAATGGTCCAGGCGTCGTCTCTTCACCTTTTAGTTTTTAGCTATATTTGTCCTGACTCTATACAGTTAATAGTACAAAAAGTGATATACTGTTGGTTGATTATTTCATATTGGTACTTTCCACCAAACTGTTATTAAAAGTTGTATAATTTCAGGATGGACTAGTCCACAAGGGCCGAGATGGGGGTTCGAACCTGCCTGTTGATACATATATATCAACTCTCTTTCCCACTATTCGCATAGCATCAGCTGAAGTAAATACCACTGTACTTGCTCCTATTCCAATGTACTGTTGATCATCTATATTGTTGGAGAGACTTCAACGGGTACTCAACTTGATGGAGGTGCTAGCAACATAAGAGACTATGGAACATACTCCAGCTGAATACCAACTACAGGTCATCGGACACACACAGATTCCAGAACTGTCATTGCAATCTTGCAACAAGAGCCTTTATATGACACCTGATGACAAGGTCGTCGAACACACACACCAATTTGGGTATCGAGTCATGTAGGAACAGCACTGAATGAGCTTGCATATGTTGCTACAAAACTCGCAATTACGAGGAATGAAGATATTTACGTACCACAAGGTGTAGCGCCGATTAACAGAGAGAGCGATGACCAAGATATAGTGTGGCTTGAACACAGGAGCTGGTACCTCAGGATACGTGGGTTGGGACGAGATTTTAACCATCTACTACCCAATTACAATGATGATAAGAAACGATAGAAAGAGGTGCACTTACACCTCATTAGATTGGGGGATATCCACGTGCAGGAATATACCCTTACAGGTGCGGGCGATGAGTCACAATAACGTGGCTAAAGTATGTTGACCAGACCACACACTAGAAGGTGAAGGGACGACGACGTTTCGGTCCGTCCTGGACCATTCTCAAGTCGAAACGTCGTCGTCCCTTCACCTTCTAGTGTGTGGTGTGGTCAACATACCCTCACAGGTTCCAGTAGAAGAGAGGAAATGTCAACACTGTGGAAAAATACCAAACAAACCCCTGGAACATTATCTAACACAATGCAAAGTTACAAACCAAACAATATCATTGATATTTTACATCACAGAAGTGATGTTAAACGCATTTGAACATTACTGTACAGGAGTCAATATAGGAGTCGTGGACATTCATCACCCAGTTAATGATGAAATGAGTTACTCTCAGTAACTCATCAGCCAGCTAGAGGCCATTGGCTCACGTAGAAACATCTTAAAATAAATTTATATTCACCTCAAATAATGTAAGTGTAGAACCATGGCCCTAAACCACCATTTAATTAAGTATTTTAATTATAATTTTGACTCTCTAGCTAATGAGTATGACACCTCTAGTCATAACTTGGCACACAAAACTGTTACTTTAAGACGCTATACGGTTTCTTGCTGGTGGAAAATACCCACAACTGTAACTTACAATAACTGTTTTCATTTTGGTTAACGCTTCCTAAATATTTGACGTAAGTGAGGACACTCAATTTTTTTAATTTTTTAGAGAGAATTGTTCAGCATAAACTTATATCTAAGATACTTGTAAATTTCTCATCATCGGTGGAAAGTAGCTGAGAAAGAGCAATGTCTCCTCTGAAAAAAGTCACACTCAAAATTACAGTCAACAAGATATGCTGTATTCTATTGAAGATATGCTGTATTCTTATTATTTACTGTCTATCGTTATGTATTTTTAAATTTTATAATTCAGAAGAGATGGCTGTCACATAGACTGTACTTAGGTTATTTAATTTGTTGCTTGAAATGGTGATTATCTAGTTCAATTAAGACCAATCAAACGTGCTATAAGGATATTTTAGATGTTTGCGTAGCATAGAGTGCATTATGCTTTAATATAAATTATGTTTCATAATTTATATTATAAATTATGCTCTAATATAAATTTAATATAAATTAAATGCATGAGTGCATTATGCTTAATAAATTGGTTTTAAATCAGGTAGATATGCTCTAGCTGTTTTTAGCCAGATCATTAATCAGGAAATAACACTAGGGACCACAACAAGTATTCTTCAGGGTGTTCAATCCCCGATGGAACTTGGGTTAACGGGGATTGAANGAGAGAGAGAGAGAGAGAGAGAGAGAGAGAGTCTGTCACCAGGTGTGAAGGAACATGTCAATGACCAAAGTAATACAACACCGCGACTCCTAATTACCTTAAAGAACTTTGTTTGCTAAGCTGGTCTTTAGGCCCATGACTCACCACTTGGTAAGTCGTTGGAACTACCTCGACGGCTGAAAGTAGTTTGCTCCGCCCCCATTACTGCTGATTAACGACGGTAATTATACCTTAAGAGTGGTGCTTCTGGTGCTGCATGCAAACTAAGAGAGAGGTGGGGGAGGAGGGAGGCATGCTTTTTCGTAGGTAATAGCAGGGAAGGCAGGGAGTGGAGGGCAGCGGTGGAGGGCAGGGGTTGGAGGGCAGGGGTGGAGGGCAGGGGTTGAGTCAGAGGTGGAGGGCAGGGGTGGAGGGCAGGGGTTGGAGGGCAGGGGTGGAGGGCAGGGGTGGAGGGCAGGGGTTGAGTCAGAGGTGGAGGGCAGGGGTGGAGGGCAGGGGTTGAGTCAGAGGTGGAGGGCAGGGGTGGAGGGCAGGGTTGAGTCAGAGGTGGAGGGCAGGGGTGGAGGGCAGGGGTTGAGTCAGAGGTGGAGGGCAGGGACTGAGTCAGAGATGGAGGGCAGGGGTTGAGTCAGAGGTAGAGGGCAGGGGTTGGGTCAGAGGTGGAGGGCAGGGGTTGAGTCAGAGGTGGAGGGCAGGGGTTGAGTCAGAGGTGGAGGGCAGGGGTTGAGTCAGAGGTTAGAGGGCAGGGGTTGGGTCAGAGGTGGAGGGCAGGGACTGAGTCAGAGGTGGAGGGCAGGGGTTGAGTCAGAGGTGGAGGGCAGGGACTGAGTCAGAGATGGAGGGCAGGGGATGAGTCAGAGATGGAAGCAGGGGTTGAGTCAGAGGTGGAGGGCAGGGGTTGAGTCAGAGGTGGAGGGCAGGGTTGAGTCAGAGGTGGAGGGCAGGGACTGAGTCAGAGGTGGAGGGCAGGGGTGGAGGGCAGGGGTTGAGTCAGAGATGGAGGGCAGGGGTTGAGTCAGGGGTGGAGGGCAGGGGTTGAGTCAGAGGTGGAGGGTAGGGGTTGAGTCAGAGGTGGAGGGCAGGGGTTGACTCAGAGGTGGAGGGCAGGGGATGAGTCAGAGATGGAAGGCAGGGGTTGAGTCAGAGATGGATGGCAGGGGTTGAGTCAGAGGTGGAGGCAGGGGTTTGAGTCAGAGGTGGAGGGCAGGGGTTGAGTCAGAGATGGAGGGCAGGGGTTGAGTCAGAGATGGAGGGCAGGGGTTGAGTCAGAGGTGGAGGGCAGGGGTTGAGTCAGAGGTGGAGGGCAGGGGTTGAGTCAGAGATGGAGGGCAGGGGTTGAGTCAGAGATGGAGGGCAGGGGTTGAGTCAGAGGTGGAGGGCAGGGGTTGACTCAGAGGTGGAGGGCAGGGGTTGAGTCAGAGGTGGAGGGCAGGGGTTGAGTCAGAAGTGGGGCAGGGGTTGAGTCAGAGATGGAGGGCAGGGGTTGAGTCAGAGATGGAGGCAGGGGTTGAGTCAGAGGTGGAGGGCAGGGGTTGACTCAGAGGTGGAGGGCAGGGGTTGAGTCAGAGGTGGAGGGCAGGGGTTGAGTCAGAGATGGAGGGCAGGGGTTGAGTCAGAGGTGAAAGGCAGGGGTTGAGGCATGGGATATAGAGGGAACGTTTAGCTGCCAATACTGCAGATATATATATGGTTTACCTCCATGTAAATAAGCTATCCCATATGTGCGTTATGTAAATATACATTTGCGTGTATATGTATATAAACATCTATACTTGAATCAACGTAATCACGCCTATGAGTTAAATGAATTAATGATTCACGTTGATGAAAAATGCTAAAAAAATATTGCACACTTTCTACAAAGAATTTTCGCTGATAAAGTATAGATAGATTCACCTCACCCCTGAACTGCCAATGGTATAGTGATCCAGTGGAACCAATCGACCCAGGTTCGAACCCACGAGGAACTGATCCTTAAAAGGGATCAAGTAGAAGTCCTGCTAAGTAAAAATTATTAACCAGAAACTTTACACAGGTGTATAACGTAAAAAGAATATTATACTCAGGTGTAGTGTAACATCATATATTGTGCCAGGAGAAATAAAAAGTTAATGTAAAATGTGGCCCGGTTTTGTGATACACAATATTACAACATACCAGGTTCCTTTAGCCCAAAAAAATATAAAATAAATTATAGTGAAGAGTGTATTACAAGTCTCACTCGGTGTATGATTATTGGTATCATACACAACATACTGCTACAGAAACATTCTAACTTATTTATATACAAAGGCACTTTTCAGGCAAATATAAATTAAACATACAATTCTAATCAACATACAATTAATACATATTAACACACAACAAATTCTAATCACCATACGACACTCAAACAACACATGCAATACATCATACACACAGACATACAACAGATACAAATAAAACCAAAATAGTGAAATGGTATACTATTAGGCAGGATAGAATTCCCTTTAGGTTTAATCATGTCCAAATCTAACCCTCCTAGCATGCAACACATGACAGCTATCTATCCTGCCCGTCCTCCCGCGGGGATGGAACCCGGGACCATTGGCTGTGATCCCTGACTTCAATCTTCACAGGGCTACGTAAACATCCTAATTTAAATGTAACGTCGCTTCGAAAAAAGGGAAATTGATTCTACCATCTGTTCTCCTCTACGCACATCGTTCTAGGTTTCATAACAATTAAGAAAAGGTTCATCTACGAAATACTTGCATCCACTTAACTCATCTTTTCTCCTACGGCTGTTTACTGCTAGTTTTCCCATCCTTCTCCACAAGCACATCTCTGTGAACACATCTTATCCATACCTTCCTGTGGTTCCCACTAGGAAATCCTAACAACAGAGGCACATCATAAGAAAATACTAAACAAAAATCCTCATTAATATAACACTCACATAACTCACTCGTACAACATATTCCCATAACACGACCACATAGCATACTTTTACCGCATGGGTATGCTGCAGTCCGTTTTAGCACTATTTTAGTCCCTCATGAAAGCATGTCTCACAAACCCTTCCATCTTAAATAACTGCAAAATACGATTTAGTTCATGCTATATTAATTCATGTGGTTATGAGGGAGGGGTCATTGTAATGTTATTCCTGAAAAAGCAGAGAGTGCCTGCTTGTTCTTTGTCGTTCCGTGCTTGGGTGCTTGCGTCTTGACCCCCGCATGACCTGCAGTGCCCAGTGAGGTCACAGGTGGTGGTGGTGGTGTCTGATTCGCTGTGAACTAAGAGCTCAATCAATCAGGAAACGTCTAACCCGTGCAACATATCGATGCTCGACTGCACGATTGACCGAGGGATTGATCACTCGACTTCGAGACCTCAAAGAGGAGCTGGACTTGACTCGAGCTATTGATACAGTTTCAGGAATCTGCCTTCCTGATGTTTATACAAAGGTTCGACTCGAGTTATGAGTGGAGACAGACTTCTGGGACCGTTATTGAAGGTAGAAGATCTAGTTCGATCTTTCCTAATGAGATCGATGAAAAAGTATTGCCGAATGCCTATGTATTGCAGGCTTATTGATAAGCAGAGATTGTGATATTTATTTAACGAACGTTCGTGGTGACAGACGCATGCGTGCACGCTATCACGAACCAGAACAACCCGTCCATCTAAAAGAACGTCGCATTTTGACGTATACTCAAAATGCGACTCGCGCAAGGGCAAAAAAAAAAATTACTAGAAAATTGAAGTACTAGAAATACTAGTACTAGAAAATGTAAGTGACTCGCGAAATTAACATACTGCTCCCGTGTTCTGTTGGCATGTAACTGTCATCAATGAAGCGAGTGATGTCCCGTGCGTT
>WNGS01061674.1:14815302-14837448 GCA_020271785.1 Procambarus virginalis | reverse complement strand
TCAGATGGCCACAGAGCTACAAACAGCGAGACAAACAGGACTTACAATCTTGAATCTAGACCAACTGTGTTGACAATAAAACCCCAGAAAGAACGTAACCAGCCTAACTAATAGTATCAGAAGTGTTGCAGGCTCCCGTTGTCACAACACGTTAAAACCTTTATAGATTACTTGAAATATTTATATAATATCTCCTAATCGGCGGCCGGGCGACGTCTCATGTCCGAGAGAGATGGAGATTTGCCAGGAGGTAATCAGTAATTGGAGCGAGAAGGTTGACTGGTCAGTAGCAGGAACCGAGGCTTCGCTCTGGGCGCTTCTGTCAGTGAATCAATCCATCTCGACAGTAACTCACCGCTCAGTTATAGGGACTCGTTATTCATATCCCCCTCACTCGTTACTCATATCCCTCCACCGGACCCACGAGGGTGTGGAAACAGTGATCATAATTGGTTTGCTGTGGATGAGGTGTTTGGTTTTAGTGATGGGTGCCTGCTCTGAGAGGTGTGGGGTCACTCATCCCCAGGCGGTGAGTGATGGCGTATAGTGGGGTTGTTGGTGGTTGGTGAGTATTAAAGGTGGTAAGTAGAGAAAAATGAGGCTCGAGCACTCATACGTGTGAGTGCTGATCAGCCACTGTGCACAGAGAAACCTAGAAACACCATGGACTATAAGCGCTGCAAACTGTGCGCTCATGAGCAGCACCTCGAGTGCATGAGGACATGAGTACTGAGCACGTGCAATGAGAACTAAGGATGATTACAACACTAAGCGGTTGATAAAGAGCGCGGCTGGCAGATAATTATTAGCTCCTTGGGCAACGAGCCACTTCATGAGTTCTGAGCAGTATGGTAAGAACGGTGAGCTGGCTGAGCAGCATGAAGCACCTGGGAGCGCGAGGTGTGGATAATGATTTGCATGATGGCCAGTCACAGGACCCCACTAACATGGTGCTACAAGTGTCTTCATGTTCTTTTTTCCCTCTTTCTGTTGCTTCTAATTTGCTTGTACATGGAAGTCTCTTATTAATATTTTATTTTGATTTTACACGTGTTTTTCATCATATTGTAGTTTCTTTGCTGTTAATTATTTTTGTCTCCAATTATGTAGTTTCTTGTCCTTGTCAGGTGTTCTACCTGGTTTTTATTCACCTAGTGTTTGCTTCTGGGGGTTGAGCTCTGGCATCTTGGTCCCCGACCTGCTCAATTGTCAACATCAACTGTGCTTACTCTTAGAGTGGACTGGGGTTGTTGTTGTTGTTATTTAACCCAGTTTTCTTGAGAATAAAGCAGTGCTAGTAGCACAGGCTATGGTGAGACCGTAATGGACTTACCTGGCACAGGTGGACAGTTATAAGTTAACTAGTTATATAATATAGTATATATAAGTGGAGTTATATAAGGTTAACTATGCATTTATACTATGTTAGTTAACTATGTTAACTTATACCGTGCCGTGGTTCAGTGACTCTAGAGCGCGGTCTGGGAATATCCGTCAGCGCATAGGTTCGAATCTCATACGGCTCCTATGTCTCGCTCTCCCTCTCTCTCTCTCTCTCTCTCCTCCTCTCTGCTCTCTCCCTGTGACTCTACTCTCTGCTCCTGGCCTCTCTCTCTCTCTATCGTCTATTCTTCCTCACTCCCGTTGTCTCGTCTTCTTCCTCGTTCCTCTCTGCCTCTCGCACTGATCATAATTGTCTCTTGTCGTGCACCCACTTGAGCAGGCTTTGATATTCACTGTCCCCAAATGTGCTCCCCAGCTGCTACTTGGGTGGACAGTTTGTAAAGACGCGGTCGTGTTGTTCGATTGCAGTGTCGGCGGTTCAATCCCACCCCGGACCGGTCCCAATGGTTGGGCACCATTCTCTTCCTTCCCTTCCCGTTTCTCATCCCCAAGACCTATCTCCCTGACCCCCGTTCCGGGCTATAGTAATCGTAATGACTACGGACGCTTTCGCCCTGATAGGTTCCCTCTTCCCTTGTCACCACAAGGCTGTTGCCATCACTGTCAGAACCACAAACTCTATACGGTAACAGCCCGTTCCTCCTAAAGGTTCCCCAGACGTCCTCTAAAAAACCTGGTGCGGTTACATCTCCTAGGAATCCGATACGAGCACCTCTCCCCCTCTCTCATGCCCACTCTTCACCCTCACTAGTGCCCTTATCCATCTCCCCAGAAGGACCCACACCCCCCATATAAAAAATATATGCATCTCGTATCATCACAGCATCTTTGCATCTCAACACTAGTTATCCATCAACATAAATGTACCTTTCTCGGTCTCAGTTATATCAGATTGAGTAGATTACTCAAACAGGTGTAATAGTTGAGTAATAATTAATTCAGTTGAATTAAAAAGCTTTGAAAAAAATAACAATTATTCATCCTGACATCCATATGAGGGACCACCCCCCCCCCCCTCCAAACAAAAAAGTATTTCCTTATTCACTGAAAAAAAGTTAATAGTATAGCTAGCCGAGTCCTGAAGATGCTTTATCTAACATCTCCAAGAGTTGTGAATTTAGTGTTGAACTTTCCTTTTGTTGCGAAGATTCCCAACGACGCTGCTGATGCTCACCATCACTAACACTACTGCCACAGCCAGCATCTCTCATCAGCCTCAGCATCTCCCATGACCAGACTCAGCATCCCACCCCCCCTAAGAGGCGAAACACAGCATCCTTCACCCCCCCCCCCAAGGAACCTGGAGATGAAGGGTGTCAAGCCGCGCTGGACGGTATAATAGCCGTCTGACGTACGATCTCTAAGAGTCCAGGACGGGTTCCCCACACACACACACACACACACACACACAACACACACACACACAGTTCACAGTTTCAAGTGTAGATATGATAGAGCCCAGTAGGCTCAATCTGTACACCAGTGATTGACAGTTGAGAGGCGGGACAAAGACCAAAGCTCAACCCCGCAAGCACAAATAGGTGAGTACAAATAGGTGAGTACACACACACACACACACACACACACAAACACACACACACACGGTAGTCCCCCAGGGGTAGTAAGAGTCTATTACACACCTGGCCCAGAAAAAGAGCAGCAACGAGCCGTAAACACAGTGGTTACGGAAAGAGAGCCGTGACCTGACTGCAGTGTGTTTTTTGTCTTACTGTGTACGAGCCACGAAGCCGATAACATAGGGTGTCCGTTGTAATAACACAAGGAAGAGGGAGACCTGTTATTACACCTTCCACAGCTACTATTGGTCAAAGTAATGGTAACAGTATCATTGTAATTATGAATTCTAATCAAGAATCCGTGGATTCTTCACGCCCTAATTGTTTATTAATAATTTGGATTAGTATTGGCGGGAAGATGATTATATGCATTTGTGTTTTTGCAGTGATAAGACTTACAAAAAATGACTGTCTGGAGGCATTTTCTGCAGTAACTTTTTTTTTTTGGCTAGTGATTATGTATGTAAGAAACTTATCATGCCAAACGGATAGCATATTAAGATCGATGAGTTCTCTTTCTATTTCCTTGCTGGTGGATGGAAATGCTGCTTTTGTTGCAATGATTTGTTGAGTTTGTTGCTGCTACTAATTATGATCAGCTAGTGCAGTGTTGCTTAAAATTTGGATGTTATTTTATGGTGCCAAGTAAGTTAGATAACAGGAAAATACATTTATATTAAATAACAATCACATTTGTGTTAAAAAATATAATATATTTTCGTTTTTAAATGTATATTTAAAAAATTAGGAAAATTAATATACGAAACTAAATCAAAGAGGAAAACCCTCTTTGTTATAAAGAATATCTATCCTGTCATTCAAATATGATAATGCAAATAGTTACCATGAGAATAAGTACAAAAAGTGGACTGTTGCCCCACACCACAAACAAAATTTGCACGTTTTTTACGATCCATTTTGCAAAGGTCGTGAGGAAAAAAAAGGCAACAACTCAACTCAACAATTCCTAGGCCTTGCATTGCACATGTTGTAAATAAGGTCTAAGATTGCATTTGTCTGGCATAGCATTGCTTACACAGGGCTTCGACAGGTTAGATTTATGGCTAATCTGAATCAGCCTTTAACATAGCCTTCTGTGAGCAATAGCATTGAGATTGCAGTTTATTAAGTGTAAGAACAAAATTTGTACCATAAGCAGTTGGCCAGCGTGGGAGAGGAATTAATACCGTTCTATTCTTCTACAATTACCAATAATACCTTGCTATTTCTCCCAGCAGTGGGGAAATAGCTGGGTATTACAGGAACAAAATTTGTTTTGTATACTTTAACGTAAACTGGTATAAGGTTAGGGGTGTAAACTTAAGAGAAGGTTGGTGGTTTACCCTTATCTCAACTCCTCAGCGGTCAATACTTTACTCGTTGCTCGCTGGTTTAGTCAATACCATAATATTTTCCTTAGTTAATAAGACTTTTTTTTTTATCTTCGAGAGAAAATACTGCTTTATTTCCCTATTAACTTCACTTGCATATCATTATTTAGTGCACGTGTTGCATTATCTATACCTGGAATTTATATACTTTTGTCTTCGTATATGCAAATAATTTTTTTCTTGAAAACATTATTTCGTAGAATTTAAAAAAAAAATAGTAACTTGTATATTACCTCTCTGTAATACAATATTTCTACGCTAAAGCTGAAAGCCTTTTATGCTTCCTATTTTATTCTTAACACCACCAAATGTCTTAATAGAAGAAAAAGCATTTTCAGAATTTTAAAATAAAGTTTCGAACCAACAGTGTCTGTGGAACCCACCGTTCGTGGTGGTTGAGTGCTGAATAAACTCGAATAATGAATAATGAATAAAGTTTGAGCGGCTTACGCCCTGTACCCTTAATACACCGTCGTCTATTCCACCACATAAATACAAAACCAGACAATCTAGTGGAATTTTGGTGCGGTCTAGCATAAAATGGTATTTCCTCATATATAAATTATTTTTATTATATAATGAGTTTCTGCACAATTAGACGCGTATTAAATTTGGTGTCAGTACCTTTAGAATTCAGTCTAGAGAGGAATGAAGCCCGGTCAGAGTTAAATCTTCGCATATAGTCAAGTTGAGGAACAGCCCGTCCTCATAAACAATGGGCAAATGCTCGTTAATTCACCCACTGAACCCCCTTGTTTACGAATGAAAAACTCCACAACTCACAACTGATGACGTTCGAACCTTTCTCGAACAGTGATTTGAGCACGTCTGATGTTCGAATTGCACCTCTGTAATTGTTTCACCCACGTACAACAAATACAAATAATTGCCAGAGGAACCTATACACCTAACCTAACCTTGTCTAGGTCAAACTTTATACCCAAATTCTAAATTATAATATTAATTGATATTTGATAAAGTTCCGTTTTTATCATTACACAGTTCGTTTAAATGGCTGAATTGAAGTGTAAGCTGAGTATGATATATTCACCAAGATGTTCACCTTAAGACTGGTCTTACACAATGATGTCATCGTGGACACCAATTTAGTGTTAAATGCCGTTCGAGTTCTGCCTCCGGCTGGCACATCCTTGTAGTTAAACCCAACGAGGGCAACGAGGCAATTCAAGAGAGTTAATATTTGGCAAGAATGTCGAGCCAAAACTGGTAAATTTCTTGAGAATATATTATGACTTTCATCCTTTATAAAGCTAATATCTTTATGCCAGCTAAATTAGCAGTGTTAAACAATGTTTTTCGTACGCTTTGACAAGCGTCAGATTTGAAGTGTTTTTGTTTTCCTAATTTGAAGATTAGGAAGCTAGGTCATCACATAAACCAATTGAGGCCCATGACCTCATTATTCCGAGGCTGCGTCATTATTGCGGTGATTTTAATTAAGCTTAAGCACCCGAATTTTGACTCTGCGGTCGAATCAGCGGTGCATTGAGGGTGATGGCCAGTGGGGGAATCACTACATCAATTTCATTCCACTTTTCCATGATTTTCTTATGCCGCCATGAGCATCTCGATATATATATATTTTTTAATACGTGTATTCAAGTTATCGTCAATGCACGCCTGTATTCACCTAGTTGTGCTTACGGGGGATGAGGTTTGGCTCTTTGGTCCCGCTTCTGAACTGTCAATCAACTGTTGCACAGATTCGTAAATCTATTGGGCTATATTAAATCGACATTTGAAACTGTGTGTGTGTGTACTCACCTAATTGTGCTTGCGGGGGTTGAGCTTGGCTCTTTGGTCCCGTCTCTCAACTGTCAATCAACTGGTGTACAGATTCCTGAGCCTACTGGGCTCTATCATATCTACATTTAAAACTGTGTATGGAGTCAGCCACCACCACATTACTTCCTAATGCATTCCATCTGTTAACTACTCTGACACTGAAAAAGTTCCTTCTTACGTTCCTGTGGCTCATGTGGTGTGTGTGTGTGTGTGTGTGTGTGGTGTGTGTGTGTGTGTGTGTGTGTGTGTGTGTGTGTGTGTGTGTGTGTGTGTGTGTGTCTGTGTGTGTCTGTGTGTGTGTGTTCGCGCTTGTCTACACATCAACAGCCAGATGACTTCTTTCTCTAAACGAATAATCGAACGTGTTTACCTCGAACCGATGTCCACACATGTCCACGTTAACGTCTCCTCCAAGTGTCCAGAGACGAGAAATTCTTTCCAGCAGAACAGGGGGTTGGAACGCCTCCTCTCCCCATGGATCACCCCCCAACACGTATTTTTAAGAACTCACTGAATCTTTTTCACCCAAATCGAGATCAAATGAGAGAAAAAGAACAGCATTTTCACGCAAATCATCGAACACTTGTTTAAACTTTTGTTCCTGAATAGAAAAATTATATACATTTTATGCATGGCATTCAAATTACAATCATTGGTATTGAATCTTAAGAGACAACGGAAGGATAAAAACCGGATATGCATAATCATCGAATCAAGTATCATTGTGGAACGATATTTTGGCAACCGGATATAGATCGACTATTTAATTAGCGAAAATATAATCTCGATCAGTCTTTTGGGAAACACGAGAGCTGTTTAGTCATTTAAGTGAGACTCTGACGCAAGCTCCGGTCTGTTGACCGAAGCAAACTTGTTGGTTCAACTTGTTGAACTAAGAAAAATACACTCGCGCGCCATCTATTGGTTAGAGTTGAGGCGTTCGTTGATGCATTAAAACCCCATTTTTTAAACAATTAAAGAAAATTCCCAAAAAAAACAAAAACAAAATACAAAATTTTGAAATATATAAACGTCTTGCTGGGAAATAATTGTCTTTGCGTCTCGTCACAAATTACTGCCAGCAAAAATATTTGTTTCTACATAATTAAAACTTGTAAGTGATACTAGATTACCTGTAGTCCTTTGTTTATGATGAATGAAGCTACTCGACTAAGCAAGCGTAAATTCATACATTATTCCTAATTGTTTTAAGTTACTCAAAAGCTGTAGCGAGAGAATATTTCGAACAAAATAGAATGAGAGGTCCAGCTCTCATCTCGTGGTGGAATCCAGTATCAGGAAGGATCACTTAGGCCAGAAACTGGAACCGGTTAGGTTACCGAGCATCAAATTGCTCCCCAATCCCGAGGATCCACCAATCGTCATACAAGACAACTGTATTTGAACTTATTCCACCAGGTGTAGACGTGATGATCTACCCACATTTCTACCACCACAAGACCACAACCAAACTAACACTTCCACCCGATTTCACGATTCTATATATCTCACTCGACGTCCCATACAACGTTAATAAATTTGACGTATAGATCCTAACTCCGATCTCTCTACCAAATTTCCTCGAGCGGCTCTTAACAGGAGGCTGCCCACCCACTTGGGCTGGACGGTAGAACAACGGTCTCGCTTCATGCAGGTCGGCGTTCAATCCCCGACCGTCCACAAGTGGTTGGGGCACCATTCCTTTCCCCCGTCCCATCCCAAATCCCTGACCCCTTCCAAGTGCTATATAGTCGTAATGGCTTGGCGCTTTCCCTTGATAACTCTCTCCCCTCACTACAGGAAGGAAGGTTATCACCATCACTGCGGTCTACAGTGACAGGGAGACGGTGATATTACCGAGTTAGAACCAGATTTCACCACCTTTTCACCATATTTTGAGACCTGAGGTCTCAAAATATATTTTACTGTACCATAATTGCTTAACGCTTGCCGCCTTCTCGGGTTGAGAACTCCGGACTATAACAAACAATCGGTAGGATATATGGGTTGTTTAGGTTTTATGATTGTTAGGCAAAATCGCTTCAACTTCTCAGTTCTATATGCAATTGAACTGAGAAACAATCCAGCATACCAATTCCTCCTCAGATTATTTCGTGGATTACCTTACCATGCGATGATTTCGAGGCTCAACGTCCCCGCGGCCCGGTCCCCAACCAGCCCTTCTTTGCTACGCTCCTCGGGCCCAAGTTCTTCTCATCTCTTCAGTCCATCAGATTGCACGCTTCTGGTGATTACAGCTCCTCCTCCTGTTTAGATATCACTTAATAATAATAAAAATAAATCATTGTGTCTGGGGACAGGGAGCCAGGGTGTATTCATACACGTTAGGCTTATATCCAGGTCCCCCTCTCCCCCCAAAAAGCTCAAATTACTGACCCCGCCTAGGAGGCAACCCCATACTACAAGTGACTAACATCTGAGTACCTAATACTTACTGCTGGGTGAACAGAGGCATTAGCTGAAAGGAAATGTGCCCAACCACTTCTGTCCCACCCGGGGTCAGCACTGTCACTGCGGTGTACGGTGATACTACGAGATAGAATCAGCATGTCACTTACGACAACGATGTGGACCATCGTAATATATATTGACGTAGTGGCCAATTAGAAAGTAGAATTTGATGCTATTGAATTTGGACAAACGGTTAAAGGCTTTGTATTGATGTTGATAATAAAGATTGATGATGACTGATAAAGATTAAGCCACCCAAGAGGTAGCACGGGCATGAATAGCCCGTAATTTTGCTAATAAAACCTAACCTAGGCCTAAACGCCATCTGAGGCCTAATACAGTACTATATATGTACTATAATGTACTATAATAGGCCTAGAAATATTTAAGTTTGGTTTTCAGCTTTATTTTTCCTGATTATAAAATGAATAGTACCAAAATCTACTATCTAAATGTCCAGTTGTCCAAATATATGTGTAAAATGGTCCTCATAGATACACAAAGTACNCCGCGTGCGCCACAATGGGCTTTCCACAACGTAGCGACTTTAACCCAACAAATTTGAGAAAAGCATTTCCAGGACTTCAGTGCTTCAAGTTTCCTATACGACCGAATGTGTGTTATTTGAATTCCCTGTCATCTATACTGGTTCGTTTCAACATACACCTTGTGGTTATAAACCTAGTGTGAAGGTCTCACAAGATAAGCGCCCATTAGGTACGAAGATCCTTTGCAAGGACGAGGCTGCGTTGGTGAATGCTTTTTACGACAGCAAATGTGTTGAGTGAAACACACCTTTGGCCAATTTTCAGGGGGAAAGATTGGCAGGTGGCGGTCCCTAAACTGGTCATCACGAACGCTTAACACCCGTTAGCTTTGCCCACCAACAGAGGCGCTGCGCCCACGGACAAGCAAGATGTTGCAAGCTCAGCATGCAACAGGCAACTTTCAACACCACACACACACTGACGACGGCGTCGTTCTCCACTGTGAACGCCGGGAAGTCACAGCGTGAAGAAGTCACAAAAGTCACAGCGTGAAGAAGTCACAGAAGTCACAGCGTGAAGAAGTCACAGAAGTCACAGCGTGAAGAAGTCACAGAAGTCACAGCGTGAAGAAGTCACAGAAGTCACAGCGTGAAGAAGTCACAGAAGTCACAGCGTGAAGAAGTCACAGAAGTCACAGCGTGAAGAAGTCACAGAAGTCACAGCGTGAAGAAGTCACAGAAGTCACAAGAACGTGGCGTTTGTAAGTGAATTGAGGTTCAGCCGGGCAAGTGGAGGGTAAAAAAATGCTGTCTGTTGGAGGTGGGAAATGCTGCAAAGGGGAACTAGAGAATGCTGCCAATAGAGATAGAAATGGGTATAGTAGACATTGCAGGGTGCAGACCCCAGAACTAAGTGATATAAGCGTATAACTAGAAGGGAAAATAATCATTGTAAAAACCCGAGGTAAAGGGATTAAAATTTTATGAGACGAAACAACACTGGTAATATTAGCACCAAAAACTTTACTACTGGCTAATGAAATGAATTAATTTGTGCCAAAGATTGTAGAGAACGGTGGATGTGTGGAGATAAAAATTTCGAGTGATAGAAGTTAGCGATGGTAGTGGTAGTGGAGAGAGTGCGAGTGGTGTTGGGTGTGATTGATTGATTGAAGATTAAGCCACCCACGAGGTGGCACGGGTATGAATAGCCCTTAATTGGGTGTATAGATCTTCAACCATTTCTGAATTTGATTTGTTTTGCAGTGGTGAGGTGATAAGTAGTGGTGGTGGTGGAAATAAGAGATGTTTGCGGAAACAGTGAGAATGGTGGTGATAACAGTGAGAATGGTGCTGATAACAGTGAGAATGGTGCTGATAACAGTGAGAATGGTGCTGATAACAGTGAGAATGGTGCTGATAACATTGATGGTAGTGATGATGGTGACTGAACACTATACAGCGGAGGGAAGAGGCTGTTGAGAATAAGCGAAGGAGATAAAATAACCCCAAAATTTTAAATAAAAACACAAATATACTTCGAGTTACCAACGAGAAAAATATTGCAAGAACGAGATAAAAACTGAATCCTGAGTTCCACTGTACCTAACCAGATTATCCTTATCGGTGGACACTGGAGGTAATGAGACACTGTGAGAACAATAAGACACTGTGAGGCAATGAGACACGGTCTCTCATTCGTCCTTTCAGCATTTTTAACTTAAGTTCCGCAATTTCTCTTTGCCAAGCAGAACAAAATCTAAGGTATTATGACTTCATCAACATGTGAGACGAGTCCGGAGACCTAAGTGTGAGGTGTAGCCTCCTTCGTCATGTCTAGAGAGATGAGGAAGTGCATGCTTAATACAGCAAACAGGAATGTATAGCGTGTGTAGGATTTAGGGAGCTAATGTGCAGAGAATGTGAAAAATGCCTGTTGTCTCAGTGAAAAGTCTCCCGATGGCAAGCTCTGCATGTCAAAAAGCTACACGGAATTCTTATGGCCATTAGTTTGAATATTCTCCACAGCGGTGTACACATACACACACATGCACACGCACATATGGCCTCGCCTACAGCGAAGCCCGCACACACCTGCAAGCTGCAGAAGATGGAGAGAGCCCGCACATGTAGCGAGGAGGAAGAAGACCTTATCTACACTTATGGAGGGAGAATACTACCTACTGCAACACAGAGGAGACCAAAAACACCTCTAACGCTACGTCAGGAGGGACCTCATCGCTGTTGCTACGTCATGAGCGAGTGCAAATCTTAACTAATGGAAAAAAAATCATATAGCTCTCTGCTAGAAGGAAAAAGCCAAGATATACAGATACGTCAACGATGGAGACTGCCATGGTGTGTAGAGACCATGGCATTCCCTATTCTATTCCCTCCAGACTATTCTGGAGGGAATAAAATAGGGTGATGGAGGGAGACTATTCCCTCCATCACCATGGGGGAAGCCAAGATACTTAGATATATCAAGATGGAGGAAGTTATTATATGTAATTACACTATCAGGAAGGAAGCCAACCATTGGTAAAAACGTGAAAGAAGAAGGAAGAAGCCAAGCCAGAAGGAAGAACGAATTTGCCAGGAGAAAATGCACATCCATAACAGCATTCATATATGAATCATCCAATATCCCCGTCAGAGAACACCGCAGAGGTGACACACCAGACTTTGCAATACCGCGATACAAGCCTTGCAACATCGTGATACAGTCCTTGCAATACCTACAAGCCTTCCAACACGGTGATACAAGCCTTGTAATACCATAACACAACCTTTATTGATGAGACATGAAATTAGACAAGAATATATAGAGCTGGATTGACTAATAAGGCAATAGAAAATAATTGAGAAGATAGATCAATATATATTCATACTTAATACTCATTTAAATGCTTAACACTAATAATTAAAAACTTCCAAATGCTTATCACCATTTTAACGTTAATCATTTTGTATCCTAGTATTATTAGCATGTGTGCTAAGGCATGAATACATGTATACAGGCATGTATCAAATCATGCATACTAAAGCTTTCTTCTCTAAAGACATCCTCAGGTTTGTGATAAGATATTATGATATATGAAATAAAAAGAGAGGTTAATGAAACAGGTAATAATATATAGGGAAAAGATAAATATTAGAGAGGATAAGGAAGGGATTCTTATCTCACCTCTTATCACAAGGAGAGAGATGAGATAAGGAAACGAGTGAGGATGATGAGAAAGAAATATCAGAAGGTCGGAATAACGAGAAGAAGTGGCATAGACGGAGCGAAAAGAGTCAAAAGAATGATGGAGCAATGTGATGAAAGAAGATATGAAAGGAACAAAGATGAAATAATGAGATGGTGACATAAAGAGAAGGAGAGCACCAAAAAAAAAGAGATAGATGGGTGATAGAGAGAGAGAGCTCAGACATGCTTCGAGTTGAAGGCAAACCACGTAATGGGGCGATCATGGCACTTGACCTAACACGACCTCTGGGCATCGTCACGATGACCTTTGACCCGACAGCACTGGCTTGTCGTGACGTCAGTCTCTGGAGGGTGACCTGTGATCCGTGGCAGGATCGTAACTCGTGCAGGCCAGGTCAATCTCCCGTGACCTTCCTCAGTTTCATGGTTGTTGCCAGATGGGTCTAAATTTGTTCCAGTCGCGGAATTTTAAGATGTTTTGGCGGCCATTGTACTTAAGAATCGTAACTTTCTCCCCTCTACTTCTCTCTTCCTCCACCACCTCTCTCTCTCTCTCTCACATGTTTTTCTCTTCTGTCCACTTCTGTCTGTTTTGTTATATATTCTATATATATATATATATATATATATATATATATATATATATATATATATATATATATATATGTCGTACCTAGTAGCCAGAACGCACTTCTCAGCCTACTATGCAAGGCCCGATTTGCCTAATAAGCCAAGTTTCATGAATTATTACTTTTCGACTACCTAACCTACCTAACCTAACCTAACTTTTCGGCTACCTAACCTAACCTAACCTATAAAGATAGGTTAGGTTAGGTTAGGTAGGGTGGTTAGTTCGGTCTATATCTACGTAATTTTTATTCCAATACAAAAAAATTACCTCATACATAATGAAATGGGTAGCTTTATCATTTCATAAGAAAAAAAATTGTGAAAATATATTAATTCAAGAAAACTTGGCTTATTAAGCAAATCGGGCTTGCATATAGGCTGAGAAGTGCGTTCTGGCTACTAGGTAGACATATATAATATATATATAATATATATATATATATATATATATATATATTATATATATATATATATATATATATATATATATATACCCCCACAGTTCCCGGTGGAGTATCAGAGCAATATATTTTTATTGTGTGACCTCTTTACTATTTTTTGTTTCTCTTTGTTTTACGTATTAATTTTCAATAAAAAATATATGCTCTGAAAGATTTTATTATATATAATCAATTTAATGTTAATGTTTACGTTTTTTATATTATTTACACGGTATGGCCAAATATTTCACCTTATCTTACTAATATAAAAGAAAATGGTATATTGTATATAAATTTACACAGTTGATTATTATTTCTTGAACCTTTGAACCATCAATGAATTATTTTCCTTCACTTTCTTATCAGCGAACGCCCTTTAATTAGGGATAATAATTATAAAATTAACTATAAATAATTGAGACTTGTGATCACGTGACGATTGAATTAATGCTACTACGACGAGGTAATGGACAATTGTTCAGAGTAATTAAAGAAATGTTTAATGAGATAATTAGCTCTGGTAAGTGTGCTAGTGGTGGCGGAAGAGTTTCATTAGTAAGTATTTTTAGCAGCAGTTAGGCTATTAGCTATGAAGGGTGAATAACTTGCGCTACCGCGGTGTGTGTGTGTGTGTGTGTGTGTGTGTGTGTGTGTGCGTGTGTTTCAACACACACTTAACAATCGTGTTTATATCCATTGTTTCAAGTTTCAGTTGGTGTTGATGTATTTAACACCTTATTAATACCTTTGTATGTTCATTTCCATTGGTATAAAAACATAATAATGAAAGAAATTGCATTTTCTTCATTATTGTTTAGGGGTTAGGGTGTGTGTGTGTGTGTGTGTGTGTGTGTGTGTGAGTGTGTGTGTGTGTGTGGTGTGTGTTGTGTGTGTGTGTGTGTGTGGGTGTTCTGTGAGAGTCATTTTCCGCAACATCTCACCTCCAAAGATGCTAATTACCGTAATACACCAATCAAAGCGTTGTAAGTCCAACTCTTAAGTATATTACGATCACATGAGTGTACGTAATATCTTACGTAATGATAGACGTAGAAGTCGATCTTAGTGAGTTAACTTCTGGTTTAAATGGGTCCCACCAGAGAGAATAGCAACAGCAGCGTTTAAACGTATTTCTCATCCCCCACCTTCACTATTGGTCGCCTTACCAACAAAAATAGAAGTGATCATTACATCACATTTACCACCGCTGCTCTGCAATTGAAAACCTGTCGTTGCAACATGTCAAGGCTGATGATTGCACCTCGAGCAGATATACAATACGCGTTTGGGATTATCAGAGGCTCTTAATGACCTCCATAGACACTAGTTACTGAGGTAATTGACCAATTATTTGGTTTATTGCTCTGATGTGGTCCAAATGATCAATGTGGTCAGGAGGAAGCGACTGATGCTGGGGGTGTTGGGAGAGTAGAATCTTGGGGTTTTGGCAGAGTGGGATGCTGAAATGTTGTGAGAGAAGAATGCATGATAGTAGATGCTGGGGTGTTGGGATGTTGCTTGGGTGATGAGATGGTGGAATACTGGGGTGATGGAAGT
Source organism: Procambarus virginalis (assembly GCA_020271785.1). Classification (NCBI taxonomy): domain Eukaryota; kingdom Metazoa; phylum Arthropoda; class Malacostraca; order Decapoda; family Cambaridae; genus Procambarus; species Procambarus virginalis. Next base: position 14,822,473 of record WNGS01061674.1, on the reverse strand, counting down.
ATGGAATGCTGTGAGGTGGGAGAGAAGGATGATACTCCAACTATGTACTGTTGGTGGTTGAGATGATGGGGGTTAGGGTGAGATGCTCGAATTGGGAGACTGAGATCTTGGGGGGTTGGGAAGGTAGAATATAACCTTAGCAGCTGATTACTATCTCTGTCTCGGGGGACCTCTTAACTTTTCTCGTTGTGTTTTTATCTCCTAATGAGTGTGTGTTCTGGAGTAGCTAAGTTTGCCTCTGTGTCAGTTAAGTCTGCCTCTGTGTCAGCTAAGTCTGCCTCTATGGCTGCTGAGTCTTCTTTGGCTGCTTAAACACCTTTCCCATCGCAGCCACTCTCCTATCTATTCCAGAGATACAGAGATACTTCGTTTGCGTTAATTTACTTCGTCTTTCCATGTTGTTGCAAGTTCCTCTTATCACAGATCTTCCATAGTTAAAGGCCTTACGAAAGGTGTATTTTATCTTGTTTACTAACGCCACCGTGATTGGTGTCATGTCTACCCCCCCCCCCCCCCTCCCTAGAACTCTCTCACTCTCTTTCTCTTATTGACTCGGGGAATGTTGACCGTTCATTGCATGCAATCTAGCTGGTCTTCTGTCACCTGCCTCGTTCTCATTATTTTGCGCTTGTTGGTTAAAGTTCAGTAGCCATATTTCTGATCAGCTCTGATGTCTCTTTAATCCTACACATGATATCACAGAAATGCAATGTAATTTATTCGATACCATTGCATGAACTTTTATAATGTTCAATCTTGTCTTGGTCTTCTCCGTTAATCTGGTGTCATCTGAGACCAAATGAATCGACTCAAGTGGATCATTATAATGTAAATCAGGCACAGAATGGGACCTTGCGGTACACCACTCGTTGATCTTCTACAGCCTTGATATCTCACCTGTCATTCAATGCCATTTAGATATCCTTTCACGCAGTTTAATGCTCTAACCAGCTGCTCCAGCCTGCCATTCAAGCTTGGTAAACAGTCTCTTGCGAGGCTATGTGGAAGGTCTTCTGGCAGTGGCAGAAATTACAACCCACCCTTCCCTTTCATTACTGATCACAGTAATTGTATCACGGAGCTCATGTTAGTTTGCCAGAGACTTTTTTGTCTCCCTTCCGTATATCTTTGTTGATGTTTTCGAACCCTATTTCTCTAGATTGGTGTCGAGATTCTTCTTTAATGGTCGTCTCCAGTATCTTGAAGGTCGTGTTGTCTGTGATACAAGCTGTAGTCAATGGATCTTGCCACATCCATTAGTTTGTTTATGTAGTCTTTTTCAACTATCCGGTAGTTCACCTCCATGATGTGTTTGTAAATGATGATATTTAAAGTAAGATTCCTCTGGTTCTACAGATGTGTCGCGTGCTTTATATATATATATATATATAATATATATATATATATATATATATATATATATATATATATGTCTTCATTCTTACCTGGTTATTTAGGAGTTTATTATTCTTAAAACTCTGGTAGATCTCTGGCTGTTTCCGGAATCTTTGTTGAATGCTGTCTTTGATGGCTTCATCATTTATTGTTATTTATTATATTGTGTGTGTGTGTGTCTCTTCGTGTCTGTTCTGTCTGTCTGTCTGTCTGTTGTCTGTTGTCTGTCTGTCTCCCAAATGATGCCTGTTTATATATCTTGCCCACCTGCCTGACTGCTTATCCCTCTGCCTAACCAATCTCTGCCTCTTTGCTTGGAAGTCTGTCTGTCTGTCTGTCTGCCATCTGTCTGTCTACCCTCATGTCTCTGTGAAGGCTTGTCTGTGTATTTGTCGCATGTCTGTTCGTATGTATTCTTTTCTGATTACTTCTCAGTTTACACTTGAAATTACTCTGATACAGTAACTTATGATGATAATACAAAATGTACTGACTACTACAGCGATAAATCTGACCTCGGCCGACACTCGACTTGCTGGAATTTGATGATTACGAAGTCAAGGGGTCACGAACCCGGGTCATGCTAGGAGAGGTCGTGGGTATGACTTTAAGCTTAACTTCGTCCAGGGTACTTCCTACGAACCACGATTTGGCCACAAAAAATTTTTTTGCGATGCGCAATTTAATCGACGCATCTTGTTGAAGTGTTAATAACGGGATATCTATTTCGAATATGTAAAATGGCTAATGTGGTGCTTGTATATAAAAAAGAATGAAGACTTGAATCACTCACCGGGTTTATGAACACGTATGTACCTTGCAAGGTATCATACATCTGACAACATTTTGTTATTAGTACATTTGAATAGCAACAAGTCGAAAGATTTGCCGCTATTGTCGTTGCAAAGTTAATGGGATTTAACCTTGAAGAAATATTGTGGAAACTGGAGGAAAGATGGAAAAGGGCTCACTATCCTTGAACTTAACATGCCATGAGCTCACTATTCTTACACTATGTATTCCCACCTCCTCATCAGCCTAGTGGGGCATAAAATTTAAATTGAAAATTGGCAGAGCTTTGCAACAAGATTAGTGTTAGAGCTAAGAGGGTTATCAGGAAGGTTGAAGGAAATGGGTCTCGCAACCTTGGAGGACAGAAGAAAAGGGTGACATGATCATAACATCCAAGATACTAAAGGGGGAATAGACAAGGTCGACAAGGACCGTCTTGTTAAATTGAGAGAAGAAAAAGAGGTCTCAAGCGGAACCTGGAAACGCGAATGAGTCTAAGAAGAAATATAAAAAAATTACTCGTACTCTGTACGGGTGGTCAAGTGAAAATCACCGAGGGGGAGAAGTTGTGGAAGCCACCTCCGTCCAAAACATTAAAGCCAGCTTCGAGAAAGAGTTCGAGCGTCAGGATAGTTAAATTATAGCACAACAGGTACATGAAGGCTAGTAGACGAGGCAGGAAGAATTAGACCTCTCTTTCTCTCAGTGAGAGACAGGTAAGCTTTTTTTCTAATGTTGATGGTCCTCCGACTCATCCAAGCTTCGACCCATCCAAGCTTCGACTCATCCAAGATTAGATTCACCCAAGCTTCGACTCATCCGAGCTTGACTCAGCCAAGCTTTGACTCATCCAAGCTTTGATTCATCCAAGTTTTGACTCATCCAAGCTTTGACTCATCCAAGCTTTGACTCATCCAAGCTTTGACTCATCCAAGTTTTGACTCATCCAAGCTTTGACTCATCCAAGTTTTGACTCATCCAAGCTTCGATTCATCCAAGATTCGACTCATCCAAGCTTTGACTCATCCAAGCTTTGACTCATCCAAGTTTTGACTCATCCAAGCTTTGACTCATCCAAGCTTTGACTCATCCAAGCTTCGATTCATCCAAGATTCGACTCATCGAAGCTTCGACTCATCCAAGATTCGACTCATCCAAGATTCGACTCATCCAAGATTCGACTCATCCAAGATTCGACTCATCCAAGCTTCGACTCATCCAAGATTCGACTCATCCAAGATTCGACTCATCCAAGATTCGACTCATCCAAGCTTTGACTCATCCAAGCTTCGACTCATCCAAGATTCGACTCATCCAAGATTCGACTCATCCAAGATTCGACTCATCCAAGATTCGACTCATCCAAGATTCGACTCATCCAAGCTTCGACTCATCCAAGCTTCGATTCATCCAAGATTCGACTCATCCAAGCTTTGACTCATCCAAGTTTTGATTCATCCAAGATTCGACTCATCGAAGCTTCGACTCATCGAAGCTTCGACTCATCCAAGCTTCGACTCATCCAAGCTTCGACTCATCCAAGCTTCGACTCATCCAAGCTTCGACTCATCCAAGCTTTGACTCATCCAAGCTTTGACTCATCCAAGCTTCGACTCATCCAAGCTTTAACCATTCCATTGTTTCACATCGTCTGCCTTGTTGATGTCTCATCATCTTGTCATCCCTCAGGTGTTCTTCTCTTATATAATGAGACTAAATTATCGCATAAAATAATTTTCGATATTTGCTTGACAAAGCGCGGGAAAGACGAGACGCTGCATATTCCAGTATTGGTGTTATGTACGTAGGACACAAACGACAAAAAAAAATCCATAATCTGATCAATGAGCACTGCACATATATTTGACAATTTTGTATATAAAATAGTTTAATTAACCAGTCCAGTGAGTGAAAGTATTTAGCTAAGTGTAGTTACAGGACGAGAGCTATGCTCGTGGTGTCCCGTCTTCCCAGCACTCTTTGTCATATAACGCTTTGAAACTACTGACGGTCTTGGCCTCCACCACTTTCTCCCCTAACTTGTTCCAACCGTCTACCACTCTGTTTGCGAAAGTGAATTTTTTTTATATTTCTTCGGCATTTCTTCGTGTGTGTGTGTGTGTATTCACTTAGTTGTATTCACTTAGTTGTATTTTACGGGGGTTGAGCTTTGCTCTTTCGGCCCGCCTCTCAACTGTCAATCAACTGTTTACTAACTACACTAACTACTTTTTTTTTTTTTTTTTTCCCACACACACACACACCACACACACACACACACCACACACACACACACACACACACACACCACACACACACACACACACACACCAGGAAGCAGCCCGTGACAGCTGACTAACTCCCAGGTACCTATTTACTGCTAGGTAACAGGGGCATTCAGGGTGAAAGAAACTTTGCCCATTTGTTTCTGCCGGGTGCGGGAATCGAACCCGCGCCACAGAATTACGAATCCTGCGCGCTATCCACCAGGCTACCTGGCCCTGTGTGTGTGTGTGTGTGTGTGTGTGTGTGTGTGTGTGTGGTGTGTGTGGTGTGTGTGTGTGTGTGTGTGTGTGTGTGATCTAAGATATCCATATTCAAGCCCAAACAATATCTCACCGATCAAAAACACATGTATGCAAATCTAAACGACGGTCATATAATCAAACACACAAAACCTGCATCAATCCTGCATAAATACTACATCAATACTCTTAAAGCAATCTTGAAATAGTCTCAAGATGCGGATTTGCATAATGTGTGAATTGCAGTTAGCAATTCTAGAGGAGTCAGTCTGAAAGAACACTACAATCATTTAAATATTTGAAGACAAGACAATTATCATGCTCTATCCCTTCCAATAGCGATTATCACCACCCCCGAGTAATTGACTAGATAAATTTGCATAATTTCACACGCTTTAATAACTACAATTGATCGGCGAAGATTTACGCACCGCATCGATCCAAACCGGAATTATTTATCAGGAGCTCAAAATATTTACTTGGACACACTTAGCATTCATCTATAAATATGTAGGTTCGAATTTACGCAGGATCGAATTTACACCGCAGCTGAAAATTATGACTGAAAATTCACCCTGGCAAGCCTTGATCTCCGACAGGAAATGTTACCATAAGGCTATCGTACCGAACACCTCTCAAACGCAAAAAAAAAAATTAAACCCCAGCGCAGTTCCGCGATCGAACTGCTGTGTTCGATAATTCACAGCAACTATCGCGGCTACGCGAAGCGTTCCGGCCCTCATCTGCGTGCCACAAGTCCCCACCCCCCGTCAACGGCCTCGCACGTGATAATGCTCAACTATTGATCAGGTGGGGGTGAATAAAGCTACGATTGATCCTATCTCCCGAAGGAACCGTGCCACAGGCTTGATCGAGAGGACGTGAACGCATCTGTGTTCCAAACGAACACCTTTGAGTAAGGCAGAGCCGGATGCTGAAGTGGTGGAGGGATTTATCAGGGGATAAAGTGCCAAGCCATTACGACTATATAGCACTTGGAAGGGGTCAGGATAAGGATTTGGGATGGGACTGAGGGGAATAGAATGGTGCCCAACCACTTATAGACGGCTGGGCAGCCTAAGTGGTGATGACATGTGATGTAGAAAAGTCTTTCCCAGTCTTTCCGTTGGAGGGAAAGAAGCTACGAAGATTAAAAGATAGGGGAATAGTGAGGAATATTGAGGAAACGGATAGCAATTGAGAAGTACAGAGGTTTAGGTGGCTGAAACAAACTTGGGACAAGATATATTTCCAAAGCACTCGGGATACGTGAATTAAAGAAAACAAGGAGCAAAATAATTACTAATCACACTTTGCTGACACGAGGTAACTTACTCAACGCAGCTGACGCAAGGTAACTTACTCAACGCAGCTGACACGAGGTAACTTACTCAACACAGCTGACACGAGGTAACTTTACTCAACGCAGCTGACACGAGGTAACTTACTCAACACAGCTGACACGAGTAACTTACTCAACACAGCTGACACGAGGTAACTTACTCAACACAGCTGACACGAGGTAACTTACTCAACACAGCTGACACGAGGTAACTTACTCAACACAGCTGATACGAGGTAAGTTACTCAACACAGCTGACACGAGGTAACTTACTCAACACAGCTGACACGAGGTAACTTACTCAACACAGCTGACACGAGGGACTAATTTTTTGTTTCTCTGTGGAGGAATAGAGACAGGAGAGACTGTGTGTGTGTGTGTGCCAGTTGAAAGTAACTGGTAGCAAGCATGACAGTTACACCAGCGACTGGGTTGGGCGTGGTCCTGAGGGGTTAAATATGGAAGTGGGGTGACTAGTCTTGAACTCTGTTGGTCAGGTGGGTGGAATGTAGTTTCTAAGGTAGTTTGAAGGTGTGTGGTTGGTTCCGGGTGGTTGAGGGGTTTTAGCAATGGTGGGAAGTGTAGTTAGGGTGGGGGGTGATGATAGTTAGATAGGGAGAGGGTTGTGGAAGGTAGTTATGGGTGGTGGATGAAGGGTAGTTACGGGTAGTGAAGGGAGCTAACAGGGGAAAGCACCAAGTCATTACGACTATATAGCACTTGGATGGGATCAGGATGAGGATTTGGGATGGGACGGGTAGTTGGTAGATGGTAGTTGTGGGTGGTGGAAGGTAGTTATGGGTGGTGGAAGGTGTTATTGGCGGTGGAAGGTAGTTAGGGGTGGTGAAAGGTAGGTATGGGTGGTGAAAGGTAATTATGGGCAGTGAAAAGTTGTTATTAGTGGTGGAAAGTAGTTCGATTTGGGAAAAGATAAGGTTAGTGAAAGGTAGTTAGAGATAGATAGTTAGAGTTGATAGGGTTGAAAGGCGGTTAATAACGGAGATAGAAGGTAAATACCATCTGCAATTGAATAAGATATTGCATAAGTAGAAACAGATAAGTAGAAATAGAAGTTGAAAGTACAGTAGATTGGTTAAGTACCTTTGATTTGCCTGTT
>WNGS01061674.1:14781546-14803285 GCA_020271785.1 Procambarus virginalis | reverse complement strand
TCTACTGTCGCCTGTCCAGAGCGTTCAAAATTTATTGACACACTCGGTAGAATAAAAAAAATTACAATACTCGCCGTCATAAAAAAAAAACATACACGATAGAGGCAAGAAAGGAAGCACACACACACACACACACAAACACACACACACACACACACACACACACACACACACACACACACACACACACACACACACACACACACACACACTTGTTTGACGACGCCAAAATTATGAGAAGGATTAAGACAGAGGAGGACTGCTTGAGGCTTCAAGAAGACCTAGATAAACTGGAGGAATGGTCTAACAAGTGGTTGTTGGAGTTTAACCCAAACAAATGTAATGTAATGAAGATAGGTATAAGGAGCAGGAGGCCAGATACAAGGTATCATTTGGGATATGAAATTCTTCAAGAGTCAGAGAGAAAGACTTATGGGTTGATATCACGCCAGACCTGTCCCCTGAAGCCCATATCAAGAGGATAACATCAGCGGCATACGCCAGGTTGGCCAACATAAGAACGGCAATTAGAAACTTGTGTAAGGAATCATTAAGAATTTTGTATACCACATATGTCAATCCTGGAGTATGCAGCGTCAGCATGGAGTCCATATCTAGTCAAGGATAAGACTAAACTGGAGAAGGTTCAAAGGTTTGCCACCAGACTAGTACCCGAGCAGAGAGGTATGAGCTACGAGGAGAGACTACGGGAATTAAACCACACGTCGCTGGAAGACAGAAGAGTTAGGGGGGACTTGATCACCACATACAAGATTCTCAAAGTAATTGATAGGGTAGATAAGGACATGCTATTTAACACAAGGGGCACACGCACTAGGGGACACAGGTGGAAACTGAGTGCCCAAATGAGCCACAAAGATATTAGAAAGAACTTTTTTAGTGTCAAAGTGGTTGACAAATGGAATGCGTTAGGAAGTGATGTGGTGGAGTTACAAGTACATACACAGTTACAAGTGTAGATATGATAGAGCCCAATAGGCTCGGGAACCTGTACACCTGTTGATTAACAGCTGAGATGCGGGACCAAAGAGCCAGAGCTCAACTCCCACAAACACACCTAGGTGAGTACTTATCTACATCTGTGTGTATTTGAGTTACGAATGTTCAATGCATCTCTGTTTTGTTTTTTCATTCGCTACACGATTTTGAAAGTATTCTACCTTTTATATATTTCTCATCCCTGAAGCAGCAGTCGAGAGTGAGAAAATATTTAAGTGCCAGTTGATCTCAGGCATTCATTAACCACGGTCGGCCCGGACCCACGACCCGAAAAAAAGAGAGTCCAGTGTGAGGGTCAACTGACGGCCAGTTACTCCTTATAAACATTAATCCGGATTGATTTAAAATGCATTCAGGATTCATCGGGGATTTACAGTACTCTCGCCGAGAAATTAATCTCTGCAACTGTATTTGAAGATTTATTGCCGGGTGCATATTTCTTTTATCTATGATTGGATGTAACTGGGATTAAAAATTGATCCGAGTAGTTACCCGAGGCATTTTAAAAGAGCCTGTAGACTATATTGATCTCTTAATTATCAGACCTAACCACTTGGGCTGGACGGTAGAGCGACGGTCTCGCTTCATGCAGGTCGGTGTTCCATCCCCGACCGTCCAAGTGGTTGGGCACCATTCCTTTTACCCCGTCCCATCCCAAATCCTTATCCTGGCCCCTTTCCCACTGCTATATAGTCGTGATGGCTTGACGCTTTCCCTTCATAGTTCACTCATTCATTCTTAATTATCGGTATCTAATAAGCGCCAGCTTATTAGATACCGATATCTAATCTCATATCACCGATACCTACCGGTGATGTTTCAACAGACATCAATGTTTGCAAAGGTATATATATATATATATATATATATATATATATATATATATATATATATATATATATATATATATATATATATATATAAGTAATGTACATACATCTTGCATAGTCATACAGGCAAGCAACAGCAACATTATTTCTTTTGTGTGACGCCAGGGACTTAGAGTAAGCCAACCAGTTGTTCAACATATTATCAGAGATATACGACTAGATAATAACTCTATCGGCAGGTTTTTTGGCGGATTGAGAAAACGAGATCCAACACCCGTCAGGGAGCGGGTTTTACACACCACGTCCAGTAGGATGAGGCACTTGAGCTCGCTAAGCCTTCGCTGTGTAAAGGAAGTTTTGTCGAGGATGAATCATTCAGCTTACATACCTGCTACCGGAGATTATCAGCAGATATCATAAGCAGACTTCGCTGGACGTCGGTGGTTTAAAAGAAGATTATCCATACGATCCAAATCATTGCAGATTGCGACTAGAAGGTGAAGGGACGACGACGTTTCGGTCCGTCCTGAACCATTCTCAAGTCGGTTATCGACTTGAGAATGGTCCTAGACGGACCGAAACGTCGTCGTCCCTTCACCTTCCAGTGTGTGGTCTGGTCAACATACTTCAGCCACGTTACTGTGACTCATCGCCAGCATTGCTAATAGATACTCGCTCGTTAGTGCCAAGAGGAATTTGAGTGTTGAATATTAGATGGAATAAAAGCATTACCGTATCAGTACATTCATGACAGCCTTCACACAGTCTGCTCAGAGCAGATGTGTTTAGTCACTCAGGCTAAGCGCTTTCATTTTATGCATCCGGCTCACAATGGAATGGAGTCGAGTACAGGTTCCGCTCAGGGAAAAAGGCGTTTTGGCATTGTTCTTCAGTCCCGATGCCTCTGATCACCTGGCAGTAAACAGGAACCAAGTCTACTGCTGTTGATCAAGCCCATCAAGGAGGCCCTGGATAAGCCTATATAAATGGTTTACATAACATTGAATGTACATTGAAATGCGAACAAGTTCGCATTTGTGTTGCTCACGTGGCCCCACAAAAATGAGGTGATTTGATGAAATAACTATGCCCAAGATTACCATCATAGTGCCGTCGGGACGATGGGGAATTAGCCTCGGCTACCATCGTCTTTTGTACGGTCACTGATGGTCAAGCGGTTAAGATACCATGTACCCCAATTGCATTGTGCTCCTGGTGGTCTGGGTTCGAGTCACTTCTGGGGTGTGGAACTTTCAGTCACACTATATATATATATATATATATATATATAATATATATATATATATATATAATATATATATATATATATATATAGATATATTTGTTTCTTTATAATCATAACTTTACTGGTGATTGGGATCGTGTAATGCCAGTGTATTGTGTGCGGCCTTCGGGTGTTTATCAGGTGAAATTAAACACCAATTTGCCATCCATTTTGGGAGCGAGAGGAATATATCCTTTACGTCAAAACCAAAACGCTTCTTCTGTGACCTCTGTGGGGGATGTTTCTAGTGCTATGAGAACACTTGGTCAAGCCTATGGGTGGTTAACTATTTCTAAATAAAAAAAAAAGTTGTTTCCACTTGTGAATTTTTTAAGAACTCCAATAGTTCCCATACACGATCCTGGTCTTGCTAATGGCACTAACTCGTCATTCATTTCAGACAAGATCGAGAAAACGGTTCTCTTCGAATGTTTAATTTGTGAGCTTCTTAAGTTAAGGCAATAGAAAATAATTGAGAAGATAGATCAATATATATTCATACTTAATACTCATTTAAATGCTTAACACTAATAATTAAAAAACTTCCAAATGCTTCTTAAGTTATATTTCTCATTAAACATTTACGAGTAAGAAATCACGCTACATTGATCTTCATTAAGCAGATCTTCTTGTTAAAATTCTTCGGTGAAGACTTCAGTTCCGAAAGGCTGGAAATTAAGCAGTAAATAGCGAACAAAAATCATGCAAAATAGTGGGAGGCTTGGAGGGGAGTTGGGGAATGTGGGGGGGGGGGGGGGGTGAGGTGGAGGGTTGGGAGGGGGTTGGGGAGGACGCAACAAGAAGATGGATGGATCATTTGCAAATTTAGTACACGTAGAAGATAGCGGAGTGATGATAGTATCAACACACCAGAACCGTGAGGGAGGAGAGAGAGAGAGAGAGAGAGAGAGAGAGAGAGGAGAGAGAGAGAGAGAGAGAGAGAGAGACGAGAGAGAGAGAGAGAGAGAGAGAGAGAGAGAAGGAGAGAGAGAGAGAGAGGGGATGAGAAACAGAAAGGAGGAAAAGAGAGATGGGGGGTGGGGTAGGAGCGTGAGTACAGGAAAAAGATTTAGAAAATACTGGGAAGCAAGCCGAGGTTCCAGCATGAATTAATGACGATACGAAGGTTGAAAAGAGCGCAGAACAGGAGGGGGAATTCAGGCTGGGTAGGGGGTAGGATTCAGGCTGTAGAGAGGACGGGATTCAGGGAAGGGAGTGGGTGTTTGAGGGATAGAATTCTGAAAGTTGATGGTGTGGTAGGGAGTAGAATTCTGAAAGTAGATGACGGCAGGGAGAGGGGGTAGAATTATGGAGGAATGGGGGAATAACTTATAATATTTGGGATGGGTTGGGCAGGTAGAGTGGCAACGGGATGGATGAATGAGGTGTGCAGAAGACTTCGTTAGCGAGGTGTTTATGGTGAGACAACAGAGAGAGAAAGAAAGATGGATGACGCAGCGAAGAGAAAAACGGAGGTGTGTAATCAAACGCACAGACATGGTGTGGCCCAGAGTGAAAATTAAAGACCGGATTAGAGGCGGAGTCAAGACAAGGAGTGGCTCTTCATCGTTGAAGTTAGAGTGAGATGGAGTGAGATGTTGCAAAGATAGGAGGAGATTTGCCAGAGAGATGCATAAGGTGTGTCTCTCTCCGGGTATTAGCGAGATGTTAACGAAATTTAAAAGAAAATATATTGCTAGAGTGCTTGAATAATTTCCTTATTAAAAATATCAAGAATGAACAAAATTACCCACAAATTGTTTAACCTATGAAATGATAAATTTGTAAAATATCCCAACAAGGAGATTTTTTACTTTAAAATTCTATACAAACATTTTTATCGTATCTCGTTTACTTCCACAGACATTGCCATGTCCCCTTCATCTCCCTAGGTGCCATATTCCATTCATTTCTCCAAAATGTTTTCATATCCATACATTTCTACAGGTGTTGGCATATCCCATACATTCTTCCAGGCATCGACATATCACATACATTTCTCAAGGCTTCGTAAATCTCACATATTTCTGCAGGTCTTGTCATATTCCAAGTTTTAAATCAGGGGCGAAAAAGATCCCTCAAGACCACAGTATTCTAACCCACTCTACAATAATTTTTACTAAAAACATAAAATATGTTTAAAATCGCAGCTGCCTCGACCTGTTTTAAATCGTTTGTCTCAGACACCCAGCACCAAGGCAGGGGAAAAATATATATATTTTGTTAATATATATATTTTTGTTAATACATGTGGCGAGGTTAGCTGGGGACCGTCGTCTAGAAACTTGTAGTTAACCCCAGACAAGCAACGTGCCATTAACCACTGGGCTGTTTGTGTTTTTTTCCCTAATAAAACGCCTGGGTATAATATTGTCATTATAAGCCCCCCCTAAACAAACATCATCAAAACACTGTAATTACCTAAGTGTAATTACCTAAGTGTAGTTACAGGATGAGAGCTACGCTCGTGGTGTCCCGTCTTCCCAGCACTCTTTGTCATATAACGCTTTGAAACTACTGTGCATAAATAGTATTGCTACAATCCGCATTGATGAAGGGGAAAGGTGCGAGAGTTTTGAGGAATGTGCTGCGAGCTTAATGAAAATTGACAGAGAGTCTGGAAGGGATTTTAGATAGGTTTTATCTGTCAAAAATATTAGGGAGCAAAAACCACAATATTTTAATGAGAAAGCCTGAAAGTGTGTACGTGTGTGTGTGTGTGTGTGTGTGTGTGTGTGTGTGTGTGTGTGTGTGTGTGTTGTGTGTGTGTGTGTGTGTGTGTGTGTGTGTGAGGTCATCGAAGCAGCCACGAAGAGAACCTGTAAGAATAACCAATTGAATAAAATGTTCAAAAATTAGGTAATTCTGTGAGAATATTCAATTAAAATGCACAACTTCAAGCAAAGTGAATCTATTGGTTGCTATTCCACCAATAAAATATATGATTTGCAGTTTAAATCATTCTCGCTTCGTATCGTTCGCTATAGTACATACTGGCCACAATTTATATATATATATATTTAATTTACCAATCAATCTTCGAATGCCCGAAGCAAAAATAAATTAAACGTATTTACTAGTCACCCGTCGAGAATGCCAAAGAGTAACGTTTATTTAACGTGGAATTAATGTTCATGACGTTGAGCGTCGAACCGACGTCTGTCTTGAATACTGTGCCGATTGGGCAGTACCTCCGATCTCTTGAATATTGTACTCACTGAGGAGTAGTGCCTCTGATCTCTTGAATATTGCGCCGACTGAGTAGTGGTGCCCCTAAGACACACAAGCCCACATTAGCACACTAAATATAAATCACATGTAATCAGGTGTGATCACAGTGCCCAGGTTATATGAGCCGAACATTAACAAAATGATTTTACTGCGCATTTTAAGCTACATTCTTCTCAGGTAACTGTTGGGGTATAATTATCTTACCTTCCGTTCAATCTTAAGTGGATCCGCAAGTATTTATGCTCATAAAACAACAATAAAACACAAGCAAATGTATTACCTGTTATCTATTCAAGTTTGTTTTATTACTATAATGCACTAGTCTCCTATTTTTTATATATATATAAATGCATTCCGGTAAGAGTGAATAAACCAAAAAATTATTTTCATTATTTATATTCAACATTTGAGTCGCATATGGAGCTTATATAGACACTGTTCCTTGTAAGACAGATCCCAAACAAACGGATTGCCAGCTAAGGTCATTAAGGTCATAGTGAGGGTGGGGGAGGGGCAGTTACAGTAGCGGTACAAGGCAGCTTGAGGCTGGTCTGGTTAGTGGGTAGAGTACCAGTATTTACCCAGGTCAGTGACAAGCAGAAGTCTATTCTGGGAGTAATTAACTTCTGGTTAATGGTAGTAGGCATCCATCAGTCTCAGTAGAATATGGAGTTGCGCACCGGTGTCGGCCTGGTCTGGAGTGGCCTCACCAGGGCGCATTCTCATTCTGGTTGTAATATATATATATAGTCTCTTGCATTGTTGTTGCTTAAGATTCGCTACCTGGAACAAAAAGTTCCAAGTAGCACGGGCTATGGTGAGCCCGTTATAGATCTGTCTCTTGCAGTGCTTCTGGCCCCTTCCAAGTTACATTACTTTTCCAGCCCAAGATTAAAGATTGGTCCCAAACTTCATCTCAAGGCAAAACCCACCCACGTTTTAATCCGGGTTGATTACTCCCTCAGCGACAGCGTCTGGGATCCTCTCGGACGTAGGTTCGAATCCTCGTCACGGCCCTTGTGGATTTGTTCATTTGATGCATCACGCTATTGTGGTTTCTGTGTGTAACACTCCCTCTCTCGGTGCATAGGTCCAACCACTTAGGGGTGGACAATAGAGCGACGGTCTCGCTTCATTCAGTTCGGCGTTCAATCCCCGATCGTCCGCAAATGGCACCATTCCTTTCCCTCCGTCCCATCCCAAATGCTTATCCTCATCCCTTCCTAGTGCTATATAGCCGTAATGGCTTGGCACGTTCTACTGATAGTTCCCTTCCCCCTTCGCGACCGGAAAAAGGGCCGTCAAGTTTTTAGACTAAAACTCTCACTCATTATGTTAGGGACTCTTGGGCTCGTGGAGATGTTTGGTAAACTGTGAATATGCTATGAATACCTCTGTTAAAAATATATATATGTAACTATATTGGGAGCTGGTCGGCCGAGCGGACAGCACGCTGGAATTGTGATCCTGTGGTCCTGGGTTCGATCCCAGGCGCCGGCGAGAAACAATGGGCAAAGTTTCTTTCACCCTATGCCTCTGTTACCTAGCAGTAAAATAGGTACCTGGGTGTTAGTCAGCTGTCACGGGTTGCTTGCTGGGGGTGGAGGCCTGGTCGAGGACCGGGCCGCGGGGACATTAAAGCCCCGAAATCATCTCAAGATAACCTCAAGATAACTACCTCAATTAATGTCGTAACTTCTTTAGCTCAATGGATTTTTCCTGGATCATGGCCGTGAGTCCAATATTTACCTCTTTAACCCCTCGTATCCCTCACAGGATGGGGTATTGGGTGCATAATAATCGAACTAAGCTGCTCTGCTTCTGGCCAATGATACTCTGGTAGTTATACAGCAGCTTGTTGCTTCTGGGAAGTGGCATCCTCGAAATAACACTGACACTAGTTACCTCTGGCTAATGGAAGGTAAAATTTCCCAATATTAAGAAAATTGTCGAGTTAACTGCAGCTCTCCGAGCACAATAACACCAATCAAAAATATAACATTTAGAATGCTAGACAGACATTAAGAACAGCATTGAAGCTCCGCAAGCTACGGCTGGCTAAGGACAGGTGTAAGTTGCAGAAGGGATAGTTATGCACCTGTGAACCTGCCGTTGCCAGACGGCACCGCTCCTGTGCCAGGTAAGTCCACTACGGGCTCACCATAGCCCGTGCTACTTGCCCCGCCCCTGTGCCAGGTAATTTACGGACTCACCATAGCCCGTGCTACTTGCCCCGCTCCTGCGCCAAGTAAGTTACGGGCTCACCATAGCCCGTGCTACTTGCCCCGCTCCTGTGCCAGGTAAGTTACGGGCTCACCATAGCCCGTGCTACTTGCCCCGCTCCTGCGCCAAGTAAGTTACGGGCTAACCATAGCCCGTGCTACTTGCCCCGCTCCTGTGCCAGGTAAGTTACGGGCTCACCATAGCCCGTGCTACTTGAACTTGTTCCGAGTAGCTGAATCTATAACAACAACAACAACATGCCGTTGCTAAGACCAAGATGAACGGAGCAGGTTACACACACAGTTGTGGAGCAGATAATCTACACTTTTCCCCCAAGATCACTGTAAACACTTGAAAACACTAGTTTGCCAAGTCCCNGCTTGCAGGTGACTGTGATTTACGAAGCAAATCAATTGTACCACTTCTTAATAATTCACCAAGAACAATAATGCATTACGAGACGTGAGAAATTTGTTTCCAATATCAACACAACGGAGACAAAGTGGCAATAAACATTCTTTCCGACAATAATATGACGAGAATGATATATTCGTTATCTTGAAGTCAATATTTGTGACGAACACCACTTTATAAATCAATATAGGAGCTGGAACACCACTACAGATGTTAACACTGATATGGACGTATTTAAGATCAAGATAGAAATGGAACCTCACTACAGATGTTATTATTTGTGATGAACCTCTTTAACAGAACATCTTCACTAAACAGATATCAAACAACAGACTATCCTGTAACAAAGCCACAGAAACCACTCCAACGGCAATAACAAACTACTTAAATAACATTACAACAGAATCAAACAGCAACTGTGCAACGGTGCAAGACCATCAACAACGGCGCTTCTACAACAGTTTACATCAATACATCACTTTTCACTGGCAGCTCGAGCATTACGTCGTCTTCAAACGACATCAACAGCAGTAATCTCCCAAGGGTAACGATAGCAACACACACACACCACACACACACACACACACCACACCAACACACCCACACACACACACACACACACACACACACACCCCACACCAGCTGAAAAAACACCAAGTCCCGTCATTATAAACGCTTGAGCGTGAAGCTGCATTGCATAAAGCTTGAATTGCAATTCATGTGAACCTCTGCTCACCTTCCGTCTTGCATCTCTAATTGCCAATAATTCCAAAGAGGCTCGCAAGACGTCCTAACCAAAGCTTGCTTTTCTTGTAATTTTTTCCTGTCGTCTCCGACAACAAATGTCGTTTATTCCACGACGAGTTTTATGGTGTTATTTGAGAATTCAATATTTGTGTTATTTCAAGTTACAAAAATTGACTATTTTCATTCAAACATTTTTGTAATGTTCTCTTTATTACTGCTGGGCTAATTCCTGCGTGTCATTGTAACTAAGTTTATTATAATTTGCAATGACAAAATATATTAAACTGTGAAATGCCTCGAAAGCTATAGCTTGTCATATTTATGAATGGACCTTTTAACATCAAAGAATATGAAAATCATTGTGACCAAAGAATATTAAATATGCTCAAAATGAACAATGTGCTCCTGTCTGCTCTTGCACATTTACACGATATACGAGAATGGTTATAATATAATTAGCACTTAATTATACAAATGAATACAAAGTCTGCTATTGATGGGCAGACATTTGTCTCTCCGCAAGTTAATTAAATTGTAGTATAGTGCTTTGATTGTGCATATTAGCCAAATGTTTTACATTACTTAACTATGCATTTTGTGCATATGAAAAGCAAGCTTTAAATCATCTTGTAATTTTTGGGTAATCTGTATTGGCATATTTGTAAATATATATAAACAATTATTTCTTACTCCTGCCATATTCAGAGAGAAAAATATGGATTAAAATAGAGCAATTTTCATTGCTACTTTGTTAGCATTTGAAGATTAGTGAGTTGAAATGCAACGAAGAATTAATTTTTTATGAACTTTAATAAAATTTATATGTTTCATCGGTCAAGTTAGAATATACAGCTGTATATTTTGTATGTTTATTGTTGTATACTTCCCATCTTCAGCAGTGTACACATCAATAAACCTATTACACGACAAATGGGTGTATAAATCTACAGCCCTATTTCCAAACAACAATTTACAATAGTTTATTTCTAAATCTAAATTGTTCGTGTTTGTGTACACATTGTTAAGCACATCCCTGGGTATGCTCGCTGAAGCCATGGCCAACCCCATAGACACATTGGTCAATTGTAATATACCGTGTTAATAGAAGATTTGTCTCGATTATAATTATTAATGTATATATTTAATGTATATAAATATAATGTATATTATATATCAATGCAAATTAAATCTCAATATATATATTAAATATTAATGTATAATTCTCGATTAATTAATATCAAGGTATAATAGAATTTTGTGTATGGTGTTTTGGTTCTGTTGTAATTATTTGCGTTGGAATTATGTGGGTGAAGCATTTCAACCCGTCCTCGACTCAAGTCCATTACATTCAGCGGTCAACCCCACAGACGCATCATAAATTTAACATGCTGTTCATTCAAAACGGGAATTTTTTCAAGTATAAATTAATATTATAATATATTAGCATATTGTGTATAAATAGGCATAGGTAGGTTAGGTCAGGTGTTTAGGTCTGCTGGCGATTATTTGTATTTGTAGTACGTGTGTGAAGCATTTACAGCGTTGTGGTTCGAACAAAATTCGTCAGTGAAGTACTGTTCCGGAAATGTTCGAACGTCAGCAGTTGTGAGTCGTGTGTAAACCGCTTTTCATTCATAAACAGGGGGTTTGGCGGGTGCATGGAATCACTTTTGGATCTTTGTTTGGAGGACGGGCTGAGCATTTAGTGAGGAGCGATTCGAACAGTTCGAAGCAGTGTTTTGAGAAAAGTTTGATCATCAGTTGAGAGTCGTTATCTTGGTTATCTTGAGATGATTTCGGGGCTTTAGGGTCCCCGCGGCCCGGTCCTCGACCAGGCCTCCACCCCCAGAAGCAGCCCGTGACAGCTGACTAACACCCAGGTACCTATTTTACTGCTAGGTAACAGGGGCATAGGGTGAAAGAAACTCTGCCCTTTGTTTCTCGCCGGCGCCTGGGATCGAACCCAGGGCCACAGGATCACAAGTCCCGTGTGCTGTCCGCTCGGCCGACCGGCTCCCTTAATTTTTAAGGGTAGCATAATATTTTGGCTAGGTTAATTCCTCACACTATATGACGGAAGAACACTCAATCACTACACAAGTCAGATGTCGAAGTGAAGTGTCCCAGTCTCGTGGAATAACTGTACCTACTCGCTGACCTTCCGAAGCAGCTTATTCCCCCAACCAGCAGTCTGCTTGCAGGCGATGAGTCACAATAACCTGGCTGAAATATGTTGACCAGACCACACACACTAGAAGGTGAAGGAACGACGACGTTTCGGTCCGTCCTGGATCATTCTCAAGTCGATTGTGACACCTCAATTGTGACACAATCGACTTGAAAATGGTCCAGGACGGACCGAAACGTCGTCGTCCCTTCACCTTCTAGTGTGTGGTCTGGTCAACAGCTCATCCCAGTTGTACAGTTGACTAGAGAGCGTCTGGGAAAATCCAGGCCATAGGTTCGAACCCTCATCAAGCCCCTTGTGGATTCAGCTATTTCAGTGTTAGCTGTTGCTTACAAGCTAACAATTGTAAGCAGAAACGTCTTCCAGATCTGCTTGGGTGTCAGGCGAACACAAGAGTCGCTAAATAGGAGTGTGACCCAATATAATAGCAATCTCGGGCTTTCGGACCCAATGCCGGGTTAAAGGTGCTCAATTACAGTGCGCATGTAGCGAGTGAGCTCGTTATCCCCGCCACGCCAGTCATGAGGACGCTTGCTCTATCATCACCGTCTCCTGAACACTTCGCTTATAAATGGGACATTCAGCTCTCACCAAACATCCACTACGGGCTCACCATAGCCCGTGCTACCTGGAACTTCTTGTTACAGGTAGCGAATCTTTAACAACAACAACAGCTCTCACCATTCAGTTCAAGAATGTCATGTCATGAGATGATGGAAATGTGGTTCCCATTGAGTACCACATTACCTCAAAAATTAAATTTTAAACATAAATAAATGGCTTTAGAAAGCCTCGATAAGCCACGTTGAATCGTACAGCATCACAAGATTCGCATAAACATTTTAACACACAAAACATACAAACATATAGACAAATGCTGAATTCGGAAACAATGTATTCCTGGAAGCGAACATACAACACCTGTCAGAACATTACAATAATATGCACGAACGTCAAAGAATCCGTCTTTATAGAAACACAAAATCACTAAGAAATTCCAGATCCACAAAAGTTTAGTCCAGATATAAACTACAGAAATGAGCAATGCGATAAAGACTGATTATAAGGGAATTGAATCAATCTAAGAAGATGGAAAGACCAAGAGAAGAACGGCATTTAAAAGCAGGAAAAAACGCAAATGAGACAAGAAAGATGTAAGGAACAGGTAGAGCGACAATCTCGCTTCCTGCAGGTCGGCGTTCAATCCCCGACTATCCAAGTGATTGGGCACCATTCCTTTCCCCGCGTCCCATCCCAAATCCTTATCCTGACCCCTTCCTAGTGCTATATAGTCGTAATGGCTTGGCGCTTTCCCCTGATAATAATAAACAAATAAAATAAATACTGAAGGGGACCAACTGGATGAACATTCAGTTGATTGACGGTTGAGAGGCGGGACCAAAGAACCAAAGCTCAACCCCCGCAATCACATTAGGTGAGTACAATTAGATGAGTACACACACACACACACACACACACACACACACACACACACACACACACACACACACACACACACAGTTTAACCATTAGAGTTTAACCCAAGGAAATATAATGTAACGAAGATATGTGTAGGGAGCAGGAGGCCAGATACAAGGTATCATTTGGGAAATGAAGTTCTTCAAGAATCAGAGAAAGACCTGGGGGTTGATATCACGCCAGACCTGTCCCGGAAGCCCATATCAAGAGGATAACATCAGCGGCATATGCCAGGTTGGTAAACATAAGAACAGCCTTCAGAAACTTGTGTAAGGAATCATTCTGAATTTGAATACCACATATGTCAGACCAATCCTGGAGTGTGCAGTTCCAGCATGGAGTCCACATCTAGTCAAGCATAAGACTAAACTGGAAGATGGTCAAAGGTTTGCCACCAGACTAGTACCCGAGCTGAGAGGTATGAGCTACGAGAAGAGATTACGGGGAATTAAACCTCACGTCGCTGGAAGACAGAAGAGTTAGGGGAGGGACATGATCACCACATACAATATTCTCAAAGAATTGATATGGCAAAGACATTTATCTAGATATTAACACAAGGGGCACACGCACTAGGGGACGCAAGCGGAAACTGAGTGCCCAAATGAGCCACAGAGATATCAGAAAGAACTTTTTTAGTAGTTGACAAATTGAATCCATTAGGAAGTGATGTGGTGGAGGCTGATTCCATACACAGCTTCAAGTGCAGATATAAGAGAGCCCAATAGGCTCAGGAACCCGTACATCAGTTGATTGCCAGTTGATAAACGGGACCAAGGAACAGAGCTCAACTCCCACAAGCACAAATAGGTAAGTACAACTAGGTGAGTGCACACACACACACACACACACACACACACACACACACACACACACACACACACACACACACACACACACACACACACAATATTTGATTTATTTCCATTCAACAGTCTATCTCTCCTGTCTTGAGTTTTATGCTAAGTTCGCACTAGCTTTTAAATAAAAATAATTCACAGAACAAAGTTCAATTCGTTCACAATTGGCAAGAACTCTGGAGTATTTCCTCACTGATAGCTCTTCAGTGTGTCAATGACGATAACATATTGAACATTCTACGATCAAAGGTGCCGAAATTTACACATAAAAATTAATGAACTCGAACGCAAGAAAAATTATTTAAAATGCAAAAATAAAGATATAAAGAGATGGAGCAATATTAGAATTTTAGTATTTGCATAATATAGCGGACATTGTGTGTGTGTGTGTGTGTGTGTGTGTGTGTGTGTGTGTGTGTGTGTGGTGTGTGTGTGTGTGTGTGTGTGTGGGGCGGGCAATATGTATGGGCAGACATTTTATTGATTTATTTTTTATTTATTTGTTTTATTATTGTCTACCACAGACGTGGCCACACATTTGCAATGCTAATCTAGACGAATACATTTTCTTCTGTCATCCATGGACAGGCTTAGAGATCTGTTAAACATATAGTTCAGTGATTTATTGAACAATCAACCACAGAAGGTGATTGTAGTGCTTTAAAAATGCTAATCTAACCTACATACATAAATACACAGACTTACGTTTGTCCTACATAAACAGTGTTTCGAAGTATCTTTTACACAGTGTCATTGATGTGCGTTTACAAAGGTGAATTGCACTGTGTGTGTGTGTGTGTAGGGAGCCATTGTGTGTGTGTGTGTGTGTGTAGTAGGAACCGTTTGTGTGTTTTGAGCGTAAACAGAAAATTGCAAGAACTGGTTCTCTATTACCAAGACAGACAGCAGTCCATCCCTCCTACTATGATTGTAGCTGGATATTGTGAGTGTAGGTAGATGCTGATAATGCAGATGGGGGGATTGTAAGTGGGTATTATAACTATGGGTGGAGCATGGTAGTGTAGGCTGAAATGGAGACGTGGTGGTGGCCATTTTGGGCATCAGTAGGCATATTGAACGTTGAGTGTTATAAACATACTGAGAATAGTTTCTGTTGCCACATTTGGTACCGCATAGGCGCGCCAGCATACATAAGTTTTACATACACAGCCTCCACTGTCCGACATATCTTGAAGCTTTCCTCGCATTAACCTATTTCCCTATTTACATTTCGGTGGAAATATAATCCCCCGAAATAATAATAATAATAATAATCCTCGTTTAGTCAACCGAGTTTCGTTGATTATATTGAGGATTACTCCGTTAGTTTACTGTGTGTGAGATTATTCGATCAGCTGCAGATGACGTGGATTGAAATAGCCGTCTGCACGTCCAGCTACGTCTAGATAGTTGGACGTAGCTGCTAACAAGGCAATTTTAGTGATAAGCAGACGTCAGTGGACGCATTCAAGAGCCGCTGTGTGAACCATGGGGCTTCATACATGACCTAAGGAGATTTGGCAAGATTTTCTCAACCAGTCAGTATTGAGGATGTAGTCTCTGGGGGATGTAGTCTCTCATGATGTAGCCTCAGAGTAAATCGTGTTATCCAGAAGATCACGATTCATTGCACGACTGTAAGTTTCTCCCCCCCCCCCCACACCAAGTTAGCTAGGTAAGTAGTCACTCTGGCAAAGGATAGGGGAGGTGGCAACGACTTGTGCTCGCGGGATCCAACCGTAAGAGAGTCACAGGGGCGCTTGTTCGGATCGACTAATTATAAGAATCCCCTTGAATCTGCCCCAAGGTGTTATGAAAGCAGCGGAGAGAACAGAGAGTGGTAACAAGCTGTATCCAGAGCGAGACACTAAGGTCAGGACAGGGTAATACGTCGATAATCTGAAGACGGTGACCTATGTTTCCGCTTGACCAATTCGGAGCCTGCGAGGTCAAAGGTCATCACGCGTTCGTAGGCACTGTTACTGGGGAGATACGAGGAGAGTGTCGGCTCTTACGGAACACTTTGAGATTTCACCAGAGACGAACAGTGATTTGAATTACTCCAAGAATAACAAATGCCAGAGGCCAGGAGCTGGAGTCGGCAGTGCTAAAGCAACCTTTGCTGTTCAACCTGTCCTCAGACCAAGTTCATTCCATCCAGCGGTAGACCCCAAAGGCGCATTCATCAATTTTAAAATGCCGTTCATTCAAAACAGAACTTTTCTCAAATATAAATGAATTTTATTATGTATTTGCATATTGTGCATATTTAGGCACAGGTTAGGTTAGGTTTGGTGTTTAGGTTCTGTTGCCGATTATATTTAGTACGTGGGTAAAGCATTTACAGCGTTGTGGTTTGAACAAAAGTCGTCAGCGAAGCACTTGTTCCGGAAGTGTTCGGATGTCATCAGTTGTGAGTCGTGTGTAAACTGGTTTTCAATCATAAACAGGGGGTTTGTCGGGTGGATGGAATGGACTTCGGTTTAATAGGACGGACTGTACTATTTCCTGGAAATTTCATTGGTGAATGCTTTCTATGAAGGCTCACGTAGTGCTCCATATTCCTTTTTATTTTAAAAAGAAAGAACCCATGTTCCTATTCGTTAGATATCGAAAATGAACACGGGTTCAAAATATCAATATTTATGAGTCTAGGCACCCATAAGTAAGGCCTTGACTTTAGACCTTATTTATGAGATCAAATAGGAAATGTAGATGTTTATCTCTCAGAATGTTTGGTAATATGTTTATTGTTTGTGATGTGTTCATATGTATGTATTAACACGATGTACTGAACGGGGTGAGAATAGCTTGAGCTACCTCATCCCTTTGTGTGTATTTTACCTCAATAAACTTATTTCAATTTCAATTTCAATGAGATCAAATGTCCGGGTAGTAAAAGGAACTATAAAAATCGGTAAAATATTTTTTGGATAATCAGTGGTTTTCTCAGTGGTTAATCAGCGGAGCAAATCATGAGACAAGTAATGATTTGCATTTAGATAGTAGTAGTAATGACTAAAATTTTGATGATCACACATTGCAATGATTAATACGCGCTTGTTAATATGTGTATGTGTAAGAGGTGTCAACGTTGTTCATAAAATGAGAAAAAAAGGTGATGAAATAACAAGTCATCCCTTGATGAATCAGTACGATCCTGGAATGCGATCCTCTAACAGGATCCTAAAATGCAATCTTAGAAAGCGTCCTCATAGAATCCGATTCCGGAACGCTATTGTGGCAAGCGATCCTGGCACGTTATCCTAAAGAACGATCCTAAAATGCCATCTTAGAACGTGATCCTCAATTGCAATTCTACAAAACTACCCTAGAAAAAGGACCTTGAACGCGAACCAGAACACAATCCTGTAATGCCATCACCAAAACTACTTTCGTGCAACGCTATCCCGGAATGCTATCGTAGAACGCTATCCCGGAATGCTATCGTAGAACGCTATCCCGGAACGCTATCCCGAAAAGAATGCTATAGTCGTGTTTGGCGTAATTGTGGAGATAAAAGCCAGAAGATAACTGGCTATCATACTGGATAACTGGAGGATAGAAGCCCGAAATACTTCCCTGCTTCGGGATAAGAAGTATCTCGGAGTATCCCTTCCCATCCTTCACGTCCTTCCATCATCCTTCCGGGACGGGAAGGAAGAGTTGGGATTGAACGTCAGGTAGTTGAAGGTAAAGGCTCCGACCACTAATTCCACGTCAATTGCTATCAATAGCTTTTGTGAGATGTTGAAGATCTTCAACAAAACCTGTAGTGTGTTAAGTGAATAACTTAGCACATAAACTGTGAGCGGAGAGACTGTAACAGGGGACAATTAGTCGATAAATTAGAAACACCAGAACTCCGACAGACACTAAGCTCTCCCACGCGTTTATGAAATGAAAATTCGTGCCCAGGACGCAAGAATTTGAGTTAAATGAGTCTAGGTACAATTAAGGTTCCGGGTACTGGGGTTCTTCTACAGTTAGTCCGGCCGGTTATAACTGTTTAATTTGATTGGTGCGATATTGATAAATTATGTCATTAAACCTATTTACCTCCACTAGGAACTCCGGTTATGTGATGGGATACCGATTATCTAGATTTTCTAACCATAGGATTTGGTTAGGTTGCAGGCGAGGAGTCACAATAACGTGGCTGAAGTATGTTGACCAATCCATGCACTAGAAAATGAAGGGACGACGACGTTTCGATCCGTCCTGGACCATTCTTAAGTCGATTGTCCAGGACGGGCCAAAATATCGCCGTCCCTTCATTTTCTAGTGTGTGGTTTGGTCAACATTTGGTTAGGTTGGTTGCTTGCGTTCGTAATTTTTTCTGGTTAGGTAGAAAAGGTTAGGTAAAGAAAATTCAGCCAAAAGAAAGGTTAATTTTTTTATTGTTTACGGTGTGATAAATATAGAAAAGGAGCTGGCCAGATATTCTTGTAAGTCTGATATTCGTATACGAGCTGCGTCAATGCCTGTCAGTCTTTTAACTTTGTTACTGAAAATTATGACACTTTTTATGTCATGTATTGATTATGTATACGTGTTTCAAAGTTGTGTTGATCCCTGACGATGGCAGAGAGGAACTGTTTCTATCGTTAGGGTCAAATTAGGACCCGAATCAGGTGCCCTACACCTGCCCAGCGATAACCACGGCCCCCAGCCACCACGAGGGGGAGAGGCTGGTGGCTCCATTTCTGGCGGTACACTGCTTAAATATTCTGGTGTATATACCATCGATTTACCCTCGACTTTGCCAGAATTATCTGCTGGTACGGTCGCCCGCTGGTACAATGTTCATTAATAGAACACGAGCAATTTTACAATGTTCATCAAGAGAACACAAACTCTAATAGAAGTCCCATTTATTCCGCGCCTGTTATCTCACATTGTACGGACCATGAACGAAAAGGTTATACACCCAATTTGTCTTTCGATTTTATTGGGTGATACAATCGGGATTATGTGTAAGTGTTGACTAATGTTCATTTGCAAATATAACTAACACGAGCAGCAGCTAATTGCGCGCCGGCAGTAGAGAACGGTCTTAACGAGAGACCGGTCTTTTAAGAACGGTCTTTTAAGTAGAGAACGAGAGTGGTACAGGCCACGAGGCTTGAGAGAGAGAGAGAGACAAGGTTTTAAACTAGACGTTGGCCGTGTTTATACAGATAGTGTCCACTCCTTAATGGTTGCATCTTTCATAGCCGGACCCAGCAACAGGTTAATCATTAGGATTTTTATTTTTTAATATACATTTTCCTCGTACAATTTCGCTCATTTGTTTGCCGATTTTGTTGTTAATTCTTCAGCTTCACTATTAACGTAAGTTCAATGATACATTGGAAATTAAATATTTATATTTAATTATTAAGGTATAATGTGTATATATGTATTTTTTCAATATTATTAAATATTGTGAATATATCAGTTATTTAATTTTCTTATTTTGTAATGTTCCCGTGTTCGTAACTTTCTCAGTGAACACCCTCTGTGTTCGTATCTCTCTCAGCTAGCGTGGTACCTGTGGCAGCTCTTGGCTTCCCCCTCTCCTCAAAGTTTACAAGAGTGTACCTACACCGCGTGAGAGACTCATTTGGTGTTTACTCTCCCTACCTGTGATGAATTCAAAACATATGATGAATTTCAGCCGTATTTGAGTGGCTTCGGCGCAGTCTTCAAATATTGTACAACTTAAATAAAAATAACAATAAAAAATAAACATCTGACGAAATTTTAAGTCTATTTTTGTTCTCGTTTATATCAAATTATTTGAATACATTTGTAAAATTCTCAAGAGCAATCGAATTTTTTTGCCCATTATGTACCAGTAAGTATCGACGGATTACAAAAATTTTAACATTTTGCAATATTTAAATATTTTTATTGGCTAATTTGTTAAACTGTTGGCTGACTTTTGAACCTGTACTATTAATTAAAAGCCAGGTAAGTTCATATTTAATAAAATGACAATCGAACAACTATTTCGTAGCCTCTAATCATTTTCTATGCAAGATATATGTTTTCTTTGTATTAAAAAAACATTGTTTTTTTTTTAATTGTTGTTTATTGACAACAAAACATTGTTTATTGAAGTAGTAATCTTCTCAACTGCTCGTATTAAAAACACACATTCAAATGCATAATTTAATCTCAATTTGTCGCGCGTCACCACAGCGCAACGAGCCCCTCACTTCCTTGACCAGTTCAGTTTTCTCTCGCTCCAGGTCAGCAGCCAATAGCCAGCAATAATCATCGTTCCACTACCTCGTTGAACCCACGCACAAACGACGCTATCATCTTAAGTGAAAGCCAGGAGCATCGACCTCTTAATCCCTTTCAAGCGGCTGAATACGCTAATTTGTCCACTTACTCGCGAGGTTAATATCATTATTTGAGAAATCTGACCGAATGATCAGAAACCTTATTATAAGCACATGAGTCCCCCTGTTTGGCCAGAGACCACCCGAAGGGAGGTGCGCAACACGATCTGGATGGTATCTGTCAGCGGCAGAAGGCCTCCTGCTGCGGAAGCCGTTGGGCAGCACAGACCTTTTGTCACATCGCCAGCACTCACAACCTCCCGTTCTTCGAGAGCTTTCTGTTGTTCCTGCAGCGTTTGACGGCCCAACTATATAGGGAACGTTGATGAACGTGGGAGATTAAAATATAACTTAAAAAAATATATATTTATATATCGTAATATATATCGCCATTTGTTCCCGAGCACGCATGCGTCCTGGGCTCTTCATGCTCAAGCTGTTGGGTCATTATGCATATATTATCTGTTCTCTAACCTTCATTTTCCAATTTGTTCCACCAGTTTCGACTATACGTTGTCGGTCGACCTGCTTCGACCTTTGGTTCTTCACTGTTTCCCCGAACAGCTCGAGACGTGACCTACGGCTTCCTCACCTCTAAACTAATTTTGGTTTCATATTGAGTTCTAAACTCTGTGTCTCCCTGGTATAGATACAGAGCCTGAGAGAGCTAAGAGGGCTTTAAAGCCGGCGGCTTTGAAAAGTCGCCGGCTTCCTGTCCTCGTCAAGGCCACTAGAATGTCAGTGCCCCTCACTGTATATTCAGGTCATTTCGAGTGTAGACTTAAGTGTATACACAAGTGTATTCACTCAAACGATCTCTTTAATCAATAATGTTTAATTTGCTACACTTACTCCAAACTAAGTTTGTCTTAAAATTTAACCCAAGAGTTAAATGTACTGAGAAAAACTAGCATGACAGGTGTAACACATGTTAAGTCCTGTGTATAGTTAAACTAGGCAGGTGTGACGCAGGGTGTGACTTGACAAAGGGTGTGGACGTAACAAAAGCAACTACTGGAAGCTCCATTATCAAAATTTTTTTTTTAATAGTTTACACAGTATATGGCCCAGTCCCTCATCATCTCGATTGTTTTGTTTATAGCTCCACTCTCTCTCATGCCAAGATACCG
>WNGS01061674.1:14749149-14762483 GCA_020271785.1 Procambarus virginalis | reverse complement strand
ATTTCCACGTTATTGTGACTCATCGCCTGTTTAAGGACGTAACATTGCTTAATGACCAACTAACAAGCACACTTTAAGCTGAATCACCTTAGGATTTAAGTTAGTAGTCCAAGTAGTTAGGCACTATTCCTTTCCTTCGTCCTACCCTAAATCCTTATCTCACGTATCCCTTCCAAGTGTGAAATAGTCGTAATGGTTTTGTGTTTTCTCTTGATAACTACCTTACCTTCTCGGTATGTATCCCTACACGGTATCCCCTATCGCTTCATGCAGGTCGGCGTTCAATCCCCGACCATCCAAGTGGCTGGGTACCATTCCTTTCCTCACGTCTCATCCCAAATCCTTATCCTGACCTCCCCTTCCAAGTGCTATATAGTCGTAATGGCTTGGCAATTTCCCCCTGATAGTTCACTTCCCTTCAGGTTCAGCAGACAAGCTGCCAATTCAATCTCCTCGGACCGTCGCATTACCGTCATTGAGCACCTCGCTGATTGGCTGATATTCCACCAATGGCAGGTAACAGCTCGTAACAATGGCACTAGTTGCCATTGACTTAAATACCTTACGTGGTGCTGCCACAAGAATGACGTGAGCGATAATGGCCAAGGGTTCGAGTCGGGAGCAGTGTGTGTGTGTGTGGTGTACTCTCCTAGCTGTACTCACCTAGTTGTGCTTGCGGTGGTTGAGCTCTGGCTCTTTGGTCCCGCCTCACAACTGTCAGTCAACTGGTGTACAGATTCCTGAGCCTACTGGGCTCTATCATATGTACATTTGAAACTGTGTATGGAGTCAGCCTCCACCACATCACTGCCTAATGCATTCCATCCGTTAACTACTCTGACACTGAAAAAGTTCCTTCTAACGTATCTGTGGCTCATGTGGGTACTCAGTTTCCACCTGTGTCCCTTGTTCGCGTACCACCAGTGTTGAATAGTTTATCCTTGTTTACCCGGTGTGTGTGTGTGTGTGTGTGGTGTGTGTGTGTGTGTGTGTGTGTGTGTGTGTGTGTGTGTGCGTGTGTGTGTGTGTGTGTGTGTGTGTGTGTTGTGTGGTGTGTGTGTGTGTGAGCGTGTGTGTGTGTGTGTGTGGTGTGTGTGTGTGTGCGTGTGTGTGTGTGTGTGTGTGTGTGTGTGTGTGGTGTGTGTGTGTGTGTGTGGTGTGTGTGTGTGTGTGTGTGTGTGTGTGTGTGTGTGTGTGTGTGCGTGTGTGTGTGTGTGTGTGTGTGTGTGTGTGTGTGTGTGTGGGTGTGTGCGTGTGTGTGTGTGCGTGTGTGTGCGTGTGTGTGTGTGTGTGTGTGTGTGTGTGTGTGTGTGTGGTGTGTGTGTGTGTGTGTGTGTGTGTGTGTGTGTGTGTACAATTAAAAACCCCCGAAATATATCAAACTCAGCCTTTGGGGACAGAAACCCTTATAGTGCTTGTTGGATATAAACTCCGTCCTAATGACCAGTGCTAAGCGCTCAGGCTAGATAATTGGGTCTAAGTAACACTACATAAATATTACCGTAATTATAGAGGGGGAAAGGGGTTTATAGGAAGATAATTCGCTCCCTTTATCAGTTTCCCTCTACCAGGCAACATCTGCAAATCTTCTCTTCCTCCTTATAGCTGAACTCTGATCGCCCGTAATTATACATTCGCTATTTAAAATATTAAAAAGTTGTCCATTAAAGATTGGTTATATCAGTGCTGATGGTGCCGTTAGTGTCTGATGGGCTCTAATATTTTGGGGGTATAACGCGTCGTATCTCAAGCTTAAACGGCCATCTTATCATTATTAAGTCTCTCTTTTTCGCAACTTTCACCGCCTAAGTGAAAATAGTTCGTGTAACTAGATCAGGCGATTATATGTGCACTTGAGTTGTCAGCTGTGCAAATTATTGTCCCGTCTTGCAGCTTATACCTCTAATTAAGTCTTTTGTTGCAAAGTTAATTGAAAACAAGTGGTTCAGGATTTGGATTTGCTTCTTTTCGATGCGAATCTGTTTTATAAATATGATAATTTTCAATAATATACAAAAGTTTTGACAGTAAAAGTCTAATCTTCACAGGTGTCCAACCATTGTCTTGACTCCTGTAAATCATTCTGCTGAGATCTTTAGCCTGCACTTGTGACCTTGGTCTTTGTGTGTGTGCGTGTGTGTGTGTGTGTGTGTGTGTGTGTGTGTGTGTGTGTGTGTACTCACCTATTTGTACTCACCTATTTGTGCTTGCGGGGGTTGAGCTTTGGCTCTTTGGTCCCGCCTCTCAACTGTCAATCAACTGGTGTACAGATTCCTGAGCCTACTGGGCTCTATCATATCTACACTTGAAACTGTGTATGGAGTCAGCCTCCACCACATCACTGCCTAATGCATTCCATCCGTTAACTACTCTGACACTGAAAAAGTTCCTTCTAACGTCTCTGTGGCTCATGTGGGTACTCAGTTTCCACCTGTGTCCCCTTGTTCGCGTCCCCCCAGTGTTGAATAGTTTGTCCTTGTCTACCCGGTCGATTCCTCTGAGGATTTTGTAGGTTGTGATCATATCTCCCCTTACTCTTCTGTCTTCCAGTGTCGTAAGGTGCATTTCCCGCAGCCTTTCCTCGTAACTCATGCCTCTTAGTTCTGGGACTAGTCTAGTGGCATACCTTTGGACTTTTTCCAGCTTCGTCTTGTGCTTGACAAGGTACGGGCTCCATGCTGGGGCTGCATACTCCAGGATTGGTCTTACATATGTGGTGTACAAGATTCTGAATGATTCCTTACACAGGTTCCTGAACGCTGTTCTGATGTTAGCCAGCCTCGCATATGCCGCAGATGTTATCCTTTTTATGTGGGCTTCAGGAGACAGGTTTGGTGTGATATCAACTCCTAGATCTTTCTCTCTGTCCGTTTCATTAAGTACTTCATCTCCTATTCTGTATCCTGTGTCTGGCCTCCTGTTTCCACTGCCTAGTTTCATTACTTTGCATTTACTCGGGTTGAACTTCAACAGCCATTTGTTGGACCATTCACTCAGTCTGTCTAGGTCGTCTTGTAGCCTCCTACTATCGTCCTCAGTTTCAATCCTCCTCATAATTTTTGCATCATCGGCAAACATTGAGAGAAACGATTCTATACCCTCTGGGAGATCATTTACATATATCAGAAACAGTATAGGTCCAAGGACTGACCCCTGCGGGACTCCACTCGTAACGTCTCGCCAATCTGAGACCTCACCCCTCACACTGACTCTTTGTCTCCTGTTGGTTAGGTACTCCTGTATCCAACGGAGTACCTTCCCTTTCACTCCAGCCTGCATCTCCAGCTTTTTCACTAGCCTCTTGTGTGGCACTGTATCAAAGGCTTTCTGACAATCCAAAAATATGCAGTCTGCCCACCCTTCTCTTTCTTGCCTTATTTTTGTAGCATGGTCGTAGAATTCAAGTAACCCTGTGAGGCAGGACCTGCCATCCCTGAACCCATGTTGATGCTGTGTTACAAAGTTCCTTCGCTCCAGGTGTTCCACTAGCTTTCTTCGCACAATCTTCTCCATCAGCTTGCATGGTATGCAGGTTAGGGACACTGGCCTGTAATTCAGTGCCTCCTGTCTATCCCCTTTCTTGTATATCGGGACTACATTAGCTGCTTTCCAAATTTCTGGCAGTTCCCCTGTTGCCAGAGATTTGTTATACACTATGGAGAGTGGTAGGCACAGTTCTTCTGCTCCTTCCTTAAGTATCCAAGGAGAGATTCCATCTGGGCCTATAGCCTTTGTCACATCCAACTCTAGTAAACACTTTCTTACTTCCCCGCTTGTAATCTCAAACTCTTCCAGTGGTTCCTGGTTAGCTATCCCCTCTCCTAACTCTGGGATTTCTCCTTGTTCTAGGGTGAAGACCTCTTGGAATTTCTTATTCAGTTCCTCACATACTTCCTTGTCGCTTGTAGTGAATCCTTCTGCCCCTATCCTTAATTTCATAACCTGTTCCTTTACTGTTGTTTTTCTCCTGATGTGGCTATGCAGCAATTTAGGCTGAGTCTTTGCCTTGCCTGCGATGTCGTTTTCGTATTGTCTTTCCGCCTCTCTTCTCATCCTGACATATTCATTCCTGGCAATCTGGTATCTTTCTCTGCTCTCCAGTGTCCTGTTATTCCTATAGTTTCTCCATGCCCTTTTACTTTGTTGCTTAGCTAGCCTACATCTCTGATTAAACCATCTCCATAAACCATAAACCATCTGATTAAACCATCTCTGATTAAACTTGTGTGTGTGTGTGTGTGTGTGTGTGTGTGTGTGTGTGTGTGTGTGTGTGTGTGTGTGTGTCTGTGTGTGTGTGTGTCTGTGTGTGTGTGTGTGTGTGTGTTTACCTTGACGTGCTTGCCTGCTAAGTTAGACACTAGCGACTGAGCCCCACATTTAAAGCTATCGGTCCTGTAAAACAACTTTTCTCTTGTCCCTAATGTTTATAATATTACATTTTAAAACTGTTAAATAAATCTTTGTTCACAACGACTCCTAACTCTCTCTTCCCATTTGTTTACCTCTGTCATACTGAACAAGTTTCAATCTAAGCTGTGTGGCTCGTTTGTTCCAAGCTTCCTAGTTATATCCTCTCAACTAGGTCCATTGATTCTCATTACTTTGTCCACTCTGGCCATCTCCTTTAAATTCTGATTTCTAGTTATCATCTATCTTCTTTAATCCATTTTCCACCAGTGTGCTGAGTTCCAGTTTCCTTAAGTTTTCAACTCAGTTCAGACCCTCTGCTCATGGAATTGAAATGAACTATCAGAGAGAAAGCGCCAAGCTATTACGACTATATAGCACTTGGATGGGATCAGGATAAGGATTAAGGATGGGACTGGGGGAAGGAATGGTGTACAACCACTTGGATGGTCGGGGACTGAACCGAATCTGAATTTTTAGTTGAAGACTTAATTAATAAATAGCTTGAAGTACCATTGTTGGAGAACATGTCATTGGAATTATCCTCGCAGGATGTTGCCCCACTTAATGGTCAAATTAGCCTCGGAATTGATGTCTGCACCTCCCTGCGGCCCAGAAAACAAAGGCAGGTTCGTATAGATGTGAGGAATGTGAGAGAATAAATCAGGAACAGAAGTTGACCAGACCACACACTAGAAGGTGAAGGGACGACGACGTTTCGGTCCGTCCTGGACCATTCTAAAGTCGATTGTGACTATGGCTAATATACTTCAGCCAGGTTATTGTGACTCATCGCCTGCACAGGAACAGAAGTTGCTTTAAGATGGAAAAGTGTTAATGAAAGAAAGTTTGATGTGTGAGATGTGAGACACAGATGAAAAGAAGTGGTGATTAAGAGTGGAAAGGAATAAAATGAAAAAGAAAATGAAAAAATAAATAATTACACTACGGGTAAAGAGGAGAATGGGATCAATGATTAACTTGTTCATATATAGACTTGAATGATAATACATATCAAAGCTTATCTTCTCTGTAGGTAACATTCCTCTACTTGGCGTTAATAGAGTAATGAGTTACTGGTTGGATTATATAATGTAGGGAGCCGGTCGGCTGAGCGGACAGCACGCTGGACTTGTGACCCTATGGTCCCGGGTTCGATCCCGAGCGCCGACGAGAAACAATGGGCAGAGTTTCTTTCACCCTATGCTCCTGTTACCTAGCAGTAAAATAGGCACCTGTGTGTTAGTCAGCTGTCACGGGCTGCTTCCTGGGGATGGAGGCCTGGTCGAGGACCGGGCCGCGGGGACACTAAGCCCCGAAATCATCTCAAGATAACCTCAAGATGTAGGTGAATGTCTGGATTATGTGACGAAGGAGGTGCAGGTTGGAATAAAGGATAATCATGCAAGTCTTAACTTTAAGGCTTAACTTTAACTTTACCTTACCTTAACTTTAACTTTACCTTACCTTAACTTTAACTTTAAGGCTTAACTTTAACTTTACCTTACCTTAACTTTAACTTTAAGGCTTAACTTTACATTACTGATGGACAAAATTTCCTGAATGCAGATCCAGCGGTCCATTCAGCAGATTGAAAAAAAAAACAGTTACTTAACCAAAATAATGTTAAAATTGAATGTTAACAAAAGTTATATTATAGTAATGAAGGAGGAAACTTCTGTACGTGAGATAAATATGAATTGTGATGCGTTGGGTGTTTTCGATCTGTGTAATAACTATGGGTTGGGGGATTGTTAAAATAATTACTGGCGCAATCAAAGATCAGGGCCATCTGGTGAAGAAAATTGTATACTTACTGCTAGTATAAGAAAATAATGTTACCATTAATAACTGAGGCCTCGTAAGACACATACACACACACACACACACGTTAATTATATATATATATATATATATATATATATATATATATATATATATATATATATATATATATATATATATATATATATAATATATATATATATATATATATATATATATATATATATATATATATATATATATATATATATATATATATATATATATATATATATAAAAGGAGAGAGTCGAATAGAACACGTAAGCGAAGCACTGTTCCAAAAATGTTCGAACGCCATTTCAGCTGTAAATCGCAAGGGACTTTTCTTTAATAAACATGGATTTGGAAACTGGATTTGGGCCACTGTTTACGAGGACGGGAGTACACGTGTGTGTATTTACAATACGTGAGAGGAAGCATTTACAGATGTATGGTTCGAAAAGTGTTCGAGACAAGTTCGTCTATCATCAGTTGAGTGTTGGTGTTACGTGTTTTTTTTAATTCATAAACGTTGGCCTGGCGGCTGGATGAATGAGTACTTGGCAATTATTTATGTTATGAGGATAGGTTGCACTACCTAGTACGAGGCGCGGTTGTGAATGAGACGCAAGTGACAACGAGAGGGAGAGAGAGAATACGAAATGCAGATACGAGCAAAATAGACCAGCATCAAAACAGACTGCACTCGTGTTTACAACATTCAGGTCAAATACTCTAAGTCTGTACGGAACTTATAACCCACTGAACTATATTCGAGACTTTGACTCAAAAAGTCTTTCGTTCCCTTTGAGCCTGTATTTAAAACGCTCTAAACTAACGCCACCAAAACATCCTACCTAACCTTGTCTATTCCTAACCTTGTGTTATTAAACAGAATGTAAGATGAATCCTGTCAGTTGGTAGTCTACTTGAAGTCCAATACTGACTGAATGTAAATGATTTCAAGTCAGCATTTAAGCTACAGCTAAGGCTGGAAGGTGCACACCGGTATGGAGCACACAAGCTGTGCCCTTCATCAAGCCGAGACCTTGCGCCACAGTTGCATATGCAACCAGGTCACGTGGCCACCTGCAAAATACGGCTCACTTAAAGTCAGTAATGAAATCACTGGAGACGCCGACTCATTCACACTCCGGGTACTTAGGGGGCTTGAGTATGGGGGTCTAGAAGGAGCCTCGTAAGCTGTGTGTATAGCCCCTCTGGTGGGTACTAACCAACAGTGAGAGTAACTGTATACTGGACGAGGCTGAGGGCAGAGGTCAGCAGGTTTCTCTCTTGTCTTCGAAGTGCTTAACTGCTGGCGATTTATGGCTGGGAACTGGCGGGAAGAAAAGCAGCAAATTCTCTTTCTCCTTTTTTAAAGCTTTATGATTTAGCTGATGGTAATTTGTTTCATACTGAGGAACGCGTGTTGGGGCGTTGATATATATCTCTCTCGATAACCAAATCACACATATCAGAAGGTGAAGAGACGACGACGTTTCGGTCCGTCCTCTACTATTATCAAGTCGATTGTACACAATCAATCGACTTTAAAATGGTCCAGAAACGGACCGAAACGTCGTCGTCTCTTCATCTTCTGATGAGTGGTTTTTCATCATATCTTCAGCCACGTTATTGTGATTCATCGTCTTTCATATCTGTTATGTATACTAAACATTCTGAAAATGATAGATGAGAGCCATGAGTATATACATATTTACATAGATTTGCGCCTCCTCGCACAGCAAAACAAAAATACTTTCCAATTTTCTGAAACAATATGTCTATTAAACTAGTTGAAAATAATTCAGAAAGTTTTTGGTAATGGCAACACTACGTAACTTGAGATTGAGCACAAGTTGATGAAACAAATTAATGTTTGACTTGACTAAGAATGAAATTGACGCATATTTCAACTAAGAAATAAATTGACGCATATTTCAACTAAGAAATAAATTGACGCATATTTCAACTAAGAAATAAATTGACGCATATTTCAACAAAGAAATAAATTGACGCATAACTCGACCATGGAAGAAACTGACGCACAATTCGACCCAGAATGAAACTGAGGATTCGAACCAAAGCTGTGGACCAGAACAAGAACTCACGTCTCAGTCTAGGCGTCACCAGCCATAGACTCCAAAGGTTTACTGGCGCCGTTGCAAGATGGAGATACACCTTTGCCTTGCAACATCGCGTGGCGTTACTCCCCAGTTTATTGCTTTTTAAATAACCACCTCATTTGCATACGTTTCTGTGATACTTGTCGGGCGTCTACGGTCTAAATTATATACTGTCTGCTCGAAAGAATTTGGTGTCGAAACATGCTATTGTTTTTTTATTTGAATATCAGTGTTTATAAAAATGTTATATATATATATATATATATATATATATATATATATATATATATATATATATATATATATATATATATATATATATATATATATGTAATCGTACCTAGTAGCCAGAACGCATTGTCAGCCTACTATGCAAGGCCCGATTTGCCTAATAGGCCAAGTTTTCATGAATTAATTGATTTTTGACTACCTAACCTACCTAACCTAACATAACCTAACTTTTTCGGCTACCTAACCTAACCTAACCTATAAAGATAAGTTAGGTTAGTTAGGTAGGGATGGTTAGGTTCGTCATATATCTACGTTAATTTTAACTCCAATGCAAAAAAATTGACCTCATACATATGAAATGGGTAGCTGTATCTGTCCATAAGAAAAAAAATAGAGAAAATATATATAATTCAGGAAACTTGGCTTACTAGGCAATCGGGGTGCATAGTAGGCCAAAAAGTGAGTTCTGGCTACTAGGTACGACATATATATATATATATATATATATAATATATATATATATATATAATATATCTATATATATATATGTTTGTGTGTATTATGTTTATACACATATGTAGACTTGTAGACAAGTTGCTTCCTGTTATGTTATTTGATTAAGCCATTAAAATAATTTGCATTCTGTAAATATTTTAATGAAGGGTATTAAGGTTGTATTTTTTGTAACACACTGAATACAATAAGATTTTTCTTTTTATGGACAAAATGAGTCATTGCTGTGTCATGGATATTATACCTAATGTCATATGTTATTGCAGTGAAATAACTCATTGTATAATACACCACAATGATTTTTTCTCTCTGTTTTCAAATTCTTCAAAGTGACTTTATGGTGGGCTTCCAAATCAATATTACTTCCACCATCTTTTTCTCCATGCACACTATTCCTTTTGGGTCTGGCATATACCCAAATATATGCTAGCTAAAGATATATTTAGTTATCTTTAAGGGTTCAGTTATCTTAATGGTTTAGTAGATATCCCTATATATTATAATATATATATATATATATATTATAATTATATATATAATTATTATATATATATTGCTGTCTTGAAGTGCTTTATCTAATGGGTTTAGTAGCTATCCCTATATATTGCTAGCTTGAAGGACTCGGTTATCTTAATGAGGCTTTTTGTTATCCTCTATCTTCTTAGCCTCAAGAGTCTGTCATCTCACCCTCATCTTTTGCCATCAATTCTAACATGATTCTTATACATTCTTCCTTCGCTAACACCTCTTTCTTCTCATGGTGTGTCTCGTTCTGTTATCTTCAGCTACTTCCCTCTAATTTTCCTGTTTCGTGCTTGGCTTCACCAAGCACGAACCGGCTGTAACACTTTACAGCATAGTCTCCTGTAGTGTTCCGTGCTTAGTGTGTATAACGTAGCCTCTTGTGAAGTTCCATACTTGTATGATTGGAAGTTAGATTGGTTTAGCCTCGGTTTCTGCGCTTTTAGTTAAGCTAATCTGTTTAGCTTAAGCTTTGTTTACTTTTTTTTTACGGAGAGGAATCGAGAGAACGATCTGAGTTGTGCGTGTGCTTCAGTTGTTCGACCACACTTGACTCTAACTGCCCGTCTTGCCTCTCATCGAAGTCGATATAGTGTTGCCAATTTGCTTGTCCGTTTACGGGCTCACCATAGCCCGTGCTACATGGACACTTCGTTCTGAGTAGCTAAATCTAAAACAACAACAACAGCTTGTCCGTATCGTACATCACACCCGCATGATCATGCAGGGAGAGACCATACTGGTATAATTAAATAGAAAAATATCACTATATTAATTTTTTTTCTCTCTGAAGCAACGAATCATTGGTCTTGTTAAGAAGAGGTTGGCTACTTACTCTCCTCTGTATCACAAATGGGAAATGCTTCATAGAGCCACCGTCTCGCTATAGAGAGACTTCTGGTGGCAGGAAGCCATTATCATACCTCAATTGACTTGTGTTTACCAAACTCAGATGTGGAATCTTCCACGTATGAAAAAAATGTGGATGAGAAGGAAAAAGTGCACTGTGTACACTTCTTTTGCAAGCCTTTTTGTTAATTCTTGCTTCCTTCTTTGTTGAATAACAGGTAATCTTGGCTATCAATGTACCTCTTTCCTGTGTGTGTTTGTGTGAGTGTGCTTACCAAATTGTACTTACCTAATTGTGCTTGCGAGGGTGAGCTCTGGCTCTTTGGTCACGCCTCTCAACTGTCAATCAACTAGCATGTGTGGTTGTGCGTGTGTGTGTGTGTGTGTGTGTGTGTGTGTGTGTGTGTGTGTGTGTGTGTGTGGTGTGTGTGTGTGTGTGTGTGTGTGTGGTTTAAACGGGGCATCTAGTCAAGAACCTGTTATTGTTCAGTAGTATACATATATTTACTATTTAATTATGCTAATTGTATAATGAGTTGGATCATAATGTGTGTAATTATGCACGATTGATTAGTGAAGATTACGGAACCACAACAGCGCTGTCAGTCATAAATCACCTCCCAAATGACTTAGTTACCGATATTATTTATAGCAGTTTTGCATGAATGTCGGTGGAGGTATTTTTGGTTTAGGGGGGAATAATTAATGGAATTCAAAATAAAATAAATGATCATATTTATGATGATTTTGTTGGATAATTCACGTCAATCATCTTGAAGAGCAATAGTTAGTCTCAAGAGAACTTTCAACAGTTATCATTTGTGCTAAGTTACGTGTTATTGTGCTTAACTCTCTCGGAGTTACTGAATTTACCTGCTATGGAATGGTGGGGGGGGGGAGTGTATACTGCTTTGGGGGGTGGGGGGAGGGGGTAGGTGTATGCCTTGTGTGTGGGGGGGGGGATTAGCTGAATACCAGCTGTGCTGTCAGGTGTATCTCTGCTGCAGGTGCAGCTGTATTTCTGTGCGCGGGGCAGCTGTATTCATATATGCAGGCAGTTGTATTCCTGCTGTGCAGCCAGCTGTATTTTTGCTGTGGATGTATATCTGCTGAGTAGGGTAGCTGTATACCTGCTACGAGGGGCAGCTATATATATATATGCTGTGGTGAACTACTGTATACATGCCACAGGGGCTACAGTATACCAATCGCGGGGGCAGTAGTATACATACCATAATAGTATACATACAGTATTCTGGGCGGCAATCATAGACAAACCCGTGAAGGCGGTATGTATAAGAATACATCACTTATAGGCCGTTAGACCTACCCAAACATCCTTCAATACCACCGCATTATCTACCCTCTTCCCTAACATAACACCACCTTATCCACAGCATAAATCACCAGCCAATTAGCCAACTTTCTAGCGATGACGACGCAAAAAATGGAATAGGCAAGGGCACATGCGTCTCGCGTCCGCTCTCCCAATTTTGTTTACGGCGTTGCATTGAATTCTGTTAATGGCACTCTTAGTGAGTTTAATCCCAGTCTCGCTGGTCTTAAACAGGGCTGCGGTGCTGGTAAATGGTTATTGATGGCTATTATGTTAGGGGTGAAACCATCAAGTTCTTATGATTTCACGACCAGGAATTAAAGGCTGACTTTGTAATTTCTCTTCCTAAAGGCTTAGCTGGCGAGTTATATATTAATTTGAGTACTGCTGAGCCTTCTTTCAAGTGTGTGTGTGTGTGTGTGTGTGGGTGTGTGTGTGGGTGTGGTGTGTGTGTGTGGTGTGTGTGTGTGTGTGTGTGTGCTCACCTATTTGTACACCTATTTGTGCTTGCAGGATCGAGCATTGTCTCTTGGATCCCGTCTTTCCAGCCATCGGCAGTTTACAGCAATGACTCCTGTCCCATTCCTTATCATACCTAATTTTAAAATTATGAATAGAGTTTGCTTCCACACCTGCTTCCCAAGTGCATTCCATTTTCCACTCTAAACTTTCTACTACTAAAAGAAAACTTCCTAACATCTCTGTGACTCAACTGAGTTTCCAGCTTCCACCCAGTCCCCTTGTTCTGTTACTATTACATGTGAACATTTCATCTATTTCCACTTTGTCAATTCCCCTGAGTATTTTATATGTCCCTATCATATCTCCTCTCTCCTTCTTTTCTCTAGTGTCGTAAGATTCAGTTCCTTCAGTTCCTTCCTGTGTGTGTGTTAGGCATGTCATTATCTCTGAGTTCTCTGTTTTTTTTCCTTTTCACTGTCTTTGAAATAAGTATTATTTGGTTCAGAATGTTTATCCCAAACTACCAAACATCTCTA
The DNA here is from genome assembly GCA_020271785.1 of Procambarus virginalis. Classification (NCBI taxonomy): domain Eukaryota; kingdom Metazoa; phylum Arthropoda; class Malacostraca; order Decapoda; family Cambaridae; genus Procambarus; species Procambarus virginalis. Next base: position 14,749,694 of record WNGS01061674.1, on the reverse strand, counting down.
GCGATATCTTGAGAGAGTACATCTAAGGTCACGTGAAAATATTGTTCATTTGGTTCAAAGGTAGCGAACAACGGAGTCTTGAACAGGTACTGATGTTCATTGTACAAACGAGGCCTCTTGCTTGCTTCAAACACAGCTCGACTTAGCTTGCGTGTTTGACCGATTAAATGCAACTTCTGCCTTATTCAGGACAGTCAATTCATCTTGAGGGTTATACACACTAGTCAACTCGCTTTACGTGTTAAATGACCAGTCAAATCCCCTTGCTAGTTAGAAGTACATTACTGCTGTTATCCTTCTGGGGTTGTGTCCCCTCCCAGGACTGGCAACTTTTGGTGATGCAGGGATTAATTTCATCCTATCAGAGACGGATTGTCTTAAATCTAATCCTATAACCTTGCATTTTTCCTTGTTTAAGTTCAGTAGCCATTTTAACACTTTCGAATGTCCAAGCAAAGGAAAAATGTGTACTTTTAATAGATCTCTATTCAAGGGGGTTTGGGAAATTGTGCCTGTGTGTTCTCTCGGCGTTACCGAGACCATGA
>WNGS01061674.1:14737183-14748149 GCA_020271785.1 Procambarus virginalis | reverse complement strand
TATGAATACAGCTGCCCCCGCAGCAGAATACAGCTGCACCTGCAGCAGAGATACACCTGACAGCACAGCTGGTATTCAGCTAATCCCCCCCCACACAACAAAGCATACCCCTACCCCCTCCCCCCACCCCCCCAAAGCAGGTATACACCTCCCCCCCCCCACCATTCCATAGCAGGTAAAATTCAGTAACTCCGAGAGAGTTAAGCACAATAACACGTAACTTAGCACAAATGATAACTGTTGAAAGTTTCTCTTGAGACTAACTATTGCTCTTCAAGATGATTGACGTGAATTATCCCAACAAAAATCATCATAAATTATGATCATTTATTTTATTTTGAATTCCATTAAATTATTATCCCCCCTAAACCAAAAATTACCTCCACCGACATTCATGCAAAAAAACTGCTATAAATAATATCGGTAACTAAGTCATTTGGGAGGTGATTTATGACTGACAGCGCTGTTGTGGTTCCGTAATCTTCACTAATCATCGTGCATAATTACACACATTATGATCCAACTCATTATACAATTAGCATAATTAAATAGTAAATATATGTATAACTACTGAACAATAACAGGTTCTTGACTAGATGCCCCGTTTAAACACACACACACACACACACACCACACACACACAACACACACACACACCACACACACACACACACACACACACACACACACGCACCACCACACATGCTAGTTGATTGACAGTTGAGAGGCGTGACCAAAGAGCCAGAGCTCAACCCTCGCAAGCACAATTAGGTAAGACAATTTGGTAAGCACACTCACACAAACACACACAGGAAAGAGGTACAATTGATAGCCAAGATTAACCTGTTATTCAACAAAGAAGGAAGCCAGAATTATAACAAAAGGCTTGCAAAAGAAGTGTACACAGTGCACTTTTTCCTTCTCATCCACATTTTTTTCATACGTGGAAGATTCCACATCTGAGTTTGGTAAAACACAAGTCAATTGAGGTATGATAATGGCTTCCTGCCACCAGAAGTCTCTCTATAGCGAGACGGTGGCTCTATGAAGCATTTCCCATTTGTGATAACAGAGGAGAGTAAGTAGCCAACCTCTTCTTAACAAGACCAATGATTCGTTGCTCAGAGAGAAAAAAAATTAATATAGTGAATATTTTCTATTTAATTATACCAGTATGGTCTCTCCCTGCATGATCATGCGGGTGTGATGTACGATACGGACAAGCTGTTGTTGTTGTTTTAGATTTAGCTACTCAGAACGAAGTGTCCATGTAGCACGGGCTATGGTGAGCCCGTAAACGGACAAGCAAATTGGCAACACTATATCGACTTCGATGAGAGGCAAGACGGGCAGTTAGAGTCAAGTGTGGTCGAACAACTGAAGCACACGCACAACTCAGATCGTTCTCTCGATTCCTCTCCGTAAAAAAAAAGTAAACAAAAGCTTAAGCTAAACAGATTAGCTTAACTAAAAGCGCAGAAACCGAGGCTAAACCAATCTAACTTCCAATCATATACAAGTATGGAACTTCACTAGAGGCTACGTTATACACACTAAGCACGGAACACTACAGGAGACTATGCTGTAAAGTGTTACAGCCGGTTCGTGCTTGGTGAAGCCAAGCACGAAACAGGAAATTAGAGGGAAGTAGCTGAAGAAAAAAGAACGAGACACACCATGAGAAGAAAAGAGGTGTTAGCGAAGGAAGAATGTATAAGAAATCATGTTAGAATTGATGGCAAAAGATGAGGGTGAGATGACAGACTCTTGAGGCTAAGAAGATAGAGGATAACAAAAAGCCTCATTAAGATAACCGAGTCCTTCAAGCTAGCAATATATAGGGATAGCTACTAAACCCATTAAGAAAGCACTTCAAGACAGCAATATATATAAATATATATATATATATAATATATATATATATATATATATATATTATATATATTAGGGATATCTACTAAACCCTTAAGATAACTGAACCCTTAAAGATAACTAAATATATCTTAAGCTAGCAATATATTTGGGTATATGCCAGACCCAAAAGGAATAGTGTGCATGGAGAAAAGAGATGGTGGAAGTAATATTGATTTGGAAGCCCACCATAAAAGTCACTTTGAAGAAAGTTTGAAAACAGAGAGAAAAAATCATTGTGGTGTATTATACAATGATGTTATTTCACTGCAATAACAGTATGACATTAGGTATAATATCCATGACACAGCAATGACTCATTTTTGTCCATAAAAAGAAAAATCTTATTGTATTCAGTGTGTTACAAAAAATACAACCTTAATACCCTTCATTAAAATATTACAGAATGCAAATTATTTTAATGGCTTAATCACAATAACATAACAGGAAGAAACTTGTCTACAAGTCTACATATGTGTATAAACATAATACACACAAACATATATATTTATATAATATATATATATATATATATATATAGATATATATATATATATATATATATATATATATATATGTCGTACCTAGTAGCCAGAACTCACTTTTTGGCCTACTATGCAAGCCCCGATTTCCTAGAAGCCAAGTTTTCCTGAATTAATATATTTTCTCTATTTTTTTTCTTATGGAAAGAGTACAGCTACCCATTTCATTATGTATGAGGTCAATTTTTTTGCATTGGAGTTAAAATTAACGTAGATATATGACCGAACCTAACCATCCCTACCTAACCTAACCTAACTATCTTTATAGGTTAGGTTAGGTTAGGTAGCCGAAAAAGTTTAGGTTATGTTAGGTTAGGTAGGTTAGGTAGTCAAAAATCAATTAATTCATGAAAACTTGGCCTATTAGGCAAATCGGGCCTTGCATAGTAGGCTGACAAGCGTTCTGGCTACTAGGTACGACATATATATATAATATATATATATATATATATATATATATATATATATATATATATATATATATATATATATATATATATATATAACATTTTTATACATACTGATATTCAAATAAAAAAACAATAGCATGTTTCGACACCAAATTCTTTCGAGCAGACAGTATATAATTTAGACCGTAGACGCCCGACAAGTATCACAGAAACGTATGCAAATGAGGTGGTTATTTAAAAAGCAATAAACTGGGGAGTAACGCCACGCGATGTTGCAAGGCAAAGGTGTATCTCCATCTTGCAACGGCGCCAGTAAACCTTAGGAGTCTATGGCTGGTGACGCCTAGACTGAGACGTGAGTTCTTGTTCTGGTCCACAGCTTTGGTTCGAATCCTCAGTTTCATTCTGGGTCGAATTGTGCGTCAGTTTCTTCCATGGTCGAGTTATGCGTCAATTTATTTCTTTGTTGAAATATGCGTCAATTTATTTCTTAATTGAAATATGCGTCAATTTATTTCTTAGTTGAAATATGCGTCAATTTATTTCTTAGTTGAAATATGCGTCAATTTATTTCTTAGTTGAAATATGCGTCAATTTCATTCTTAGTCAAGTCAAACATTAATTTGTTTCATCAACTTGTGCTCAATCTCAAGTTACGTAGTGTTGCCATTACCAAAAACTTTCTGAATTATTTTCAACTAGTTTAATAGACATATTGTTTCAGAAAATTAGAAAGTATTTTTGTTTTGCTGTGCGAGGAGGCGCAAATCTATGTAAATATGTATATACTCATGGCTCTCATCTATCATTTTCAGAATGTTTAGTATACATAACAGATATGAAAGACGATGAATCACAATAACGTGGCTGAAGATATGATGAACAAACCACTCATCAGAAGATGAAGAGACGACGACGTTTCGGTCCGTTTCTGGACCATTTTAAAGTCGATTGATTGTGTACAATCGACTTGATAATAGTAGAGGACGGACCGAAACGTCGTCGTCTCTTCACCTTCTGATATGTGTGATTTGGTTATCGAGAGAGATATATATCAACGCCCCAACACGCGTTCCTCAGTATGAAACAAATTACCATCAGCTAAATCATAAAGCTTTAAAAAAGGAGAAAGAGAATTTGCTGCTTTTCTTCCCGCCAGTTCCCAGCCATAAATCGCCAGCAGTTAAGCACTTCGAAGACAAGAGAGAAACCTGCTGACCTCTGCCCTCAGCCTCGTCCAGTATACAGTTACTCTCACTGTTGGTTAGTACCCACCAGAGGGGCTATACACACAGCTTACGAGGCTCCTTCTAGACCCCCATACTCAAGCCCCCTAAGTACCCGGAGTGTGAATGAGTCGGCGTCTCCAGTGATTTCATTACTGACTTTAAGTGAGCCGTATTTTGCAGGTGGCCACGTGACCTGGTTGCATATGCAACTGTGGCGCAAGGTCTCGGCTTGATGAAGGGCACAGCTGGTGTGCTGCATACCGGTGTGCACCTTCCAGCCTTAGCTGTAGCTTAAATGCTGACTTGAAATCATTTACATTCAGTCAGTATTGGACTTCAAGTAGACTACCAACTGACAGGATTCATCTTACATTCTGTTTAATAACACAAGGTTAGGAATAGACAAGGTTAGGTAGGATGTTTTGGTGGCGTTAGTTTAGAGCGTTTTAAATACAGGCTCAAAGGGAACGAAAGACTTTTTGAGTCAAAGTCTCGAATATAGTTCAGTGGGTTATAAGTTCCGTACAGACTTAGAGTATTTGACCTGAATGTTGTAAACACGAGTGCAGTCTGTTTTGATGCTGGTCTATTTTGCTCGTATCTGCATTTCGTATTCTCTCTCTCTCTCGCTCTCTGTCACTTGCGTCTCATTCACAACCGCGCCTCGTACTAGGTAGTCCAACCTATCCTCATAACATAAATAATTGCCAAGTACTCATTCATCCAGCCGCCAGGCCAACGTTTATGAATTAAAAAAAACACGTAACACCAACACTCAACTGATGATAGACGAACTTGTCTCGAACACTTTTCGAACCATACATCTGTAAATGCTTCCTCTCACGTATTGTAAATACACACACGTGTACTCCCGTCCTCGTAAACAGTGGCCCAAATCCAGCTTCCAAATCCATGTTTATTAAAGAAAAGTCCCTTGCGATTTACAGCTGAAATGGCGTTCGAACATTTTTGGAACAGTGCTTCGCTTACGTGTTCTATTCGACTCTCTCCTTATATATATATATATATATATATATATATATATATATATATATATATATATATATATATATATAAATTATATATAATTATATATATATATATATAATAATATATATATATATATATATATATATATATATATATATATATATATATATATATATATATATATATTAACGTGTGTGTGTGTGTGTGTGTATGTGTCTTACGAGGCCTCAGTTATTAATGGTAACATTATTTCTTATACTAGCAGTAAGTATACAATTTTCTTCACCAGATGGCCCTGATCTTTGATTGCGCCAGTAATTATTTTAACAATCCCCAACCCATAGTTATTACACAGATCGAAAACACCCAACGCATCACAATTCATATTTATCTCACGTACAGAAGTTTCCTCCTTCATTACTATAATATAACTTTTGTTAACATTCAATTTTCACATTATTTTGGTTAAGTAACTGTTTTTTTTTTCAATCTGCTGAATGGACCGCTGGATCTGCATTCAGGAAATTTTGTCCATCAGTAATGTAAAGTTAAGCCTTAAAGTTAAAGTTAAGGTAAGGTAAAGTTAAAGTTAAGCCTTAAAGTTAAAGTTAAGGTAAGGTAAAGTTAAAGTTAAGCCTTAAAGTTAAAGTTAAGGTAAGGTAAAGTTAAAGTTAAGCCTTAAAGTTAAAGTTAAGGTAAGGTAAAGTTAAAGTTAAGCCTTAAAGTTAAGACTTGCATGATTATCCTTTATTCCAACCTGCACCTCCTTCGTCACATAATCCAGACATTCACCTACATCTTGAGGTTATCATGAGATGATTTCGGGGCTTTAGTGTCCCCGCGGCCCGGTCCTCGACCAGGCCTCCACCCCCCAGGAAGCAGCCCGTGGCAGCTGACTAACAATCAGGTACCTATTTTACTGCTAGGTAACAGGGGCATAGGGTGAAAGAAACTCTGCCCATTGTTTCTCGCCGGCGCCTGGGATCGAACCCGGGACCACAGGATCACAAGTCCAGCGTGCTGTCCGCTCAGCCGACCGGCTCCCTACATTATATAATCCAACCAGTAACTCATTACTCTATTAACGTCAAGTAGAGGAATGTTACCTACAGAGAAGATAAGCTTTGATATGTATTATCATTCAAGTCTATAAATGAACAAGTTAATCATTGATCCCATTCTCCTCTTTACCCGTAGTGTAATTATTTATTTTTTCATTTTCTTTTTATTTTATTCCTTTCCACTCTTAATCACCACTTCTTTTCATCTATGTCTCACATCTCACACATCAAACTTTCTTTCATTAACACTTTTACATCTTAAAGCAACTTCTGTTCCTGTGCAGGCGATGAGTCACAATAACGTGGCTAAAGTATGTTAACCATAGTCACAATCGACTTTAGAATGGTCCAGGACGGACCGAAACGTCGTCGTCCCTTCACCTTCTAGTATGTGGTCTGGTCAACTTCTGTTCCTGATTTATTCTCTCACATTCCTCGCATCTATACGAACCTGCCTTTGTTTTCTGGGCCCCGGGGAGGTGCAGACATCAATTCCGAGGCTAATTTGACCATTAGTGGGGCAACATCCTGCGAGGATAATTCCAATGACATGTTCTCCAACAATGGTACTTCAAGCTATTTATTAATTAAGTCTTCAACTAAAAATTCAGATTCGGTTCAGTCCCCCGACCGTCCAAGTGGTTGTGCACCATTCCTTCCCCCAGTCCCATCCTTAATCCTTATCCTGATCCCATCCAAGTGCAATATAGCCGTAATAGCTTGGCGCTTTCTCTCTGATAGTTCATTTCAATTCCATGAGCAGAGGGTCTGAACTGAGTTGAAAACTTAAGGAAACTGGAACTCAGCACACTGGTGGAAAGTGGATTAAAGAAGATAGATGATAACTAGAAATCAGAATTTAAAGGAGATGGCCAAAGTGGACAAAGTAATGAGAATCAATGGACCTAGTTGAGAGGATATAACTAGGAAGCTTGGAACAAACGAGCCACACAGCTTAGATTGAAACTTGTTCAGTATGACAGAGGTAAACAAATGGGAAGAGAGAGTTAGGAGTCGTTGTGAACAAAGATTTATTTAACAGTTTTAAAATGTAATATTATAAACATTAGGGACAAGAGAAAAGTTGTTTTACAGGACCGATAGCTTTAAATGTGGGGCTCAGTCGCTAGTGTCTAACTTAGCAGGCAAGCACGTCAAGGTAAACACACACACACACACACACAGACACACACACACACAGACACACACACACACACACACACACACACACACACACACACACACAAACACACACACACGCACACACACACACACACACACACACACACACACACACACACACACACACACACACACACACACACGCACACACACACACAAAGACCAAGGTCACAAGTGCAGGCTAAAGATCTCAACAGAATGATTTACAGGAGTCAAGACAATGGTTGGACACCTGTGAAGATTAGACTTTTACTGTCAAAACTTTTGTATATTATTGAAAATTATCATATTTATAAAACAGATTCGCATCGAAAAGAAGCAAATCCAAATCCTGAACCACTTGTTTTCAATTAACTTTGCAACAAAAGACTTAATTAGAGGTATAAGCTGCAAGACGGGACAATAATTTGCACAGCTGACAACTCAAGTGCACATATAATCGCCTGATCTAGTTACACGAACTATTTTCACTTAGGCGGTGAAAGTTGCGAAAAAGAGAGACTTAATAATGATAAGATGGCCGTTTAAGCTTGAGATACGACGCGTTATACCCCCAAAATATTAGAGCCCATCAGACACTAACGGCACCATCAGCACTGATATAACCAATCTTTAATGGACAACTTTTTAATATTTTAAATAGCGAATGTATAATTACGGGCGATCAGAGTTCAGCTATAAGGAGGAAGAGAAGATTTGCAGATGTTGCTTGGTAGAGGGAAACTGATAAAGGGAGCGAATTATCTTCCTATAAACCCCTTTCCCCCTCTATAATTACGGTAATATTTATGTAGTGTTACTTAGCCTCAATTATCTAGCCTGAGCGCTTAGTACTGGTCATTTGGACGGAGTTTATATCCAACAAGCACTATAAGGTTTCTGTCCCCAAAGGCTGAGTTTGATATATTTCGGGGGTTTTTAATTGTACACACCACACACACACACACACACACACACACACACACACACACACACACACACACACACACACACACACACACACACACCGGGTAAACAAGGATAAACTATTCAACACTGGTGGTACGCGAACAAGGGGACACAGGTGGAAACTGAGTACCCACATGAGCCACAGAGACGTTAGAAGGAACTTTTTCAGTGTCAGAGTAGTTAACGGATGGAATGCATTAGGCAGTGATGTGGTGGAGGCTGACTCCATACACAGTTTCAAATGTACATATGATAGAGCCCAGTAGGCTCAGGAATCTGTACACCAGTTGACTGACAGTTGTGAGGCGGGACCAAAGAGCCAGAGCTCAACCACCGCAAGCACAACTAGGTGAGTACAGCTAGGAGAGTACACACACACACACACACACACACTGCTCCCGACTCGAACCCTTGGCCATTATCGCTCACGTCATTCTTGTGGCAGCACCACGTAAGGTATTTAAGTCAATGGCAACTAGTGCCATTGTTACGAGCTGTTACCTGCCAATTGGTGGAATATCAGCCAATCAGCGAGGTGCTCAATGACGGTAATGCGACGGTCCGAGGAGATTGAATTGGCAGCTTGTCTGCTGAACCTGAAGGGAAGTGAACTATAAGGGGGAAATTGCCAAGCCATTACGACTATATAGCACTTGGAAGGGGAGGTCAGGATAAGGATTTGGGATGAGACGTGAGGAAAGGAATGGTACCCAGCCACTTGGATGGTCGGGGATTGAACGCCGACCTGCATGAAGCGATAGGGGATACCGTGTAGGGATACATACCGAGAAGGTAAGGTAGTTATCAAGAGAAAACACAAAACCATTACGACTATTTCACACTTGGAAGGGATACGTGAGATAAGGATTTAGGGTAGGACGAAGGAAAGGAATAGTGCCTAACTACTTGGGCTACTAACAAGTGCACTCCACTTGTAGGTGGGTACACTGAGAGTTAACTTAAATCCTTAAGTTGATTCAGGATTAAAGTGTGCTTGTTAGTTGGTCATTAAGCAATGTTACGTCCTTAAACAGGCGATGAGTCACAATAACGTGGCTGAAATAGTTTGACCAGACCACACACTAGATACGGGCTTACCATAGCCCGTGCTACTTGGAACTTTTTGTTCCAAGTAGCGAATCTTTAACAACAACAACAACACACACTAGAAGGTGAAGGGAAGACGACGTTTCGGTCCGTCCTGGACCATTATCAAGTCGATTGTCGAATTGAGAATGGTCCAGGACGGACCGAAACGTCGTCCTCCCTTCACCTTCTAGTGTGTAGTCTGGTCAAACACGTCCCTAAAACCTCCTCTAGAGGTTAGTAAGCTTTATTAGCTCAATAATGATCAAGCTTGAGGCCGTGATCTTGTTAAAGTTGGCACTGTGGCACTCAGCAGTGGTAAAGCTACGATCCACCACCCACCAAGCAGGTCGTGGTATTGCCTTCCTAAGGGTCGAGATGACTGAAACGTTTGTGCACTCATTAAGAGTGGGTTTAAAATGTGCAAGATTTGTTCACGGATAATGAATACTTCTTGGTACTTTACTGTTGCCTGTAGAGGTTAAAAAAGAATACTTTTGGCTACTTTACTGATACCTGGAGACGTTTAAAAAGGAGACTGAGAGGTAACTATACATTTAAGCAACTAACTACTTAATGAATGAACCAAAGAGGCACTTCACCTGAGTCTAATGACCTGGTGTACAATTAGGTAGATGGTGCCGCAATAGATTCCTCGTTAGCAGTCCAATTTACAAACATTATGTAGTCACCACTAAGGAGAAAGTGCTACTTGACCTGGACCTTAAACCCGACGTCTACTGTAGGTATGTTGATGGTATCTTCTTGCAGGTACCTAACATGGAACACTTGTTCCTGTTAACGAAAGCTGTACAACGAAATTCGTGTTTAGTTTCACTTATGAGATGGAAAGTGAAGACAAGATTTGTTGTCTTATATCAGTCTCGTAAAGAAATGGTAACTTCCACCATTCAGTCTATACTAAGGCAACTAAGATAGGAAGGTACTTTAATGATGGTAGTGGTTATCATAACGATTGCAAGCGTTGGGACTAAGGCCATTCATACCCTTACACAGCTTCAGTTAGGAGCAGGTTGAGAAGGAACACAGCAGGAGTGAGACAGGTCCTGCCAACAATGGATACTGTAGTGAACAAATCCACAAGGGCCGTGACGAGGATTCGAACCTACGTCGGGAAGCATACAGTGTGAAACTGTAGTGGTTATGTGGCGGAGGTCATTTGAATGGAATGTTGAACTTCACTGCAACCATTGATGAAGAGATCAACGCTCCTGAACCTGTTTGAACTATAAAAATCGAATACAGTAACTTATTTTCAGTGGTCCACATGACAGCGGAAAGAGTTCTGATAGAGAAGCAAAAGTGTCGGTAGAGACTATTGGAGGGACTATTCAGGGCAAAGCTGGGTACCCCTCGTAGTGTGCGTGTGTGTGTGTGTGTGTGTGTGTGTGTGTGTGTGTGTGTGTGTGTGTGTGTGTGTGTGTGTGTGTGTGTGTGTGTGTGTTCGCGCGTGTGTACGCACGCGTGTGTGCGCGCGCACTTGTGTAATGCTTTTGAGAGAAATGAGCAATATTTTAGTATATTTAATGTGTATTTTAGCTGTTTTTAAGAGTTAAACTATTTCTCAGTGGACATTTGAAAATGTT
>WNGS01061674.1:14720212-14736183 GCA_020271785.1 Procambarus virginalis | reverse complement strand
TACACGACACCCAAGCATCGTGTCATAAACATTAAACCATCGAAATACACTATACACCGTCAAAAAATACCGTAAACCATGATACACATTCCTGTGGCCAAAAAATACAATACCATCTACAACTAAACAGGTCAGTGGCCATGGTACTCATGGTATTAAACTTACAGGTACGCTATGGTACCTTGGCAGAATGTAGCAAGCATACTATGGTATCCAAGGAGCAGGTCTAGCAGGTCATGGTACTCAAAGAGCAAAAATTTATAGGTGCACCAAGATACTTTGGGGAATGATTAATAGGTGCATCATGGTAACCTCAGGAGCAATCCTAGCAGGTACCCCATGGTACCCAGGTATTATCAACGATGAAAAACTGTGTGTATGAGAAAGGGGGGAGAGAGGTACACAGCAAGCATAACCTCACCTCCACTTTCCTAAATTACAGGTAAGCTCTAAGAACCCTTTTTCGTTCTTCCTCAGGTCAAGCAACAGTCAATCAACAGTTCAGGAACAGTCAGCAACAGTCAAGCAACAGTGAAACAACTGTGATATGTTTACCCTTTTCATTTTAGACGTATTTCTCCTACTCTTTCTCAATACCGGTCCATACACCATTTCGAAGAGTTGAATGAATTGCATACTCATTTTGCAAATGAGTATACATAGAAACTGTATTATTTTCACTGTGCCATTATTTTTATTATAACAACAATTGGTGATAATAAATTATTCCTTTATGACAGTAATTAATCACACTGATTTACTTGTATAGCAATATACCAAAATGTGAAGAATGTGTCGAGGTTCTGAAGACGATAACTTAACCTCAACAGATATTACTTATCCAGACCCTCCCCCCCCCCCACCCAAAGCAAGTGTTGCCAAGCCAAGTAACTCAAGAGAACCTTCCATAGTCTTTAATAATGTGTGTTACAGGGCCGTAGCCGACACGGCCTGGGGGAAGAGAGGAAGAGAAGGAGAAGGAAGAGGAGGAGAAGAAGGAACAGGAGGAATAGAATAAAGAGATGAGGAGATATTTAGAAAAACATAAATTCCTTTCCCTTATTTTAACTTAACAACAGGACTAGTAAAAACAAAAATCTGATAGATGATACCCAAGATCTTATCTTATCAACGTGGCAATAAAGGAGTTATGTTGACATGATTGAATCTCTTCGGAAAACTCGACTTTAAACATGGGGCAACCCACTGGTGTTTCCTTCAGAATAGACGTGATCAATTATTGAAACTTGTGCATACATCGTTGGTTGAGTGGTAACAAGCTTGGGACTCTCCCAAGGTGTAATAATACTAAGAGTTCCTTAGACAGCTGAACTCTTATTTCTCATTTTAACATTTTCAAATGTCCACTGAGAAATAGTTTAACTCTTATAACAAGCTAAAATACACATTAAATATACTAAAATATTGCTCATTTCTCTCAAAAGCATTACACAAGTGCGCGGCGCACACACGCGTGCGTACACACGCGCGAAACACACACACACCCACACACCACACACCAACACACACACACACACACACACACACACACACCACACCACACACACACACACACACACTACGAGGGGTACCCAGCTTTGCCCTGAATAGTCCCTCCAATAGTCTCTACCGACACTTTTGCTTGTCTATCAGAACTCTTTCCGCTGTCATGTGGACCACTGAAAATAAGTTACTGTATTCGATTTTTATAGTTCAAACAGGTTCAAGGAGCGTTGATCTCTTCATCAATGGTTGCAGTGAAGTTCACATTCCATTCAAATGACCTCCGCCACATAACCACTACAGTTTCACACTGTATGCTTCCCGGACGTAGGTTCGAATCCTCGTCACGGCCCTTGTGGATTTGTTCACTACAGTATCCATTGTTGGCAAGGACCTGTCTCACTCCTGCTGTGTTCCTTCTCAACCTGCTCCTAACTGAAGCTGTGTAAGGGTATGAATGGCCTTAGTCCCAACGCTTGCAATCGTTATGTTAACCACTACCATCATTAATGTACCGTCCTACCTTAGTTGCCTTAGTATAGACTGAATGGTGGAAGTTACCATTTCTTACGAGACTGATATAAGACAACGAATCTTGTCTTCACTTTCCATCTCATAAGTGAAACTAAACACGAAATTTCGTTGTACAGCTTTCGTTAACAGGAACAAGTGTTCCATGTTAGGTACCTGCAAGAAGATACCATCAACATACCTACAGTAGACGTCGGGTTTAAGGTCCAGGTCAAGTAGCACTTTCTCCTTAGTGGTGACTACATAAATGTTTGTAAATTGGACTGCTAACGAGGAATCTATTGCGGCACCATCTACCTAATTGTACACCAGGTCATTAGACTCAGGTGAAGTGCCTCTTTGGTTCATTCATTAAGTAGTTAGTTGCTTAAATGTATAGTTACCTCTCAGTCTCCTTTTTAAACGTCTCCAGGTATCAGTAAAGTAGCCAAAAGTATTCTTTTTTAACCTCTACAGGCAACAGTAAAGTACCAAGAAGTATTCATTATCCATGAACAAATCTTGCACATTTTAAACCCACTCTTAATGAGTGCACAAACGTTTCAGTCATCTCGACCCTTAGGAAGGCAATACCACGACCTGCTTAGTGGGTGGTGGATCGTTGCTCAACCACTGCTGAGTGCCACAGTGCCAAATATAACAAGATCACGGCCTCAAGCTTGATCATTATTGAGCTAATAAAGCTTACTAACCTCTAGAGGAGGTTTTAGGGACGTGTTTGACCAGACTACACACTAGAAGGTGAAGGGAGGACGACGTTTCGGTCCGTCCTGGACCATTCTCAAGTCGATTGTTTTACCTCAGCCTTATGGTGTACGCATGTAATGCCATGGATGAGGAGACAATCGACTTGAGAATGGTCCAGGACGGACCGAAACGTCGTCGTCCCTTCACCTTCTAGTGTGTGGTCTGGTCAAACTACTTCAGCCACGTTATTGTGACTCAACGCCTGTTAAGGACGTGATATTGCTTAATGACCAACTAACAAGCACACTTTAGTCCTGAATCAACTTAAGGATTTAAGTTAACTCTCAGTGTACCCACCTACAAGTGGAGTGCACTTGTTAGAGTGTGCCCAAGTAGTTAGGCACTATTCCTTTCCTTCGTCCTACCCTATATCCTTATCCCACATATCCCTTCCAAGTGTGATATAGTCGTAATGGTTTTGTGCTTTCTCTTGATAACTACCTACCTTCTCGGTATGTATCCCTACACGGTATCCCCTATCGCTTCATGCAGGTCGGCGTTCAATCCCCGACCATCCAAGTGGCTGGGTACCATTCCTTTCCTCACGTCTCATCCCAAATCCTTATCCTGACCTCCCCTTCCAAGTGCTATATAGTCGTAATGGCTTGGTGCTTCCCCCTGATAGTTCACTTCCCTTCAGACAACCTGCCAATTCAATCTCCTCGGACCGTCGCATTACCATCATTGAGCACCTCGCTGATTGGCTGATATTCCACCAATTGGCAGGTAACAGCTCGTAACAATGGCACTAGGTTGCCATTGACTTAATACCTTATGTGGTGCTGCCACAAGAATGACGTGAGCGATAATGGCCAAGGGTTTCGAGTCGGGAGCAGCATGTGTGTGTGGTGTGTGTGTGTGTGTGTGTGTGTGTGGTGTGTGTGTGCGTGGTGTGTTGTGGTGTGTGTGGTGTGTGTGTGTGTGTGTGTGCGTGGTGTGTGGTGTGTGTGGTGTGGTTGTGTGTGTGTGGGTGTGTTGTGTGTACAATTAAAAACCCCCGAAATATATCAAACTCAGCCTTTGGGGACAGAAAACCCTTATAGTGCTTGTTGGATATAAACTCCGTCCAAATGACCAGTACTAAGCGCTCAGGCTAGTTAATTGAGGCTAAGTAACACTACATAAATATTACCGTAATTATAGAGGGGGAAAGGGGTTTATAGGAAGATAATTCGCTCCCTTTATCAGTTTCCCTCTACCAGGCAACATCTGCAAATCTTCTCTTCCTCCTTATAGCTGAACTCTGATCGCCCGTAATTATACATTCGCTATTTAAAATATTAAAAAGTTGTCCATTAAAGATTGGTTATATCAGTGCTGATGGTGCGTTAGTGTCTGATGGGCTCTAATATTTTGGGGGTATAACGCGTCGTATCTCAAGCTTAAACGGTCATCTTATCATTATTAAGTCTCTCTTTTTCGCAACTTTCACCGCCTAAGTGAAAATAGTTCGTGTAACTAGATCAGGCGATTATATGTGCACTTGAGTTGTCAGCTGTGCAAATTATTGTCCCGTCTTGCAGCTTATACCTCTAATTAAGTCTTTTGTTGCAAAGTTAATTGAAAACAAGTGGTTCAGGATTTGGATTTGCTTCTTTTCGATGCGAATCTGTTTTATAATTATGATAATTTTCAATAATATACAAAAGTTTTGACAGTAAAAGTCTAATCTTCACAGGTGTCCAACCATTGTCTTGACTCCTGTAAATCATTCTGTTGAGATCTTTAGCCTGCATTTGTGACCTTGGTCTTTGTGTGTGTGTGTGCGTGTGTGTGTGGGTGTGTTGTGTGTGTGTGTGTGTGTGGTGTGTGTGTGTGTGTGTGTGTGTGTGTGTGTGTGTGTGTGTTTACCTTGACGTGCTTGCCTGCTAAGTTAGACACTAGCGACTGAGCCCCACATTTAAAGCTATCGGTCCTGTAAAAAGAACTTTTCTCTTGTCCCTAATGTTTATAATATTACATTTTAAAACTGTTAAATAAATCTTTGTTCACAACGACTCCTAACTCTCTCTTCCCATTTGTTTACCTCTGTCATACTGAACAAGTTTCAATCTAAGCTGTGTGGCTCGTTTGTTCCAAGCTTCCTAGTTATATCCTCTCAACTAGGTCCATTGATTCTCATTACTTTGTCCACTTTGGCCATCTCCTTTAAATTCTGATTTCTAGTTATCATCTATCTTCTTTAATCCACTTTCCACCAGTGTGTTGAGTTCCAGTTTCCTTAAGTTTTCAACTCAGTTCAGACCCTCTGCTCATGGAATTGAAATGAACTATCAGAGAGAAAGCGCCAAGCTATTACGACTATATAGCACTTGGATGGGATCAGGATAAGGATTAAGGATGGGACTGGGGGAAGAAATGGTGCACAACCACTTTGACGGTCGGGGGACTGAACCGAATCTGAATTTTTAGTTGAAGACTTAATTAATAAATAGCTTGAAGTACCATTGTTGGAGAACATGTCATTGGAATTATCCTCGCAGGATGTTGCCCCACTAATGGTCAAATTAGCCTCGGAATTGATGTCTGCACCTCCCCGGGGCCCAGAAAACAAAGGCAGGTTCGTATAGATGTGAGGAATGTGAGAGAATAAATCAGGAACAGAAGTTGACCAGACCACATACTAGAAGGTGAAGGGACGACGACGTTTCGGTCCGTCCTGGACCATTCTAAAGTCGATTGTGACTATGGCTAATATACCAGGTATTGGTTATATTGAGCCAGGTTATTGTGACTCATCGCCTGCACAAGAACAGAAGTTGCTTTAAGATGGAAAAGTGTTAATGAAAGAAAGTTTGATGTGTGAGGTGTATGTGAGACACAGATGAAAGGAAGTGGTGATTAAGAGTGGAAAGGAATAAAATGAAAAAGAAAATGAAAAAATAAATAATTACACTACGGGTAAAGAGGAGAATGGGATCAATGATTAACTTGTTCATTTATAGACTTGAATGATAATACATATCAAAGCTTATCTTCTCTGTAGGTAACATTCCTCTACTTGGCGTTAATGGAGTAACGAGTTACTGGTTGGATTATATAATGTAGGAAGCCGGTCGGCTGAGCGGACAGCACACTGGACTCGTGATCCTATGGTCCCGGGTTCGATCCCGGTGCCGGCGAGAGTTTCTTTCACTCTATCCCCCTGTTACCTAGCAGTAAAATAGGTACCTGGGTGTTAGTCAGCTGTCACAGGCTGCTTCCTGGGGGTGGAGGCCTGGTCGAGGACCGGGCCGCGGGGACACTAAGCCCCGAAATCATCTCATGATAACCTCAAGATGTAGGTGAATGTCTGGATTATGTGACGAAGGAGGTGCAGGTTGGAATAAAGGATAATCATGCAAGTCTTAACTTTAAGGCTTAACTTTAACTTTACCTTACCTGAACTTTAACTTTAAGGCTTAACTTTAACTTACCTTACCTTAACTTTAACTTTAAGGCTTAACTTTAACTTTACCTTACCTTAACTTTAACTTTAAGGCTTAACTTTAACTTAAGGCTTAACTTTAACTTTACCTTACCTTAACTTTAACTTTAAGGCTTAACTTTACATTACTGATGGACAAAATTTCCTGAATGCAGATCCAGCGGTCCATTCAGCAGATTGAAAAAAAAAACAGTTACTTAACCAAAATAATGTTAAAATTGAATGTTAACAAAAGTTATATTATAGTAATGAAGGAGGAAACTTCTGTACGTGAGATAAATATGAATTGTGATGCGTTGGGTGTTTTCGATCTGTGTAATAACTATGGGTTGGGGGATTGTTAAAATAATTACTGGCGCAATCAAAGATCAGGGCCATCTGGTGAAGAAAATTGTATACTTACTGCTAGTATAAGAAAATAATGTTACCATTAATAACTGAGGCCTCGTAAGACACATATACACACACACACACACGTTAATTATATATATATATATATATATATATATATATATATATATATATATATATATATATATATATATAATATATATATATATTTATATATATATATATATATATATATATATATATATATATATATATATATATATATATATATATATATAAAAGGAGAGAGTCGAATAGAACACGTAAGCGAAGCACTGTTCCAAAAATGTTCGAACGCCATTTCAGCTGTAAATCGCAAGGGACTTTTCTTTAATAAACATGGATTTGGCAGCTGGATTTGGGCCTCTGTTTACGAGGACGGGAGTACACGTGTGTGTATTTACAATACGTGGGAGGAAGCATTTACAGATGTATGGTTCGAAAAGTGTTCGAGACAAGTTCGTCTATCATCAGTTGAGTGTTGGTGTTACGTGTTTTTTTTTAATTCATAAACGTTGGCCTGGCGGCTGGACGAATGAGTACTTGGCAATTATTTATGTTATGAGGATAGGTTGGACTACCTAGTACGAGGCGCGGTTGTGAATGAGACGCAAGTGACAACGAGAGAGAGAGAGAGAGAGAATACGAAATGCAGATACGAGCAAAATAGACCAGCATCAAAACAGACTGAACTCGTGTTTACAACATTCAGGTCAAATACTCTAAGTCTGTACGGAACTTATAACCCACTGAACTATATTCGAGACTTTGACTCAAAAAGTCTTTCGTTCCCTTTGAGCCTGTATTTAAAACGTTCTAAACTAACGCCACCAAAACATCCTACCTAACCTTGTCTATTCCTAACCTTGTGTTATTAAACAGAATGTAAGATGAATCATGTCAGTTGGTAATCTACTTGAAGTCCAATACTGACTGAATGTAAATGACTTCAAGTCAGCATTTAAGCTACAGCTAAGGCTGGAAGGTGCACACCGGTATGGAGCACACCAGCTGTGCCCTTCATCAAGCCGAGACCTTGCGCCACAGTTGCATATGCAACCAGGTCACGTGGCCACCTGCAAAATACGGCTCACTTAAAGTCAGTAATGAAATCACTGGAGACGCCGACTCATTCACACTCCGGGTACTTAGGGGGCTTGAGTATGGGGGTCTAGAAGGAGCCTCGTAAGCTGTGTGTATAGCCCCTCTGGTGGGTACTAACCAACAGTGAGAGTAACTGTATACTGGACGAGGCTGAGGGCAGAGGTCAGCAGGTTTCTCTCTTGTCTTCGAAGTGCTTAACTGCTGGCGATTTATGGCTGGGAACTGGCGGGAAGAAAAGCAGCAAATTCTCTTTCTCCTTTTTTAAAGCTTTATGATTTAGCTGATGGTAATTTGTTTCATACTGAGGAACGCGTGTTGGGGCGTTGATATATATCTCTCTCGATAACCAAATCACACATATCAGAAGGTGAAGAGACGACGACGTTTCGGTCCGTCCTCTACTATTATCAAGTCGATTGTACACAATCAATCGACTTTAAAATGGTCCAGAAACGGACCGAAACGTCGTCGTCTCTTCATCTTCTGATGAGTGGTTTGTTCATCATATCTTCAGCCACGTTATTGTGATTCATCGTCTTTCATATCTGTTATGTATACTAAACATTCTGAAAATGATAGATGAGAGCCATGAGTATATACATATTTACATAGATTTGCGCCTCCTCGCACAGCAAAACAAAAAACTTTCCAATTTTCTGAAACAATATGTCTATTAAACTAGTTGAAAATAATTCAGAAAGTTTTTGGTAATGGCAACACTACGTAACTTGAGATTGAGCACAAGTTGATGAAACAAATTAATGTTTGACTTGACTAAGAATGAAATTGACGCATATTTCAACTAAGAAATAAATTGACGCATAACTCGACCATGGAAGAAACTGACGCACAATTCGACCCAGAATGAAACTGAGGATTCGAACCAAAGCTGTGGACCAGAACAAGAACTCACGTCTCAGTCTAGGCGTCACCAGCCATAGACTCCAAAGGTTTACTGGCGCCGTTGCAAGATGGAGATACACCTTTGCCTTGCAACATCGCGTGGCGTTACTCCCACTTTATTGCTTTTTAAATAACCACCTCATTTGCATACGTTTCTGTGATACTTGTCGGGCGTCTACGGTCTAAATTATATACTGTCTGCTCGAAAGAATTTGGTGTCGAAACATGCTATTGTTTTTTTATTTGAATATCAGTGTGCATAAAAGTGTTATATATATATATATATATATATATATATATATATATATATATATATATATATATATATATATATATATATATATATATATATATATATATATATATGTTTGTGTGTATTATGTTTATACATATATGTAGACTTGTAGACAAGTTGTTTCCTGTTATGTTATTTGATTAAGCCATTAAAATAATTTGCATTCTGTAAATATTTTGATGAAGGGTATTCAGGTTGTATTTTTTGTAATACACTGAATACAATAAGATTTTTCTTTTATGGACAAAAATGAGTCATTGCTGTGTCATGGATGTTATACCTAATGTCATACTGTTATTGCAGTGAAATAACATCATTGTATAATACACCACAATGTTTTTTTCTCTCTGTTTTCAAACTTTCTTCAAAGTGACTTTTATGGTGGGCTTTCAAATCAATATTACTTCCACCATCTTTTTCTCCAGGCACACTATTTCTTTTGGGTCTGGCATATACCCAAATATATTGCTAGCTTTAAGATATATTTAGTTATCTTTAAGGGTTCAGTTATCTTAATGGGTTTAGTAGATATCCCTATATATATATTGCTGTCTTGAAGTGCTTTATCTTAATGGGTTTAGTAGCTATCCCTATATATTGCTAGCTTGAAGGACTCGGTTATCTTAATGAGGTTTTTTGTTATCCCTCTATCTTCTTGGCCTCAAGAGTCTGTCATCTCACCCTCATCTTTTACCATCAATTCTAACATGATTTCTTATACATTCTTCTCTCACTAACATTTCTTTCTTCTCATGGTGTGTCTCGTTCTGTTATTTCTTCAGCTACTTCCCTCTAATTTTCTTCTTTCGTGTTTGGCTTCACCAAGCACGAACCGGCTGTAACACTTTACAGCATAGTCTCCTGTAGTGTTCTGTGCTTAGTGTGTATAACGTAGCCTCTTGTGAAGTTCCATACTTGTATATGATTGGAAGTTAGATTGGTTTAGCCTCGGTTTCTGCGCTTTTAGTTAAGCTAATCTGTTTAGCTTAAGCTTTTGTTTATTTTTTTTTTTTACGGAGTGGAATCGAGAGAACGATCTGAGTTGTGAGTGTGCTTCAGTTGTTCGACCACACTTGACTCTAACTGCCCGTCTTGCCTCTCATCGAAGTCGATATAGTGTTGCCAATTTGCTTGTACGTTTACGGGCTCACCATAGCCCGTGCTACATGGACACTTCGTTCTGAGTAGCTAAATCTAAAACAACAACAACAGCTTGTCCGTATCGTACATCACACCCGCATGATCATGCAGGGAGAGACCATACTGGCATAATTAAATAGAAAATATTCACTATATTAATTTTTTTTTCTCTGAAGCAACGAATCATTGGTCTTGTTAAGAAGAGGTTGGCTACTTACTCTCCTCTGTTATCACAAATGGGAAATGCTTCATAGAGCCACCGTCTCGCTATAGAGAGACTTCTGGTGGCAGGAAGCCATTATCATACCTCAATTGACTTGTGTTTACCAAACTCAGATGTGGAATCTTCCACGTATGAAAAAAATGTGGATGAGAAGGAAAAATGCACTGTGTACACTTCTTTTGCAAGCCTTTTTGTTATAATTCTTGGCTTCCTTCTTTGTTGAATAACAGGTTAATCTTGGCTATCAATTGTACCTCTTTCCTGTGTGTGTTTGTGTGAGTGTGCTTACCAAATTGTACTTACCTAATTGTGCTTGCGAGGGTTGAGCTCTGGCTCTTTGGTCACGCCTCTCAACTGTCAATCAACTAGCATGTGTGGTTGTGCGTGTGTGTGTGTGTGTGTGTGTGTGTGTGTGTGTGTGTGTGTGTGTGTGTGTGTGTGTGTGTGNATTGTTACAATATAAACTTACAGGTCCCAATGGATAAAAAATGTTACATCTTACCTAAGATAATGGTTTTGGCCTTTAAACACCGATATTAGTGTTAAACTACCCCAGTCTGAAAGCCAAACCTTGCCGTCGACACACCAAGTCATTGCTATCACCCAAGAATATAGAGTTTAAGAAACATTGGCTTACATGCGATTACAGATAAAACAACTTAGTATTCCTCATGTTGTTTTCAAAGATTTGAAATACCCATTGAATCTTGGCAATTGAAATTATTTGGGTGTTTAGTTAACCTGATTGTTTAATACATATTAAAGTGTTTAATACATATTAGAGTTTAATGCATATTAGTGTTTAATGCATATTAGTGTTTAATGCATATTAGTGTTTAATACATATTAGAGTTTAATGCATATTAGTGTTTAATAATCCGAACCCTCAACACGGCTCTTGTGGATTTGTTCCTGAATGTTTAACTTCCCCGAATGTCAATCATTACACATAAAAAATGATTTACTAGTTTTACACAATATTTGGAACATGCATTGTAATCACCAGTTAAAAATATTAAATAATTATTGTTTTGCTACGTAGATTTACAAATGCCAGACTGATAATAATGAAACTGGTGATGAAGCATTGCCAGTCCAATAAAGATTTAGTGAAATGTTGAAACCGCTAAGTTCTATGTTGTCCCATGCATCATTATAGACTTGACTACCTATGTAGATAACATGACTTAGTTTGACATGTTGGGCCGACGCCCGTCGCTCAGGTCAGGGGCTGTGTGTGTGTTTAGAGTTTCTAGTCTTTGTGTTTCTTCATTATTAATGTGCTAAATGCACGGGAGAGTGTTCAGAATTATGGATTTCATTTTCCATTTATGCGAGTGTTTTGTTTTTGTATGCAGGTATGTGGATTTGTATGTTATATGTATACAGGTATGTGGATTTGTATTTTATTTGTATGCAGGTATGTGAATGCCTCTAATACGGATGTATACATGTGAATATTCATACGAGTATATCAGGAAATTAGTAGGAGCCATGAGGAGGCGGAGGAGGAGAAGGATTCGAACCTGCACACGTTTTAAACCACTGAACCACGTTATGCTCAAAAGTAATGTGATCCTTTGATTCAACCTTTAAGGATTCTTGAGGTGTTTTCGGGGTTAGCGTCCCCGCGGCCCGGTCGTCGACCAGGCTTGATTCCAAGTGATACCAAATCTCAGTTTCACACATTATCCGCCTACACTCTAGTTGTTGTCCATATAGTCGCGTTTTGTAACTATGTTAACCATCTAACATATATTGACGTAATGGACAATTAGAAGAATTTGGTATTATTCACTTTAAAATCCGGAAAAAAAATCCAAATCCAAATTGAAACATTCTATTCCTAGAATTCTAAGAATAAATATTCTTAGGCCAAGCAAAGCACATTTATGTACTAGAACATATATGTTAGACGTCAGATATTGTTTCTTAGGCCTAGGCTGGTTTGGTTTGGTTAAGTTTTATTGGCTACATAAATGCAAATCCTTTTCCGGTTTGTCAATAAATTCAATAGTATCAAATTTGTTCTAATTGTCCATTACCTCAGTATATGTAAAATGGTCGTCATCGTTCCTATAAGTACTATCTAAACAAGAGGATGGGCTGGATATTTGGTCATTCATAATCACATTCATATATATGTATTGAATATACATACGATCTGAACCATTAAATCATACGCATAAATTACACACACACATAAGCATGTGTACACACATGTACTCACCTAGTTATGCTTGCAACTAGCAACCTAGTTATGCTTGCGGGGTTGAGCTCTGGCTCTTTGGTCAGCTCTTATAAACATACACATGTCCACACACATGCATATTCGTGTGCAGGCAATGAGTCACAATAACGTGGCTAAAGTATGTTGACCAGACCGTCCTGGACCATTCTCAAGTCGATTGTGAATGGACCGAAACGTCGTCGTCCCTTCACCTTCTAGTGTGTGGTCTGGTCAACATGCATATTCGTGCCGTGACGTGGAAGTGGAAGTATTAACTCTCGATAATCACGCCTGCTCATCACCAGAGCCTCTTTACCATCCACCCACACCAACGCACCACTAATGGAGACTGAACGCAAGCATATCTGCGTTAGTTAGAAGCTCTTAGACCGTATCATCTTAGGTCGTGGCCATTGTTGTGGAGGGGCAAGGCGCTTGGTGTGACAGCTTGGGCAGTGTCATGCCAGGAGGTAAGTGGCAGACACTTTCTCCATTGTCCTCAAGATGGCACTGTCGCACCATTAAGATCCAACACTGTCCTTCGCAAGTCTCACGCGCTGATGTATCGTTCAGATATTTCGATTGCCAGACTCTGATCTGCTTAAGTGATCTTGAAAATTTATATATAAATGATAATGATGTGTGTGTGTGTGTGTGTGTGTGTGTGTTTGTTTAATTGCGTGCGCTTAGATTTTAATGCAAGGTTTGTGTGTATTATCAAAGGCAAATTTCTCCTTATAAATATGACACACACGTGACTGTGGGCTCTGAGTACATCTGACATTAAAATACAGTGACTGACAGACTGAGGCTGTCTCTGTCACCCTGGGCATCCCCCCACCGACCCAATGAACAGAAAAAAACTTGAAGAAATGGTTTTTCTTCAGCACTGTCAGTGATGCCTATCGACATGGTTTTAAACCAAATGATAAATTTAAGCCCCTGTGACTTTCAACTTCTGACACTTTATTTTTGGCTTCATCGAAGGCAAGATTTCTGTTTGTGTTCTTGCCAGAGTTTGTGGCTGTTCTTTCCTGCGTCTCTGTTGGTGTTTTGTTTTCTCTTGCGTCTCTATTGTTCTTTCTATTGATCTATTGATGGTTAAAAATTACACAAACGAGGCTTAGATAAAGTTCACGTGTACAAACAAACTATGAAAACGTTTCTCTTTCATTAAGAATCAGGCACACATATCAATCTATTAAGCAAACATGCTGGAACAGTGAGATGCAATATTTGGGTTTGTAGTATCAAATAAAAATTCCTTATTAGCATGGCATGCACGTGAATGTGGGGAATAGCCACATCTTACACAAGACACTTTGCCTAATTTTAAATAATTTACAAAGAGTAAAACAACAAATTTCATCAGAATGAACTATGTTTTGTTTTCTTCGAAAACAGAAAAAAGTTAATTCATCTTAATAACCGAAACTATGAGACACACATCGATAACAACTGAGAAACTCAAAAGAATATCTCATTTTTATTAGCTTTAAAAATAAAACTCATCTTCCAACTCACTGTTCCTATTAAATCAGAAAATGGGGATATATATATATATATATATATATATATATATATATATATATATATATATATATATATATATATATATATATATATATATATATATATTATGAGAAGAAAATATGGCCAAACAGTTGATTCAGTCTTTTGCTTCCGAATTTAAATGTAGAAAATATAAATCAAATTCCCTTCCAGCACTGCTAGAAAAGGACGAAGACCATTAAACTATTACCATTTGTTATCATGATGCGCTCACAGCGCTTAATGTAACCTAGTCAAATAAATTACCTGACACAGATCAACTCTCCCCAAGAAATTTTTTAATGTAGTTAAAAACCCGAACTGTTAACCTCTCAGCAGTTATTTCTGACAAGTCACGACGGAAAAAGGTTCCACATGGGTGGAAACATGCAAATGTAACTCTGATATATATACAAAAAACTAATCCGTGTAATTATTGACAAATTCGTTTGTCATTTCTGGCAGGAAAACTTATAGAAACAGTAATTCGAGATCATCCACCGGACTATCACTAGAAACTATATATTCGTTAAGTAATACGTGAACGATTAGCGTTGAAAGCTTTCCTGATTAACAAATCTTCTGGATTTTTTGTTTTATGTTTTTAGTGGACGCGACGAAAGCAAAGCAGTCCATATAATATATTCTGATTTCCAAAAGTCTTCGCGAGACATTTTGTGGTGGAAATGTTCTCTGGAAAATAGCATGCAAAGAATAGATGATTATAAAACAAGATGGTAGGAAAACTGGCTCAGTAGACTAAAATAATGCGTTGTCCAGAACAGAAATACATCAGAACAGTTACAGCCCAACTTCTATGCCAGGTAAGTCCACTACGGGCTCACCATAGCCCGTGATACATGGAAATTTGTTCCCAGTAGCTGAATCTTAAACAACAAACAACAAAGAAATACATCCGTCTGGCCAGATGTAACACGAAGAGTGCCTCAGGGCTCTATGTTGGAGCCTATATGCAAATTTTTGGAACACTGTAGCTATAAGGGATAGCCGGCTGAGCCCGGGTCTCTCTCTACCCCCTCTCTTCACTCCCCCCCCCCCCACCAACCCCCCATCTCCCTTTCTTTCGTACATCTTTCCATTTCTCGCCCCTTCCTCCTCCCTATTCCCTAACATCCCCCTCTCCTGCATAGATGAGGTTGACGCCCTACTGGGATTAAAAAGATGATATGATACAGATCAATTACTCCAGTCGACAAATTGCTATGATGCTGGCCCAAGAGTTGAAGCTCCAACACAGGAACCACATCTAGGTGAGATCAGCATACATCGCGCATACAAACATGTTCTCGAGGAAAATAAGATGAAATTGCACACACAAAACACACATTCCCGGTCGGGGCAACAAATTTTCTCAGAGTTTCCTTCGCCTAATGCCTCTGTTCACCTTACAGTAAAAAGGTACCTGGGAGTTAACCGCAAACACACCAAGCTGAGGTAAGTACACACTCATACACACACGAGAATATAAGTTAAAGATTTTACTTCAATAATTCATTTATCTCAAGCTATGAAAGGGACGTCTCAACCCACACAAAAAAATGAATAGCAATTCCAAGAAAAAAAGACAGACACTCAAACGGACAGATAAGACAGACAAACAAACAAATCAGGATGATGATTCGAATGAACGCTCATTGTAAATTCACCTCAGCCAGCACCTTGTGCTAGGTGGGGTTTCAATGAACGGAAACGTCGGTGAATATATATATATGTCGTACCTAGTAGCCAGAACGCACTTGTCTCCTACTATGCAAGGCCCGATTTGCCTAATAGGCAAGTTTTCATGAATTAAGTGTTTTTCGACTACTAACCTACCTAACCTAACCTAACCTAACATTTTCGGCTACCTAACTTAACCTAACCTATAAAGATAGGTTAGGTTAGGTTAGGTAGGGTTGGTTAGGTT
>WNGS01061674.1:14632149-14646368 GCA_020271785.1 Procambarus virginalis | reverse complement strand
GTAGTGATCGGTAAAAATCAACCGTAATAACTTGTATAATCATATATAGTATATATATATATATATATATATCTATAGTTATATATACCTTATATAGATATATCGCTATATGTATATATATATATATAATATATATATATATATATATATATATATATATATATATATATATATATATTATAAGGTATAGGGGACAGAGTTGGGTATCAATCCATTAAACCAATGGTGTTAAAGTGTTGAATCAACCAGTTCAAAGTGCATCACCTATAAGTGGCAGAGAACATATATGGCTAAAAAAAAATACAAGAAAATACACAAATACACGGGTTAAGTAGCACTACTGGAATTGGTGGATGGCCGCCTCTCATACATCAGACGTACCGTCACACACACTTTTCATACTGCTTAATAACTGGCTGGAAATAGCGTCATACTTGTATCGTTAGACGTTTGATCTATATTACATAGCACACCTTGTATAGGGTGATGCAGGTCAAATGTATCACACAATACATAGGTCAATATACAATTTTTTTTCCATTTGTCTGTAAATGTCCACCTAATTGGTTGGAAGGGTCCTTAATCACCCAAATTGTAGGAGTATGTTAACACAGAATATTACTATTAATCTGTTTTAATACAAGTTACTAAAGCGATGTAACATGAACATAATCGGTCTTTCTATAAGTTGGACCTATTTAAATTGCATCTACTAAAAAAAAAATAAGATAGTGCTTAGACTTAATAAGCGACTTATCACAATGGGACTGAAAACATTATTTGGAGCACTTTTTGTAATCCTCTCAACCACCCTCCGGAAACTATTTGGAGACGTATATATATATATATAATAATATATATATATATATATATATAATATATATTATAATATTATATTATTACACCAATCATTTGTAATTGTATCTCACCTCACTCCAACATTCTCTCCTGCCTTTTTATGTCCAATACGTGACCTGTAAAAACACTCCTTCTGAAGATGTATTATTATACGAAAGTACTTAAGGAAGTTCCTGTTTCATTTTCACTCCGTGGTCTGACACTGTCTATATATGATATTATATATATATATATATAATATATATATCTATATAGATATATATAGTATATTAATATATATTCGTAATACGAAAATGGATCCTGTGGGGGTGGTACATCTCAACTTTCAAGAATAAAAACCCACACTTAAAGTAGGTGTGAAATGCGGCAGGAATGGGAGGAACGCACTTTTAATACATCATGTCAGCTACTTAACGTCGAAGCTAACAGGCACATAAAGAAAGGCGATAAAAGGGGGTGAGACAGAAGGTGTGTCATTAGTCAAGACGTGAGTAAAAAAGCTCGTGGGTGAATGTGCCAGTAAGACGGGGTGGTGGCTGAGGGTCTATACATAGCTGTATTTTCTGGCCAGCGAGACACATAGGCTGCGATGCAATAATGCTAAGTAGCACTTACGTGACCACAGGCAGTGTTAATATATAATATATATATATATCATATTATATATATATAATATAATATATATACATATATATATATATAATATTATATAGTAACCACATATTTGTATTTAGTAACACATATAGTAGTATTATATTTAGTAACAAATTTGTATAGTAACACATATTTGTAACCACAGTTCCAAATAATGCAAATAATATATTGTACATACAAAGAAATGGGGGTGGTAGGAGAAGAAAATATTAGTGTTCAGTGGGAGAACACAAGGGTCTCTCTGAATATCTTTTATTTTCTTCTCAGAGACATGTGTCCCCCACATTGCACCATGAGGTGGTACCCAAAATTAAAAAAAAAAAAAAAAAAAAAAAAAAAAAAAAAAAAAAAAAGATATATATATATATATTATATAATTGAAGTCATATATATATATATATTTAATACAGTTTACGTTTTGAAAGGAGGTGGTGAGGAACTCATTGGGAAAAACTAGAGACCCCACGAGCAGGCATTTCCTATTCCAGCGCCTCAGTGTCGCATGCAGAGGGGAAATGCGTGTGTATCCTGGGTACAGCGACCAACCTCCGAGGAGCTGGACGAGGTCTTCGAACGCTGATTGTTTAATTGTTATATAATTGTTGTGTGTGTGGTGTTCTCTGTAAACTGTAGCATTGCATTAATATATATATATATATATATATATATTATATATATATATATATATATATATATATATATATATATATATATATATAATACATATATAATTGAATATGTGTGTGTGTGTGAGTGAAGATGAAAACGCGTTATGTAGAGAGAATTTACCTAGATTACTAGCACTTCGCGTGTATTTCAGCTATATTCGAATGACAAAATACGGCTGTCAATACTTATACACATATGAAAAACAGAGACAAGTGATGCGAAAGTAACGAAGTTTTTCTAAGTCTATCAAAGTCTGTCAGCCAGGTCCATTTTACATCCATTATACACCTTCCCAATCGGTAATTTACCTAGTTATCGTCAAAGATTTTTTCTATAACAAAATAATATGGTGATAATATTTCTGACAAATGAAGAATAAGATTAGACATTTGGCATTTTTGTACAGCATAACTAGTTTAGGATCAAATTTCAAAGTTGTAAAACAATTGTTTGTACAATATGCATTACTATTCCTAACCAGTATTTTTTTTTAGTAGTGTGGTCATCAATAAACACGTATTTACATCAAAAATTTCAAGGAATTAACACTATTTTCGTAACCAAAAATATGGGAAACAAAATGTTTAGCTAATTTTCTCAATTTGGATTTCCTGGTAAGATCGTGTGCTTTGATACGACAAACCTCCACAAGATTTAATAGATAATTTCTTAGAAATCGAAAAGAAATTAGAACGTTTAACACTTTAACTGTACCTATAGAAAAATGTACACATGACAAAATTCTTAGTTTTACCAAAAGGCAAAAATGTTCCACTTAAATTATTATATCAAATAAAAAATATTCATATTATTCAGTCCCTATTGCAATGTTTTATAGCAGTGATTTGAGCATTAAATTTCTCTAAGAAATCTCAACTTACGCTTGCTGGCCAAATTCACATATCAACATATCTAAATCTTGGAATAATTCCAGAAATTTAAAAAATTTCTTAACAAAATCTGAGCACAGAAGTGATGATAATGTACGTATTCTTCTAGCACTTAAGAACGCATCCCAGTCACCCAGAGACTCCAGCATCTGTTGACTTCCAGACAGGCTATCATCTCACGACCCTAGAGTCGCGAGATCTAAGATGACATTAGCATCTCGCCAATCTCAGAAACAGTGTAACATCAAACACCATTAAACATTAGGATCATCACAGAGAATGTCAAGAAGCACGCGACTCATTAAAAATATAACTCGAACTGTTGTGCTAAACTGTAAACGAAAATCATTAAATTACCAGACGGGTGACTGAGAGTCGTAGCGATGACACATGACAAGACTGGCAGAGATTAACCTCTATAACAACCTCCAGTAATGACAGAGGATGAGGTGCTGGTGTGAAGTGGCTGGGAGAGAGGGAGAGAGGGAGAGAGGGAAGAGAGGGGGGAGAGAGAGAGAGAGGAGGAGAGAGGAGAGAGAGAGAGAGAGAGAGAGAGAGAGAGAGAGGAGAGAGAGGAGAGAGAGAGAGAGAGAGGAGAGTGAATAGGGTATTGATATATATATTATATTATTATATATAATATATATATATATATATATATATATATATATATATATATATTATATATATAAACACAACATTACCGGGAAGGACAATGCACTCAAGATCGTTGGATAATGACCAAACCACACTTAGAAGACGGAGAAACGACAAAAGTTTCGCTCCACACACCACACACACACACACACCACACACACACACACACACACACACACACACAACACACACACACCACACCACACACACGACCTGATAAGGTTCAAGACGGTCCGAAACGTCGGCGTTCCTCCTCATCTACTGATGCGAGATTTGGTCACCATATCTTCACCACGTTAACTGCCTCATTGTCTGCACACGTTGGGTAGTTCGTGATCGTAGAGTGACTTTAAGCTTAGGTAAGACATTAAGGGGGTAAGTTTCATAGGGAAAAACTAATTAACTAGAGACATAAGACAAGCGACACATCACTAAGACACTTTATATTTCCTTGCTCTGGGAAGCTATAATCAAGGGAAACGTCACCCATTAGATGCTATCTTGCTCAAGGATGCTATCTTGTTGACCAGACCACACACTAGAAGGTGAAGGGACGACGACGTTTCGGTCCGTCCTGGACCATTCTCAAGTCGATTGTGATGAGGAAGTAGAGACAGGTATAAAATGCTATCTTGCTCAAGGATGTTATCTTGCTTAAGGATGCTATCTTACACAAGGATGCTATCTTGCTCAAGGATGCTATCTTGCTCAAGGATGCTATCTTGCTCAAGGATGCTATATTACTCAAGGATGCTATCTTACTCAAGAGATGCTATCTTGCTTAAGGATGCTAACTTGCTCAAGGATGATATCTTGCTCAAGGATGCTATCTTACTCAAGGATGCTATCTTACACAAGGATGCTATCTTACTCAAGGATGCTATCTTACACAAGGATGCTATCTTACACAAGGATGTTATCTTACACAAGGCTGCTATCTTGCTCAAGGATAATATAGCCTATCCTGCAGGCCAGCCAAGCAACCTGTCCTCACACTTAACGCTTTCCAATTTTTACCTTAGTGTCCAAACCGTCAATATTTATGTGCTTTGGTAAAATAATGACCATCCAAATATTGACGATGCATCGGATTAATGAACATCGGATTCGAGAGGCTAAGTGTGTGTGTGTTCCCTATAGCTTCGTACGCTTCTCGTTAGGCAAAACCGCTTCAAATCATTGGCTTTCTTGCCAGGACTACTATTTTCTTGAGGTTATCTTGAGATGATTTCGGGGCTTTTTAAGTGTCCCCGCGGCCCGGTCCTCGACCAGGCCTCCACCCCCAGGAAGCAGCCCGTGACAGCTGACTAACACCCAGGTACCTATTTTACTGCTAAGTAACAGGGGCATAGGGTGAAAGAAACTCTGCCCAGTGTTTCTCGCCGGCGCCTGGGATCGAACCCAGGACCACAGGATCACAAGTCCCGCGTGCTGTCCGCTCGGCCGACCGGCTCCCCTACTAGCACAAATTTTTAGAACGGTCTGAGCCAATGGCTAGATATATATATATATAAGCTGGAAATAGTGATATTAAATGTATGGAATTAGGAAATATTGCTCGTTCCAAGGCACGTGAAAAGATGGTGAATGAAGAGAGCATTTTTAAGATGTGTTAATTCTAAATACGATAACATATGGAATATACTTTCACTGGCGAGTAGTAGATACGGCAATTGTTATCATTCAGGCAGACGATGAGTCTCAATAACGTGACTGAAGATAAGATGACCAAGATGACCAAACCACACATGAGAAAATGAAGAATCGACGACGTTTCGGTCCATCCTGGACCATTATCTAGATGTGTGTTGACTTGGTAATGGTCTTCTTTATCAGAAGATGAAGATAACTCGTCGTTTCTCCATGTTCAGATGTGAAGTTTGGCTATTATAATTCAAATAGGTTGTAAATAAGTGTTTAGTGAAACCAATTAAATTCAATTTTAATGATGTTTAAATATGTAACATTGTTGGCAAGCTTCGTATAACTAGATAAAGCTCTACAGATAAATGCAGCTAAAGTTTGAATCAACGAAATGCAGCTGAAGCTTGAATCAACGAAATGCAGCTGAAGCTTGAATCAACCAAATGCAGCTGAAGCTTGAATCAACCAAATGCAGCTAAAGCTTAAATCAACCAAATGCAGCCATGAGTGGATAATGTTTTAAACGAATTCATTTCCCATGAAGATAGATCGCTCGACAAGTCAAAATAAGACAGATTGTAACACCGCTCATCTTATTTTATAATGAGAAATTTAAAGACAGAATGAACGCTAACAGATCTATTGCCATTTTTAGAACTTAAGAGACGCAGTCTCTCTTTAGTTTCAAAACTTTTACAGTGGGTTTATTAAGATCATTTCCGTTTCGGTATTCGAAATTCTGAAGTCATGAAATAACGAAATGAATGGACGTGTAAAACATTTACAATAAAACCATAATCACTTGTGAACAATTAAAAAAAAATAAATAAATAATATTAACACAGTCTTTTTATTTCTGTGAAAACAAGCATCATCCTCACTCTAATAAGACCTAATTGAATGACTCACATTATGCAAAATTGTAATTGATTTTTGTCAATAAAGATGTTAATTATAATCGATCTTCACAAAGATCCCCCCCCCCCACACACTTGTCGACGCCATTAAATGGTAACTACATGTCTCTGGGGACGAGCAGTTCATCTTTCGGGATCCTCTGGTAAACGACCTCCCTCTTCTTAACTTCTCTCTATTTTGCACTATGCTTCAAAGAGTGCATCGCTTGAGTAACTAATTATTAACGTGAAGTCTCTGTTAAAAAAATAAAATTGATATTTCAACATGTTTCTTTGGCAGTTATCCTTAAGTTGTATTATTCAATATGGGAACAATTTTAATACAATTACTAAAATTGTTCATTAGTTATTTTTGGGGATTTATTTTTTTACAAGCATTCCCTTTTTTTTAAGAATACTTCCACTATGTAATAAACTACTCAGTCTTATCGTTAAACTCACCGTTGTTAGTCAATAGTGACACGGCCGCTTAGTACGAGCTCCTGGTCATTCAACCTGCCTTAAACGTCTCGTTCATGAGTCTTGTAACTCGTAAATGCACAACGATATGGACTGGCGATGTTTCTGTTGAACCCTGGCGCTCTCACACACCATCTCAAGCTGCTCCTGACTCTTAAGAGCCTCTACTGTAACCTCTATAACCCCTGTTTGTGAAAGTCCTCCCTGGCGCCAGCCGTTCTCCCACTCACAGCTACGTTCACACACACACACATGCACACACACATACACATAACCTCGTGGCCGAGTGGACAGCGTTCAGGGGTCGTATCCTCAGGACCCAGGATCAATTCTAAGACGAAGCAGGAAACAAATGGGCAGAGATTCTTTTCCTATGATCACCTTGTAGTTACTAGGTATATGTAGTAACTATCTAGAAACAAGGTATCTGGGAAACAGCTGCTATGGGCTGCATCCTGGGGAATGTGTGTGTAAGAAAGATAAATATGTGTTGTAGTGGATGAGAGATAAAATTAGAGCGTGAGTAAATGCATTAGACAGTAGACGGTCAGAAATGTGAGATATGATCTGTCCGAGGTTGGAAGCGAGACTCTTGAGGGCAGCTTCACCTAACTTTGCACGGTGAATGTTGTGGGGTAGGTGCCCAACATGTGTAGGTTCGCTCCATTGATCCAAGCACAACATGACAGTCCCATTGAGAACCCCACGACGATTGTGGCACTCGTTTCTTCTTCTGCCTCACTAATGGCTCGACCATCGGGAAAGGGGAAATGGAAAGCTACAGTGGACCCATTGGCTCATAGTGAGGTGCTTCACCTTCTATATAAACTATAAACTTATCTATATAAGCTATTAACTCGGCTGCTCCTAGCTTGCATCTACTCGTTTTCTGCCCTTGAGAATGTTGAGAAATCAACCAAACACATCACTTAACACCAGGCTATAATAACATTGTAAAGTAAATGCATCTCTAGAGAGTTAATTTTTTTCCACTTTCTTCTCAAGTGAAGAAAAACATAAGAAAATAGAGAATATTCGTGCTGGAATCCTTGATCTCACCAGGTCATATTTTAATACTATATATATATATATTATATATATATATATTATATATATATATATATATATATATATATATATATATATATATATATATATATATATAGTGCTGTTCATTATATATATACATATAATGAACTTTATTTTGTTATATACAAATGCAACTTTTCTGGCGAAGACTATTTCTTAAAAATACACGATTTAAAACAAATCTTTCTTGCAAGACATATTATTCCTGATCCGAAATTACAACTCTTCTTAAATGGCAAACCTTTCCGTTGTATTCTGCGGAGACCTAAACACTTCTCCAAAATTAATTCCGTTGATATTTTGTGTTTGGTCAATACATCAAAAGCCTGAGAATAGTCACCAATTATCATGCTTTCCTTGTTATTCTTTCTTGAGATTTCTCTTGTTATAAACAAGGTTCCAACTGGCTGGTTGTCCGCCCAAGAGCTCTTAACTTATTCTGGTTCTCAGTTGGCTTTTAATTTTTTTTGGGGGGGATAGTTGTAGGGAATTTAGCCGAGACATGTCGTGGTTGGGACGGTGAGGGAGGTATGGTGCTCGGTCTCTGCCTCCACTGATGCTGTATGAGAGGTGGTGGGGTAGAGGAAGTGGGAGGCAGCAGCAGGAGAAGTGTGAAATGGAGGAGGAGGAAGAGGAGAAGAAGACAGGAGAAAAGAATGTAAAGGAGAAAACAGAGGAATAAATGTGTTTAACAAGATGACACAATAACAACAACAACAATTAAAAAAATGAGATAATCCACAGAAACTGTGATGAGGGATTCGAACCTGTCTCCCTCTCTCTCTCCCAACCACTTGAGCTGGACGGTAGAGCGGTCAATCCCCGACCGTCCACAAGTGGTTGGGTACCATTCCTTTCCCCCCCCACCCCCGTCCCATACCCAAATCCTTATCCTGATCCCTTACAAGTACCATATAGTCGTAATGGCTTGGCGCTTTCCCCTGATTATTCCCTTCCCTCCCTCTCCCTCTCTTCTTCCCCCTCTTTCCCTCCCTCTCTCCCTCTCTCTCCTAGGAGGACAGGCATCACATTCAAGCTTTGTTTATCGTTGGCTATTGTGTGAGAGACTATTTTTTTTTCCTCTAAATATTTGCGTTGGTCTAATTCGTGTTGGTATTTGTTGGAATGTCAGCTGTATGCGGCAGTTCTTTGATAACTGTAAGTATTACTGAGCTTGCAATAACCAAAATGGCTTTTAAAAGCGTGTGTGTGTGTGTGTGTGTGTGTTCACATGAGCTGACTAGCAATTTTGTGTGTTAATTCATGCATTCATTGCCTGTAGCAAGTTTGAGTGGAGCATTCGTGTGTGGGGGGTGCGTGCGTGTGCGTGCGTGCACATTTGGTGCGTGTACTCATTATGAAACTACAATGTCGTTACGCATGACTGCAGAAGTAATTGGAAATATAAAAAAAAAAGTGAAGAATTGTGGAGCGTGACTGTAGCGGGCGAGCAAGTTTTGAATGAAGCGATCGTGTACGTGTTAAAAAAATATATATAAAAAAAATAGTTTCTCGCGCGATGAGTAAAGCGAGTATAAACGAGACGTGAATGATGGAGTAAGAAGACCCACCTGAATGAAGCTCTCTGCTGCACTATGAATGAAAAGGTGACACACACACACACACACACACACACACACACACACACACACAACCACACACACACCACACACACACACACACACACCACACACACACGGCGGGATCTAAGAGTCAATGCTCGATCCTGCAAGCACAAATAGGTAAGTACACACACACACACACCACACACACACACACCACACACCCACACCACACACACACACACACACACACACACACACACACACGGCGGGATCTAAGAGTCAATGCTCGATCCTGCAAGCACAAATAGGTAAGTACACACACACACACACACACACACACACACACACACACACCCAACCACACCACACACACACACACACACCACACTCACACACACACACACACACACACACACATACACACAGGAAGAGAAAGAGAATCAGTGTGTTTAGAAATATGACAAGAGGTTCATTGCTCTACTTACAAGCAGTGAACCGCAGCAGTTCTGTAGCAGGAATATGACCGTGTGAACCGTAGTGGTGTGGTCCTCATCCTTTCCCCAGAAGAACAGTTTGGGCTCAGTTGTAACCCGTCGTAATAACAATAAGATTTACCAATCCAAAGGCTTTAAACGAGTCTTCGGGATTTAATAAGAATGCAAGGTATAAATCGCCATTAGACACGATAATTATTGATACAAGACAAAAGAAGTATATCCTTTATAAAAGGATTGTAGGTGATTTAAAGCCGTTGTACAATTCAGCGCGTTGTACACAGTGACTGTTACATGATAATTAGGAGAGGCAGTTTGGGAATTATACCAATAACAAAGTATAATTATAGGGGATAATACTGCAGGAACAAAGAGAGGAATAAAGAGATAGACAAAGACAGGTATAGAAAGATAACGCGAATGAGAACAAAATCTAGATATGACTGGAGTGGATTTTGATATCACATGATTAAGGAAATACGAGGAAATGATTATATGTTAGTGTATTATTGAGAGCTGGATAACACACACACACACACACACACACACATACATACATACATACATACATACATACATACATACATACAAACAGGGTCTTCGCGGCCGAGCACACAACGTTCAGGCTTGTAGACTACGGACGTCGATTCTATTCCAGCCGAGCAGAAACAAATGGGCATAGTTTCTTTCTCCTGATGCATCTGATCACCTTGCACTAAATAGGCCCATGGGAAGTATCTGTTGCGGATTGCATTCGTGAGGAGGAGGGAGGGGGGGGGGTGGCATGTACTCATATGTACTAACCTATTTGTGACCACTGTATTGTGCTGTTAGCTTTTCGATTTTTCTAGCCGTCTGGAGACAGAGTCCAATAGGCTCGTGAATCTGAGCAGTTGAGATTGAACCCATCCTCCTAATACACCAACTATTGGTCGAATGGGCAAAAATGGAATTGTATACCCTCAAAAAGTTATAATTAAAGTTTATTCAAATACTCTAAATGGGAACCTGAATTAAGGGAAGCAACAGCTATACATCCTAGCCTAACGTCTCAGGCCTAAATAGGCAATTCTAGGACTAATATACAACATCATATGCGAGTAATTTAGGACACACACACACACACGAGTTCTATTAGGTCAGGAAAGTTTAAAATTGCTTGTGGCATTTTCTCTCGTGTCTCATATGGATTTAATAGTACCAATCGTGGTTAACTTTGGTAGCAACAGCTGAACTTTATACTCCATTAATTGTTACAAGTATTTACCGTTTATATATCACGGGCTGCGAAAGGATAATGCCTTCATATTGGCTGCCTTCGAGCCAATACTCTGCCTCGAAGGCACTATTAGGTGATTCCGATTAGGCGAGTATACACACACACACACACACACACACACACACACACACACACACACACACACACACACACACACACACACACACACACATCTCTTAACAAAGATTATCTGACATAAACAAGCATGTAAATACACAGAAGGGAATAGCCAAGAACCAAGCAGAAGTAGAAGCAGAAAAAAAACACGTTTACCCCCAAAAAAATTAAACGAATGAAATCGCCAGACGCACAGTAAGGCAAATCAATAAACAAGGCACGAAAAAGAACGAGATAATTGCTCGAACTTGGTATTAGTGAATGAGGAAATTGAAGCATGTCAAGAAGAGATTAGAAGAGCAGATAAGACAGGAGAAAAACAGCTTGCTAATGAGGAGTTTTGAACGACTCAACGTCAAGACTAACGAATAAATGAATTTTCTCGCGAAGGAGGGGAAAGCAAGCAGGAGCGAGGATGGAAGGAGAAGAGGAGGAGGAATATCAGAAAACAGGTGCAATATAAGAGGCAAATGAGATTGGATGAATAATGAGAGATAGAGAGAGGACTTGTGAAAGACTTGATAGAATAATGTGATGAATGGACACAGAGAGGCAGTGTGAGAAACAAGCAATAATAAAGGAGTAAAGGCACAAATAACAAATAGGAGAGAAGCGTGCCAAATACATAGGAAAATTACACCTTTTGGAATGTATAGAACAAGAGATTGAAAGAATAGAAGGAAATAAACTTGACGAGGATTGACAGAATGAATATAACAAAAACAAGGATAAAACAAAACATTTAGAATACAACGAAGTGGAAAAAAATAAACGAGATCAAAGCAAAGATTCAGAAAGTTTAAAGACGCACATATTAAAGTCACATAAAGTACCAGAGACAGAACATAGACAGAAATGTGGGGACGAAAGCGTGTGAATAGCTATAGAAATCTGACAGGAGAGATGCATTGAGGGAGAAAATACTGTGAAAGAGGTCAAAACACTCCCCGGAGGAGGCCATTCAAGCGTAGATATGATAGAGCCCAATAGGCTCAGGAATTTGTACACCAGTTGATTGACGGTTGAGAGGCGGGACCAAAGAGCCAGAGCTCAACCCCCGCAAACCCAACTAGGTAAGTACAGTATCAAGCAAAAGCGCACTAAGATTGATTGATAAAGATTAATCCACTTCTAAAGGTGGCACGGGCATGAATAGCCCGTAAAGAGCACCAATCACGCAGACATTAGCGGACGGGAGAAGTGCCCAATCACTAGCAAATATCCAGACACTAGGAGTGGGTCGGCAACACACACAGTTACGGTGTGAAACAACAGCTCGTCCTTTGTGTAAATCCATTAGAATGAGACACCAAATCGCCCCCCCCCCCCTCCTCAAACCACCTGGATAGTTATGTAAAAACTTGTGATGGTCCGAAAACATATTACGACTTCAGTAATAGTCTACTTGTAAACTGGCAAGTGAATCTTTGTCCTAACAATATTCTCGTTATATGTTTATTATATTAAATATCGTCGGTTTAAAATATAAAACGTGTATGCTAAACTCGTTCTTTTTTAAATGGTCTGAAGAACTTATTTTTCTGTAAATAACATTCTCGGTGGTGAATTCAAAATAATTTTTGAATTCAGTGTTTCACTGTATTAACATCACCAATCGCAATGAAACCTAAGCTGACCTAACCTATCCTAACCTAACCTATCCATGGGTTCTGTGGAGAGCAGATAACGGCACTAATTACGTTATGGTCTTGAAGTGATTACCCCCAGGGACTCACCTCCCTGAATACAGCTTGGTCAAATGTTGGACAGAAAACGGCAGATGATTTTTCTCCCAAGGTTTTATAAATTCATGGAACTCCCTACCCGCCGAAGCTGTATATGCCGATAACTATAGCTTAAAATCCAGATAGAAATCCACAGGAACAATTGGGTGGACGTCTTGACATGCCGCAGGCTTCCAGCCCCCGACGAGGCGGCCACTTGGGAGATGGTGACCCTGAGGTAAATTCAGGTAAATATATGGAGGTCAAGTTGACCTTACATGGAGGCCATGATAACCATAATATGGAGAATAAGTTGGCCATGAATCGTGGCTATTAACTTTAAGTTCTTTAAGCATTTAATGGATAAAGTTAATATAATATGGAATAATACCTACCAGTAACAACATATCTTATGATATATTATGATATATCATGTTAATTGATATAACAATTCCATTATGTTATTATGTTAATATCATGATATATGCCAAAATATTATATATAATGTAATATTATGACATTATATATAATATAATGATATATTATGTTAATTGTTATATCAGTAACAACAACAAAAATACAGAGAATATATCAAAATGCTAAATGCAAAATGCAGTATCTAGCACAATTAACTTGTGATTCTCGTAAGGTGATTACCGCTATAACTCTAAGCCATTTCGACTACATAACACGTGGAAAGAACGCAAGGATAAGTCACTAAGATAAGAGGTAGGATAGGAATGACGCCCAAGCGCTTGGATGGTCGGGTTTCGAACGACGTCCTGCAAGAAGCGAAGCCGTCGCTCTACCATCCCGTCCAAGTAGTTAGATAAATTATGTGATTGAAACTGGAAAAAAAAGTCCAATAACCCATGTATATATAATCCTGAAACACAATAGCAGAAAAACGAAAGTTAACAAATAACTATTAACGAAACACAAGGTTTACCTATAAGGTAAACCTTGGTATACACAGTAAGAAGGATCAAGTTACTACGTTGACCAGACCACACACTAGAAGCTGAAAGGACGACGACATTTCGGTCCGTCCTGGACCATTCTCAAGTCGATTGTCTTGACAATTATTTCTAAAAAAATATCATTCCATCAACGATCATTCATTTCTAAGGTGTTTCGCATTCACTCAACACAACAGATACGGGTGAAGTGAAGACAAGCAACCAAACTGAAGACGCTGGCATG
>WNGS01061674.1:14571173-14592396 GCA_020271785.1 Procambarus virginalis | reverse complement strand
ACATATAATTTCTATTGTGGGGGCACTTCTTGAGTCACTTGTGATATAAAAACACCATTTACATATGCACATTTATTTGTGTAAAATAAAATAAAAATTTATAACTAGCTTCGCAAAATTTGTATTTGCGTAGCTAAACGAACTATGGCGTTCAGTCCCTGAACCCATTACGTGTCTCTGTAACCCATTTCACCACCGCCCACGGGATAGGTATAGGGTAGAAAATAATTGACCAAATAAACCTTGAAAATGCTATCAAGTTCAAGGAGAGCAGCTCTTGCTCTGAGGCCATATAAACTGCAAAACAGGACTTTAGTAAACATTTTGGAGATTTAAAACACTTTTCCCCTAAAACAGGAAACCAAACATCGCACATGACAATGTTATGCTTTTATACTGAGGAAATTCTTGGCAGTTTTTGGTTGCATTTGGAGGGCTTAAATGCACGTTAATAGGCTGGTTAATTTCTTGTTAATGACGTACATTGGTTAATGGTACGTTGCCCGAAGGAGGGTGAAGGGAAGTCTTCATGAGCCCAGCAGCAGGCATCTTGGTTGTGTTGGCTCTCAACCGATTGGTTCAGGGTTCGATTCCTGGACAGGGTGGAACGTTTAGAAACATTTTTGAAGTACAGCCGATGTTCTGTTTATCTAATATTAAGTACCTGGGAGTTGGTAATAGCCTGGTGATGTTAACTCTCAATCTCTTGATTCAGGGTTCGATTCCCAGGCAAGGTGGGGGTAGACGAGTGAACACGTTCCCAACACATGATGCCTTGGTTCCCAAGACATCAGGTTTTTGGGAATATAATGTACCTGGAGCTAAGTTATATATATATATATACTATATATATATATATATATATATATATATATATATATATATATATATATGTACCTGGGAGTTAGGTGACTGTTGTGGGTCGCATCCTGTACCTCAATCGTTGGCTAAGGGAAGACCTTGATAAGCTTAGTCCCCCCCCCCCGACAATGGGAACCCACAGTGAGTACTATATATCATAAGAAACGAAGTGAGTTAATCTTCTACTTGGATTTCATATGAATTCTTTCTATTTTCGGGGGTAAGCTAAACCAAATTTGAAAATCAGATATCTTACTACAATATATATTGAGTTCAAGAAAACACGCACCAAAGCATTTATATATATGATGTTGAAGTTCATAGAAAAAGCAATAGCTAAAATTTCGTTTTGACATGAAAATAATTACTAGTCAGGGAAGACTGCTCGAGCTGCAAATCAGGGAAAAAAAAACACCGTTTGTCTGGGAGAAATCCTCTGGAACTAACTTAGGGAAAATACTCGAATTTTAAATATTATACTAAAGCAAAGAAAGAGAGGAATAACCAAATTTGATTAGTTAGTTTTTTCAGCAGGTATTAAACAATTCCGTAAACACACATACTTCAGCTGGTTGCATTTATTTGATTGGTGTTCCTGAATCTCTCGGCTACAACTAGTTTCTAAGGGAATTTTGCTTTGTCGTTTGCAACACATCTACTCTGGTCTAATGCTAGCATTTGATTAGTTAGGTTTGGTGTGGTGTTTATTCATATGTCTTGAGGTTTTTGCTATGTTTTACTTCATCTTGTAATTGGCCTCTTGTTCAACAAGAATCATTTTAAAGTATATTTAGATGTTAAGAGTTCTTGAATTTTGCTCAATATTTATGATCCTTGGCAATTGGAGTGATGCATGTGCTTAATTTTAATGCTCTTGTTCATTCTCTCTCTCTCTCACACACACACACACATACAACATACACACACAACACACACACACACACACACACAAACACACACACACACACACCACACACACACACACACTCTCTCGCTCTCTCTCTCTTCATTCTCTCTCTCTAGGGCGGCACTTAAGAACCTTAAATAAATTAAATGTACATGCGCTCCTATAAATTCCCGGTGTTCAGTGCCCCTCTTGAGTTATGAAGATCTGAACAGAATGAATAGCCTCTAAATGCATTTTAAAAATGTCTGCACCATCAGTATACCATCACAAAGCAAGAGATTCTCCATAAATAATTACTCGTGAACTCCCCCCCCCAAAAAAACAGGATGGAAATAACCACATTCAACCGTATGTCCATAAAGTCTAGTGAATCATATAGAAAGTTTGGGTGCTAAGTTATAATTTATGTCACCTCACAGACTCCCGTTTTTGTTGGCATTTCCTAGGTGACTACGAAGCTTTGATGAAGGACTATACTAGAGAAGTACTTGATTAAGACTTCGGTTTCGATATCCATTCGATATACTTATCTAGTTTTTTTTTCTGGAATCTTTCTTACA
This sequence comes from Procambarus virginalis, assembly GCA_020271785.1. Classification (NCBI taxonomy): domain Eukaryota; kingdom Metazoa; phylum Arthropoda; class Malacostraca; order Decapoda; family Cambaridae; genus Procambarus; species Procambarus virginalis. The sequence continues at coordinate 14,590,068 of WNGS01061674.1, read as the reverse complement.
GTTGGATGCTGGGTAGTTGTCAGGTTGAGTAAATATTGGAGAAAATATTCAGAAAAGAATTGGCAAATATGTGATGGATTCTCATTTACACACACACACACACCACACACACACACACACACACACACACACCACAACACACACACACACACACACACACACACACACTTTTTCCTGATCACATAAATCTCTAATTTATTAAGAAGCGTCTATGCAGATCTATTTTTTTTTTGACGTTGAGTACTACACTACAGTAAGATAACTTTCTGAAACATGGTCAAGTGTAGACTGCACATGTGTACCTGTGTATCTTCAGCTGTACCTGTGGCTTTACCTGTGTATGTACTTTATATGTAATTGAGTCTAATTATATGCTACACCTGTGAGTGTACCGTGTGGCTACATACGTGAGTATCTCGCTTTTGCTGTCAACAGGAATGTACCGTATGACTTCTTTTGGTAGTACCCTCAATGGACTGTACCATATCCCCGTAATATATGAGCACTACCTGTACCTGCAGGTACGCCCGTAGCAGCACCTCGTACCTTACCTGTCGGAGTACCAGGACCCGAGTCGGGGCAATAAGTCGTGTACCCACTTGATGGGGCATCTCAGTCATTATAGCCTGAACTCTTAAAGAGAGGGTCGCGGTGCCCCTTCGCCGTTACTACACGCGATCTAATAAATTATATCCCTGTTTTTCTCCCGTTTTAGCGAGACTGTTGCAGCCTCGCCTGCGTTGGTGGAGTAATTCACAACGGCGAAAGGCCTCGTTTATTGAGAATTCTTCGTGGGTACGGAATTCTGTTTTTTTTAAGAAATAGCAGCTGTAGGGTAATTACAAGTCAAGTCGTATTTTTTGTTAATACTTAAAAAAATTTTGAATCGATTTTGCAAGAATGATGTGGATTAGTTGTGTATTAGCTTGTTTGATGAGTGCATGGTCTAGTTACACACAGGTACAGACTCGTGTGTGTGTGTGTGTGTGACGAGGAGTCACAATAAAGTGGCTGAAATATGTTGACCAAACCACACACTAGAAAGTGAAGGGACGACGACGTTTCGGTCCGTCCTGGACCATTCTCTAGTCGATTGTGGGTCGACTTGAGAATGGTCCAGGACGGACCGAAACGACGCCGTCCCTTCACTTTCTAGTGTGTAATTTGGTCAACATTACTAGTGAAGACACACTCGCACTCATAAATACATAAAACAACCGGGACACAAGATTAAGAGCCCTCGCAGTGCCGTATAGAAACCCTTCTTCTTAAAAGAGATTCGTGAAGTAGAAGGCACTAGGACGCGCCAGAGAGCAAGAGACTACGTAAAGTAACAATATGGAACAATCAGGAACGTTATGAGGAACAAACGTCCAAATTTAGAGGAACTAAACCTTTCACGATCAGCCAATTGACCGTGTGTCATTGTCGACCATCCTCCGCCAGAAGGAGAGCTAAACAGGTCAAGGACCTCAGCTCCTTAAGGTGATTGCAAATCCAGTTCTCGGCAAAGCTGCATATTGACCCCACTGACGTAGTTTGTCAGCAACGACTTGGCAGAACTAATTGTAAACATAACTAAACACTTCATCGATGCATCCATATTTGTCATGAAGGAAAAAAAAAGATGGTGGAATCTGCCCTAACGACACGGGGTAATAGCTCTAACAGATGCCAGGACAGCTGTGTGATTTGTGTGAAATTTCATGCACATCAGATTTGTTTTTGTACCATATGGCACGAGAGTAGCAGCCTGTGCAGAAGGAGCTTTATCACAACTCTCCTCGAAAATAAACCATAATAAAATAATATTTAAACAAATATTTTCAATCTGGGGAAAAAAATTGTAATATGGAAGCAGTTAGAACTAACCTCATTAGTTTCTCTCCTGTCTTCACAGCTGAATAAGCAGTAATAAAGCAGCAATAAAGCAGAAAATAAAGCAATAATAAAACAATATTAAAAAACTTTCAACCTGGGAGGAAAAAGTATTGTTGTATTGGAAGCAGTTTGAACGACCTTCATTAGTTTCTCTCCTGTCCTCACAGCTGGATACATTAAGGAATTTATAATGTAGTTTCGAAGCATGAAGTAGATTCTGAAGGTGTTTGGCAAAAGGGGGGGCCGAGGAGGGGGGGGGGGATGATCCCCTCCGCTTATTTTTTTCTCCTGCAGAGAGGTCACAAACAATTTGACCAGTGAACTGTGAGCAGGACAATCTTTACACGCATCAGTGAGTGTAGAATGCTGCACACGGCTATTTGATGAACCTCTTTTGCTTGAGAAGGAACTTGTCCGTCACGGTAGGCCATTATCCCCCCACATCACCTGACCCTATATTTCGAATGTCACATTAATTAAGGCCAATTCATACCTAAGAACTGGGTTAATGAAGTGAGGTGAACCGAAGCTATATATGTTTTAACATACATTTGTACTTTTGTTATGTTAATATATATATGTTTGAATATGTCGTGTTATTCGGCTATTGGCAAAAAGTTGGAAATAAAATATAGAAAAACCCTCAAGNGCACATCACCGCCAGGTTATCGAAGGCATCGAACACCACTTGTAGCCGATGGTAAGTGGATTATAATTCTCCTTTGTCTCTCCTTTCTCTGCGTGTGGCGAAAATTGGTCGTGAGGCAAAGCCCAGCCCTTTGTATCGCTCGGTTTCTATGGGGTTTCCCCCTCTTCCTACGCCAGTATATTCTTCTGCTGGCTTATCTATATTGCTTCATGGTGTGTGTAACTAGTGCATGAACGCATAGCAGGATCAAGCGCTTCAGCACGCACGTTATCTTTAACTACCAGTCGTGAGATGAGGATAATCCTGGGATTAAATTTATACCAACAACCGGACATGACGCTTTGCATAGGGAGGACGCAAAAAACAAAGAATAACGAAATATTTCAAACAGGAAAGCCGGAGAGAGAGAGAGAGATAGAGAGATAGATGAGAGAGAGAGAGAGAGAGAGAGAGAGAGAGAGAGAGAGAGACAGAGAGACAGAGAGTCACCCTCTTCTTCCTTCTCTTCCCGCTTGAGAGGAATGCGTATTTCACGAATTATATTCAATTTCCGTATTCCCACTCTCACCCGTGAGGCTTGGCCATGGTGCTTAAAGCATATAGCGATAAACGTCAGTTCTTCAATTATCCAGGCGAGCGGCCGGGGTCAGTGGTTATGGGGAAGATCGAACCATTGGAGGGAACGCATGCAGAACCCACCCATAATAACCTCCCATTCCTCCACTGGTCTCCCTTAACTACGATGATATCACCAAGGCCAGCCCTGATATAGCCTCCTTCTCCCCTATCCCCCTGCTATCATCTGGCATCCCCTAATACCCTGATCATACCGCTCCGGCAACCCCCTAATTGCGACTCCGCTATCCCTGTCAAACTTGACCTTGATAGCACACCACTTGACACTCCCCCCCCCACCGCCCATGTGTTGATATCACACCACCTGGCCACACCAGATAACACACCGCTCTCCTCTTTAATACCAACGAGATGTTCGGTGCGCTAGCCTCGTATTACCGTTGTGATAGCAAGATAACACAGGATTTGTGTGTTTATTTAAACCGACATGTACGGTGATGTATAGGTTCCGCTGCACGAGATCACGCAACTCGTAATGACACACACACACACACACACACACACACACACACACACACACACACACACACACACACACACACACACACACACACACACACACAGGGTCTGGTAGCTGAGTGAACAGCGCGCAGGACTCGTAATCCTGTGGCCCGGGTTCGATTCCCGGACCAGGCAGAAACAACTGGGCAAAGTTTATTTCACCCTGATGCCCCAGTTACCTAGCAGTAAATAAGTGCCTGGGAGTTAGACAGCTGTTACGGGCTGCTTGCGTTATTTTAAGACACATATTGTGTGTGTGTGTATATATATATTTAATGCTAGATGAACACACTCGATCTACTTCTGACTCAAACACAATAAACGAAGCATCACAAGATTACAAAAACCACACCACAGGCCTTATAAAGGTTCACAAAGCCTGAAAAGAATACGAGACAGCCACCAGCTCTCTCCTGCTTGACCTCCCTGACTCCATGTTGACGTTTGGTCCCAGATAATCAGAGGGGCGCCGCCTCCGTCAGCCGTCAGCCTCGCCAGCATCACTCACTCAGTCGCAACAGCTGGATGCTTACGTGGAGATGTTGATGGGTTGGGTCTGGCCACTTGATGTGAGGGGTGACTGGTACAGCCTTGGTGTGGTGGGGTCTAGGGTATATCCTGGAGGTGGAGTGAGCTGAGTCGTCCTTGATGTGGTGGGAGTCATCCTCGATGTGGTATAGTCCTACTCGATGTAGTGGAGTCATCCTTGATGAGGCGAGTAGAGTGCTGACGATCTCGAAAGTATTTTAATAACACTTAACGGCCGTAAAGAGGAAAGAATGAGCATTCATATGTATGTCCGCATGTATTTATATATTTTTACATGTATGTAACACACGTGTTCACGTTTTAAATATCATACTATGCACGTGAAAGAAGTATACTACTATATGTATAACTGTGAAAGAAAAAAAAAGAAGGAAATGGCGATAACACGTGAAATGAATGATGAATACGTGAATGATGAATGACGAGTGAAAATATGCCGCAACACTCACTTGCAGTTTTCAAAATCCACTTTGGAAGTGTTGATTTTTTCCCCCCTTGCCTGACGATATCTTCGAGTGACGCAAATGACATGGAGAGAAAGCTAGGTAGATGCACGGACGCACGTGGACAATGGCTCGGTGAGAGGGTATGTATGTATGTATGCAAGAATAATGATAACGATAAAAGGGTGTTGATAATATTAGAAATTTGTGTAAGGTTGAGAGATCAAGCATTAGACAACTGGCGCCTAGAAAATCAAGGGGACCAAGAGCTAGAAACCGATCCTTCTGCATCAACATGGAAGCTAAGTTTTGTGAAGCATAGCACCAAAATTTTAAAAAGTCACTTTTCAAGAAGATTATTTTAGATAAAGAGAGTTAAGCTCTGAGCATAGCTAACTAAATTTCACATCCCTAGATAATAGAATAAAAAGAAGGGAAATGATTACAACATACAAGATACTGAGAGAGAAATAGGTCAGTTTAACAAGAATTTTCAAACTGGGAGAAAGTAGGATCCAAGGACAGAATAGAAATTTGAATTCCACCCACTTTATCAAAACAATGGGCTGGGAAGTTCACAAACTACAAGTCATACACGATCTACAAAAACTACACAATTCAGCATTTGGACTTACGATCCACCAGGCCTTGTTTGAGGCAATAACTCGGAATCTACTTCGTTCACCTTCAGCCTGAAATGTAAACACTTCATAAATCAACGTAATAACACCTAACCTAACCAATTCATATCTAAGCACTACGGGCTCACCATAGCCCGTGCTACTTGCAACTTTTTATTCCAGGTAGCGAATCTTTAACAACAACCTAACCTAGATCTTACTAAACATAAACCACAATATATAATAATATTTACATGTCAGAAAAAACAGCTTGTTGTTAAACTGTACCGAAGATTCCTCCTATCGTTTTTTCTAAGTAAAAAAATCTGCACTTAGTATTTAACTAATGTCAGTAATTACCTAAATGTCAGTATTTAACTAATAGCTTGTACTGGAGAATGGGTTGGGAGATTGTCCACACTACCCAGTACGGGTAGTGTGGACGATTGGATTGCACTGCAAAAAGAAGAAGTTGTGGAAGCCACCTCCATCCACAACTATAAACCAGACTCGATAATGAAGTGTAACGTTAACAAGAACAGTTAAATGATAACGCAAATAGGTGCACCAACGCTAGTAGATGTACCCACATCTCCCCCCTTCCCCAAGACACTATTAGGTAAGGACTGATAGGTTAAGTACCGACACAATCACCCACCAACACAATCACCACCAACACAATCACTATCCACGTACAACGGCATGATGTAAATAAACCAGGTAAAACTTTATCTATTCCCTTTGATGAATAATGATTAATGATGAATAATGATGAATAATGAGTCACCAGCATGTATGTTTATCTTCGTTGAGTAGTGCTGTGCATCATGATTATGTGAGGAATACTGCCTCATTATCTCACCTCTTATGGGGAGGTAATCGCCTTAGTGTTTTTTAATGTGCAGGTGTAGGAAGATGGGTGAGTGTGTGAGGGTGCCTGTGTAGGGTGTGTCTGTGAGGGTGTGCCTGTGTAGGGTGTGAGAGGGTGCCTGAGTAGGTGTGTGTGTGTGAGGGTTCTTGAATAGGGTGTGAGAGGGTGCTTGTGTAGGGTGTGAGTGTGTGAGGGTGCCTGTGTAGGGTGTGTCTGTGAGGGTGCCTGAGTAGGGTGTGTGTGTGAGGGTGCCTGTGTAGGGTGTGTTGTGAGGGTGCCTGAGTAGGGTGTGTGTGTGAGGGTTCTGAATAGGGTGTGAGAGGGTGCCTGTGTAGGGTGTGTGAGGGCGCCTGTGTAGGGTGTGAGTGTGTAGGCTGTGTATGTGTAGGCTGTGTATGTGTGTAGGGGTGGCTGTATTGTGTCATTGTGCAAGTATAGTGTACAAGCAACGCCTGGCAAGGTGAGGTATTCAGAAGGATTGCATACAATCCTCTGTGACTGTATACAATCCAGAAGATTGGTGATAGGAGCCGAAATTTTTGTACACCTGCTGGGAGAGTTTTCCCAGGTCGCACTTCAGCACATGGGTCCGGTCTCTTTGTATCTATCGTTCGATTGGAGCGAATGGTTTCAGATTCCTCATGCTACGGGTATCTTTTCAATTCATGAAAGAATTCTGTAATCCTCGAGTTCTCTCACGTATTGTAGGAGGGAAGGGGTAGAGGAAGGTAAGAGGTAGAGGGAGATAAGGGGCAGAGGGAGGTAAGGAGCAGAGGAAGGTAAGGAAACCAATATTATTGTCGAGAGTCAATAATATGGTACCGATCTTTAAGAAAGGAGATAGAACTCACTTGTTTCAAATTCTCAGTCAATTAAAGAAAAATTACTCCAGTCAGTAATCGCAAAAGTCACTTTCTACATTTTGAAATTACAAGTAACATAAATAGACGTACGATCCCTTGATTGTTTCAAGCGTAGGTTAGACATAAATATATAAATGAGTTAGGGGGGATATGAATTGGAGCTGCCTCGCATGGGCCAAAATAGGCCTTCTGTTGTTTCCTTAATTATTATGCCCTCATGTTAGGATCGGTCTTCAGCTGTTGAATCCTTGTCGTTCCACCTTCTGATTATCTAATGTAACGACTCCTGCCCTATGTAGTTGGTTTCTAACAACTTATCGTCTCTACCAATCAACTTTCTCAAAACTTCTAAACAAAATAGAGTCTCATACTTCTGATTGTGTGTGTTCCTATCACCTATGCTTTATTGTTCTAATATTAGTATTACTTATGGCTGCATCATCTCTCTCTCTCTCTCTTCAAACATCATTTGGTCCAGGTCTTTCAAAATTTATTCGTAAATTATCCCATATATTTTGGGTACCATTGCAAGCTTTTGTATATTTATATATTTCTTGTGTTCTCTTGTGGTTCTCTTGTGTTCTTCCCTCTGTTGTGAACAGAATAGAGGGAAGAGAGGGGGAGGAAATTAAGAGCGGAAAGAATGGGATGAAAAAGAGCGGAGAAAAATTGAGAATGGAGAAAGAAGAGAAGTGTATTCGAATGCAGTACTGATCCATCTGCTCTGAAAACCAATTTCCTAGCCCAATCACTTCTCTTCTATCACAATGCTTGAAGCACCTCCACCAGCTCTGGCGCGAGAGGAAGGCGAGAAGGAGGAGTTTCAGATCCTTCGTAATGATTATGAGACTTGTTTCAACCAAGTTTCATTTCAAGAAACCGATAACAAGTCAATGAATCTTAAGTAAAAGTGCATTGTTAGCGCTGACTCCGCCGGTTTCCATAAAGGCTATTATATGCAGTGACTTTTGATAAATCACTGCTCGACACTGTAAGCAATAATATCTATCACAAACGAGTTAAATTGAAAGTGTAAATTTCTACTGTTTACTCAAATTTACTTAAAATAACATTCCATTCACCTGGGCTGTAGGAGTTTCGAACGATGGAACCTACGCATGTGAGGGCGAAACTCTATCGATTGAGCTATGGAGAAGTCTTAAAAAGGAGTTATTTTTTTACTTACTATAAGATAACCTGCTAATCTGTACCACAAGTTGCTCATTGCTCCCGTCCCATCCCAAATCCTTATCCTGACCCCTTTCAAGTGCTATATAGTCGTAATGGCTTGGTGCTTTCCCCCTGATAGTTCCTTTCTTCATTGGGACTTGGATTGTCTCACCGCATAAAAACGGCGGACGAAACGTGCAAATTACTATTTGCTATTTATGAGTATATATGTGTGATTATTTTGTCAGATAGTAGTAAATAATAGCAACGATTTGTATTAGGTCCCCCAGAGGCTAGTGTCGGTTTAATCTTGTATCAGGGTCGTTTGAGTGGCATTCACATGCGCTATAGGAATAGTGACGCATTTACTAGCTTTCTCCCTACTAGCTCCGTGCATAATTAAATAGCCCTTGTCGTTGTAAACATGATTTGAATTAAATATTAATATTGGCATTGTTAGCTCTGGGTACTGAAGCCACACCTGGCTAGCAGAGGCTCAGGTGAGCCTCTTATTGATACAGATAAACGTACAGAAAAAGGGTTCTGGCTTGCTATAAATAAATTTGATAAGATTGCTCAGTAAATAATATAATAGTAGCAAAGACCGACAATAATTAACAACAACAATTGTTTAGTAATAAAATAATAATAAAAAAATAATAATATTTAGCAATATAATTAACATATAAATAATAATAATAACAATAACAATGCAAATAATAACGCAAATCAAATATAAATGATAATAAGTATTATTATTATTCAAAATCCTTTAAAACAATAAATTTCGGATATTGGAGAATTTATGTTCTTATGATAAGAGTCTAGTTCATAAACAATGTAAAAAAAAAATGGTCTCAATGACGAGAAAATATTCACCAGACTCACACAAGATGATGGTTGAGATTTACGAGGGCTGCGTGGGCAACTCTCGGCCGTGGTGAGGTTTAGAGCCCTAGAACACGGCTTAATGGGTGACGTGGGTGGGTTGGGGGAGGGAACACGGTGACCTCCTATTGTCAACGTTTATATAACAGCTACTTGTACCACTCCTTCCAAGTTGGTGGTCTTGGTGCTGGAGGTCCTGGTCCTGGTCCTAGAGGTCCTGGTGCTCCTGGTCCTAGAGGTCCTGGAGGTCCTGTTGGTCCACACGCGAAATGCCTCAGACTTGGGAGCTTGAAAGAGGGAGAGAAAGACACTCGAATCTCCCCTGAGATTCTTATATTTAGTGATTCGAGGCGTGTTTAAGGCCATTACTCTCTCCTGCTGCCTCGCTGACAAGCTGTGGCGACAGCCATAAGTTATACTACACACTAAATAAAAAATAATAATTCACTATCTCTCGACACCTCACCTTAGTGAGCCCTAGATAAGAACTTGTACAGGGCAAGACCTAAGGAGCTATATTCTCGTTTGAGATGATGTCAACATCTAACGGGCACCAAAGGAACAAAAAAATAAGTTACATTCTCGTTCAAATGGTGTTAATATACACAAAAAATTAAATCAAGATCTCTGATAATTGCTTCGTTCGATCATCTCTCTCTCCAGATCGGTCTCAAGATAGTGACAAGAGGAGGCTAAGTGGTACATAAGGACACGCCTCCAGTAGCTCTCGTCAGGTGTTTCTGCCTTCGGATCAGGGAGGATTGATTATAGTTCGCCCCTGTTCACCCAGCAGTAATTGGGGACCTGGTAATAAACCGATTGGCGGATCTTGTTCCAGGGAGATTTTGTTGTTGGGTAATGCTATACACGAGCTATGGGTAGGGAAAGCTCTAAGCCTACTTATAGGACTCATCTGTCGCATAATCCTGTATGAACAAGTGTTCAAAAACGTGTTCATTATGCCAGTCTGTGGTATTCAACCGGCCAGAGGAACCGCTCAAGCACGGGCACCAAAGGAGCAGTGCTCGCTCATCCGGCCATATAGGGCACTACCACAGCCGGATGTCAGCACGGGGTGGAGGGAGAGAGATTTCGCATCTAAAAAAAAAAAAAAAAACACGCAACGTATCATCGTGATGTTTTACTTAGGTTCTTGGTGGTTAAAAATATGAGGCGAGGGAACAAACACGAGCACAGATCCTTGTTTGCAATATCAAGGACTGCTAATTGAGCTTTTATAAAGTTTACATATCTGCAGCATCACCAGCTATGAATCTTACACCCAGCCCTACACCACTATCCCACACACCCCTCCCCCTTTTCCACCCCGTCAAAACAAACACACACACACACACACACACACACACACACACACACCACACACACCACACACACACACACACACACAACACACACACACCCACGGTGCATCACTCACTTGCCCGTTTCAACATTTGCCTCTTGCATATGCATAATGTTGCAAAATTCACACGACCCTCTAATGAGTGTCCTGAATTCTCAATTAATATGTAAATTCGGTATTGTTTGTTCGTGCCTTCCTGACTGCCTTAAATTATATTGAGATCATGAGATACTGACTCAGTAAGACAGTGGAAGAATGTGTTCAGGGAAATGTCTTAAATCTTAACCCGATCACCTGGTTTGTGAGACAAGTGTGAGCCCGAGACTGGTATGATAAAATGAATGAGCAAGATATATATGTAAAAGTGTGTGTGTGTGTGTTGTGTGTGTGTGTGTGTGTGTGTGTGTGTGTGGTGGTGTGGGTGTGTGTGTTTGTGTGTGTGTGTGTGTGTGTGTGTATTGTGTGTGTGTATGTGTGTGTGTGTGGTGTGGGTGTGTGTGTGTGTGTGTGTGGTGTTGTGTGTGTGTGTGTGTGTGTGTGTGTTTGAGGAATGAGAGAGGAGAGAGAGAGGAGAGATGGGGAATGGAGAGAGAGAGACTGAGAAAGATTGAATTTCATGTGCAATTTGCATCAGCATCTAGGAAGGAGTTCGCACGAATCTTTGTTTCGCGAATATTTTTGCATAAAATATGTTCGTTTTATGTATGTGCTATTCAATCATGACAGCTAACATACCCTTGAGGCCGTACATGAGCTCTTGACCAAGGAAATTGTGTGGTGCGTTCTCCCTATCTTCACAGAGACAAATTGCAGCTACACTTCCGCTTAACATCTTTATCTCTTTTCCTTTATGCTTCTCCTTCTCTGCGTCCCCGACCTTGTGTAAGCACCCGACTTCGGATGAGCCCTACACAAAATTCTGCTTCGCTATTCGCTGTTCTGTTAAACCAGTTAATTCCACTGACACAAATAAAGTTTGATCTAGATGCTCTAGATATGTCATCTCATAGATGCTTTGCCTCGATTCTGTGTATGTTTGGTAGCCTGTATCTCCTATTATTAGATTTGTACCTTTTTCGTTTAATTCTAACCAAATTGTTAGAATTAAACGACATCACTGACGTTTTTTATATCTCGGTTTTGATTCCTTCTTTGACATTACACTTCAAATTCTCCCTGACATGTATGGCTACTCCTCCTCCTCGTCTAATATGCCTGTCTGTATGAAATATGTTAAATCCTTTTATTTGATATTCAGCTACTAGTTACCTGTTGTCAATATTTATCCGGTAATTGACTGTTATTGCAATAATATCTCTGTTAATGTTAACTATCAGGGAGACACAGATATGTCAAAATTCAGGGTGTCAGAATTCCATATTTAGGTACAATAAGTTATTATATTAGGAAAGAACTTGGGAATATTCAAAGACATACCTAACTGCAAGTTTCCAGTTCGTGTTTGGTAACAATAACACTATTGGAAACTACTTAAAACGTACAGATCCATTACCCTTTGAATTCAAATCTTGTGTTGTTTATCTGTTTAAGTGTTCGAACTGTAACGATCGATATACAGCTCGTCCTCATCAACAAAGACCCAAAGTCCATTCCATGCACCCGCCAAACCCGCTGTTTATGAATGAAAAACGGTTTACACACGACTCACAACTGTTGACGTTCGAACACTTCCGGAACAAGTGCTTCACTGACGACTTTTGTTCGAACCACAACGCTGTAAATGCTTCACCCACGTACTACAAATACAAATAATCGCCAACAGAACCTAAACACCTAACCTAACCAATGCCTAAATATGCATAGTATGCTAATATAAAACAATATTAATATCAATATGAGAAAATTCCTTTTTTGAATTAACAGCATGTTATAATTGATGAATGCATCTTTGGGGTCGACCGCTGGATGGAATGGACTTGGTCTGTGGCCGGGTTGCCTTCAGACGTCCTGCGGGTTCACTTGAATCTCAGGATGTATAACTTATGCCATGTCGTGGTCCAGAGGTAAGGTGAGCGGCTAGGGAGTACTCATTTCAAGGGTTCGAATCCTCCGCATTGCTCCAATAAATCTTCTTCTTCTTCCTCTTCCTGGTTCCTATAATAAATTTCTCACAAATTCATCACGTTAATCTAATTTTCTTTTTGATAATTATTACTAATTGAACAAAAAAATTTTTTTACCGTCTTTATTGCCTTTAAAAAAAAATGCGTTTGTATATTTTGCTAAAATAAAGCAGCTTTCTCGATGTCGACATCAGAAACAGTCAAGAAAATTTTATTATCTTAAAGACACTGATAAATGACATTGTAATTAAAATTGCCTAATATTTTTACTAGGCACATACATTATGCAAATGATCGCACATAACAACCGAGTTGATCCTGCAGCTTTAGATTGTTAAACACTGCACTTGTTCTGTCCAGGACAAAGACAGATATTACCTGGCTGGAGGAGGGCATAGCTTTGACCAAACACAGAGACCAGCTCGGCGTGATGCGGTTTTATTGCAAGATCTAATTCATTCTCTTCATTATCTTCATGCAAATCTTGCAGAGAACGATATTAATGCACCTGTTTATGTATTTTTTCGAGGAGCATGGAGAGTGGGTTTGGGCATCCAAGATGAGCATACATAGTGGGTGTGGGCATCCGAGATGAGCATACATAGTGGGTTTGGGCATCCAAGATGAGCATGAAGGTGGGTGTGGGCATCCAAGATGAGCATATAGTGGGTGTGGGCATCCAAGATGAGCATGGAGAGTGGTTGTGGGCATGGTATATGAGCACTCTAGAAAGGAGAGTTACCGCGAGTTCCTACATGGACTGCCATACGTAACAGTACGATACACAGCAACTGGCAGAAGGTGCTAAGAATAACCCTAAATAACATTAAAGGATTTCAAATAACAGGACAAAAAAATCCAGTTTGCCAATAAAGTTTCGAATATTGGGTGGTGGATTTACCTAGGTAACAAGGCCAGTAAAGTGTCTGCTGCTTAATATCTCTTTGGAGTGTAAGAAATGTGTGAAAATTGAACCAAAGAGCGTTTCCAAACTCTTTATAGGGATATATGACGGTGCAAAACCGGTGATAATACGTGCCTCTCTCTCTCTTTCTCTCTCCTTCCCACGTCGACTACTATTCCATTGTTTATAAACCTCGCCAACGAGATAGGTGCTTGCACCAATTGATCAAGATAAGCAACTTAGAGCGAGAGCTTCAATTTGTGAAGGAAAACGGCAAGGTGTAATAAAGGTTATCATAAGCCAGCTGTAAGTATCCCCCTTGACAATATCAATGTGACTACAGTATATATATATATATATATTATATATATATATTTATATATATATATATTATATAATATATATATATATATATATGGTTGTTGCTACCAGCGGTTCCAGCAAAGGGAACCCCAGTTGTGCAGACCTGACAACAGCCAAAAACGCCCCAGATTGAGTCACCCTGCAGCCATGGAGGGAAGGTAAACAGGTCGTATGGGACTACACCTGTGTATCTACACTGTCTGATACCTATCTACCTTACAGCACAGCAGAGGGAGGCGGGGCAGCCACCTTCAGGGAGACCCAGAAAACCAACAAGTACAGGGACCTAGAACGTTGTTACAGGTTTGTGCCGATAGGCTCTGAGACTCTGGGCGCCTGGGGTAAATGTGCACTTAAGATCCTAAAGAAGTGGGTGAGGAACTCATTAGGAAAACTAAAGACTCAATAGCGGCCAGTTCCCTGTTCCAGCGCCTCAGTGTCGTAGTCCATAGGGAAATGCGTGCTGTATTCTGGGTAAGCACCCGACCTCCGAAGAGCTGGATGAGGTCTTCGAACAGTGGTTACGTGTGTGTGTGTTTTCTGTAAACTGTAACAATGTAATAAAATAAAATTCATAAAAAAGAAAAAAATTGAAGAAAATATTAAAGTGTTCCGTGAGAATCCACAAGATCTTCTCTGAATACTCTTTATTTTCTGCTTCGAGGCTATGGGTCCCTACAATTGCACCAGAGGTGGTACCCCCTATTTATATATATATATATTATATATATATATATATATATATATATATATATATATATATATATTTAATATATATATTATATATATATATCTATAATATATATATATATATATATATATATATATATATATATATATATATATGACAGTGTCAGACCACGGAGGAAAATTGAAACAGGAATTTCCTTAAGTACTTTCGTATATTAATACATCTTCAGAAGGACTCCTTCTGAAGATGTATTAATATACGAAAGTACTTAAGGAAATTCCTGTTTCATTTTCCTCGTGGTCTGACACGGTCACATTTTTAATCACGTGTTTATTTTCGTGATTTACACCCACACACACACACACACACACACACACACACACACACACACACACACACACACAACACACACACACACACACACACATATATATCTATATCCATATATGTATATATAATATAATTTTGGTAGCAGTCTTTCACTTTGGTAGAGAGAAGACCATGTGTAGTGAAAGAAGGAAGGAAACATGTGGAGTAAAATACAAATTAATGAGTAAAATGGTGACCATCAATGGGGCGATTGAAGGCCATGTATGAAGGGAGGGGTTGGGTGGGGAAGGTTTAAAACGAAACAAAAGTTTGTAGCCGCGTTCAACAGCCTGTTGACCAGTCCAGCAACTAGGAGGCCTAGTCGAGGACCGGGCGCGGCGACGCTAAACCCCGAAATCCACCGCAAGGTAACAGGGTTGGGGGTGGGATGGTGTTTTTTCTTTCAGCTCTCCATGCTAAACGCCGGTCGGAAGCATCCTTGTAGGAGGGTGATACATCATCGTAAAAAGAAGGTATCCAGTCTCGTCTCGCAACGCCCCGTTTTATTTTGAGTAAATACCTTGTAAACCATCCCTAAACGGTCTCTTAGCGTCTGGAGCGTTGCTTTATGTTATTGGTTGTTATCAAGATAACTATTTTACGCTTGCATGCCCTGCTAGGGATGCCGGCACGCGAGATCACCCGCCCAGATAATCCTCACAAGACTGTTGAGACACTCCGTTCATCACGAACCTCAGGGAAAGAACTGCGGTCCACCGCAGTTCTTGATGATTCCCTGACTTCAGAGAACCCTTTGAGATTAGGCATCGATTCCGAAATTATGGAAATGCTGAAAAGAGGATTTTTTTTTTGTAATATTTCAACAATATTATAGTCGAGATCTGCATTTTAGAAGAGGAAAAAATTATGGAAATGCTAAAAAGAGGAAAAACATTTTTTTTTTAATATTTTTGAACACTATTATAGTCGAGATCTGCATTTTAGAAGAGGAAAAAATTATGAAAATGCTAAAAAGAGGAAAAACATTTTTTTTTTTTAATATTTTGAACACTATTATAGTCGAGATCTGCATTTTAGAAGAGGAAATTTTTTTTTAGAAATGCTAAAAAGAGGAAAAACCTTTTTTATTTTAATATTTTCAACAATATTATAGTCGAGATTTGCATTTTGAAGGGTAATTAAAGTGACATCTGAAGCCCTTAAGTTGAATGACAACTTGTACTTGCGGTTCTAGAGGAGATATCTCCTACTTCTTACTGGGATGCTGCGGACTTCTTGAGCAGTTACTTCCTTCGTGGTTATGTAATTATCTCGCACACACACACACAAAAACGAGGATAAATGGTTCGCAGACCCAGCATCGTGAGAGAGATTTAATTACCCCTAGCATCGTGAGTTTTGTTGCACACAAAGGCCCCTCATGCCACCAAATTTTTGCAGCGTTTTCATTTTACGAGTGTCTTTAAAATTCCTATAATTGTTTGTTCTCAATGGGACCGACAGTGAGGAGAGAACACCATTTATCTTGGAGAAATGCTCCGCAGCTCTCTGGATAACTGCTCGAGCTGCAAATCAGGGAAAAAAGAAACACCGTTTGTCTGGGAGAAATCCTCTGGAACTTAGGGAAAATACTCGAATTTTAATATTATACTAAAGCAAAGAAAGAGGGAATAACCAAATTTGATTAGTTAGTTTTTTTCAGCAGGTATTAAACAATTCCGTAAACACACATACCTTCAGCTGGTAGTATTTATTTGATTGGTGTTCCTGAATTCTCTCGGCTACAACTAGTTTCTAAGGGAATTTTGCTTTTGTCGTTTTGCAACACATCTACTCTGGTCTAATGCTAGCATTTGGTTAGTTAGGTTTGGTTGTGGTTGTTTATTTATATGTCTTGAGGTTTTTGCTATGTTTTACTTCATGTTGTAATTGGCCTCTTGTTCAACAAGAATCATTTTAAAGTTATATTTAGATGTTAAGAATTCTTGAATTTACTCAATATTTATGATCCTTGGCAATTGGAGTGATGCATGTGCTTATATTTTAATGCTTCTTGTTCATTCTCTCTCTCTCTCACACACACACACACATACACACATACACACACACACACACACACACACACACACACACACACACACACACACACCACACACACACACACACCTCTCTCTCTCTCTCTCTCTCTCTCTCTCTCTCTCTCTCTCTCTCATTCTCTCTCTCTAGGGCGGCACTTTAAGAACCTTTATAAATTAAATGTACATGCGCTCCTATAAATTCCCGGTTGTTCAGTGCCCTCTTGAGTTATGAAGATCTGAACAGAATGAATAGCCTCTAAATGCATTTTAAAAATGTCTGCACCATCAGTATACCATCACAAAGCAAGAGATTCTCCCATAAATAATTACTCGTGAACTCCCCCCCCAAAAAAACAAGGATGGAAATTAACCACATTCAACCGTATTGTCCATAAAGTCTAGTGAATCATATAGAAAGTTTTGGTGCTAAGTTATAATTTATGTCACCTCACAGACTCCCGTTTTTTGTTGGCATTTCCTAGGTGACTACGAAGCTTTGATGAAGGACTATACTAGAAAAGTACTTGATTAAGACTTCGGTTTCGATATCCATTCGATATACTTTATTCTAGTTTTTTTTTCTGGAATCTTTCTTACAGTTTGGATGCTGGGTAGTTTGTCAGGTTGAGTAAATATTGGAGAAAATATTCAGAAAATGAATTGGCAAATATGTGATGGATTCTCATTTACACACACACACACACACACACACACACACACACACACACACACACACACACACACACACACACACACACACCACACACACACTTTTTTCCTGATCACATAAATCTCTAATTTATTAAGAAGCGTCTATGCAGATCTATTTTTTTTTTGACGTTGAGTAACTACACTTCAGTAAGATAACTTTCTGTAACATGGTCAAGTGTAGACTGCACATGTGTACCTGTGTATCTTCAGCTGTACCTGTGGCTTTACCTGTGTATGTACTTTATATGTAATTGAGTCTAATTTTATGCTACACCTGAGAGTGTACCGTGTGGCTACATACGTGAGTATCTCGCTTTTGCTGTCAACAGGAATGTACCGTATGACTTCTTTTGGTAGTACCCTCAATGGACTGTACCATATCCCCGTAATATATGAGCACTACCTGTACCTGTAGGTACGCCCGTAGCAGCACCTCGTACCTTACCTGTCGGAGTACCAGGACCCGAGTCGGGGCAATAAGTCGTGTACCCACTTGATGGGCATCTCAGTCATTATAGCCTGAACTCTTAAAGAGAGGGTCGCGGTGCCCCTTCGCCGTTACTACACGCGATCTAATAAATTATATCCCTGTTTTTTCTCCCGTTTTAGCGAGACTGTTGCAGCCTCGCCTGCGTTGGTGGAGTAATTCACAACGGCGAAAGGCCCCGTTTATTGAGAATTCTTTGTGGGTACGGAATTCTGTTTTTTTTTTTAAGAAATAGCAGCTGTAGGGTAATTACAAGTCAAATCGTATTTTTTTGTTAATACTTAAAAAAATTTGAATCGATTTTGCAAGAATGATGTGGATTAGTTGTGTATTAGCTTGTTTGATGAGTGCATGGTCTAGTTACACACAGGTACAGACTCGTGTGTGTGTGTGTGTGTGTGTGTGACGAGGAGTCACAATAACGTGGCTGAAATATGTTGACCAAACCACACACTAGAAAGTGAAGGGACGACGACGTTTCGGTCCGTCCTGGACCATTCTCTAGTCGATTGTGGGTCGACTTGAGAATGGTCCAGGACGGACCGAAACGACGCCGTACCCTTCACTTTCTAGTGTGTAATTTGGTCAACATTACTAGTGAAGACACACTCGCACTCATAAATACATAAAACAACCGGACAAAGATTAGAGAGCCCTCGCAGTGCCGTATAGAAACCCTTCTCTTCTTAAAAAGAGATTCGTGAAGTAGAAGGCACTAGGACGCGCCAGAGAGCAAGAGACTACGTAAATTAACAATATGGAACAATCAGGAACGTTATGAGGAACAAACGTCCAAATTTAGAGGAACTAAAC
>WNGS01061674.1:14550833-14570173 GCA_020271785.1 Procambarus virginalis | reverse complement strand
AATAATAAAAATCAAGCGCATGTCAAGCATACAATGCAAGCACAAGCGGAGCAAGAAGGTGCCGAACATGACTGAAAGAATTAAGCGAGAGAGAGCGCGCACAAGCGGCTCCAAACCTTTAATGCCTCCAGATTCAACTGACGTATCAATCATGTGGCTTCCCGCTGGTCTATGCCAACAGATACTGATGGCTTGGGGGTCAACCAACGACCCACCCACCAGCTAGCCAGCCAACCACACGTCAATCAGCCAGCTGGCTGTCAAGACGGCTAGCCATTCATGCCAGGGTAGCAGGCCAGATAGCCAGCCAACTGGTCAGGCATGACTCCAAGCTACAAATTTGCCTACCGGCAAACTAGCCAACCATCAAGCAAGCCAGCCAAATTATCTGGAGAATCTTATCATTCAACCTTGTCATTTCCCAGAACTGAGAAATCTCATCCATTTAGAAAATAAATCGCACCAAAAAACATTATATCTTCAAGTTCTTCATGAGAGTCGAACTTACTAAAGTTGGAGTTCTCTCATCAGAAGGAATTCCTGTTCATATCTGGGAATTACGACCACATTTTGTTATTACATGCATTATCAAAAATTTGTATAAAATTATATATATATTTTAAACCTAGAAGGGGTACCACCTCTGGTACAAGTGTAGGGACCCATAGCCTCGAGAAGAAAAATAAAGAGTACTCGGAGAAGACCTTGTGGATCCTCACTGAACACTTTGATATTTTCTTCTCCTACCACCCCTATTCTTTTGGTATGTGTGTATATTTATCTAACTTTATTTGAAAATGTCATTAACAAAAAAGTTACAATATATATATACTTATATAAACATAACTTAATGTTTATTCGGGAAGATTGCTTGTGATCTTCACGTTGTGAGTTTTTGTGAGTTTTAAGAATATACAAGAATAAGGATATAATCTGCAGCCAAGTGCATTCATGTTCTTCTTTCCTATTCTGTAAAAAATCGTGCCATGCTGACCCTATTGCATGACTTCAACATACTCCTGACCTACACTTAGTGCTTGCAACATTTAAATGGATTTTTTTATTTCTTGCAGTATTGAATGACCATATTGCAAGAGAGAGAGAGAATGTATTTTTGCAGCCATCAAACGGTTCTCATAAAACACTCATATATTACTCGTTAAATTCTGAGATGTATATTCACGCAAGTATTGTCATATCCTGTTGTATATTCAAATATGCTGGTATTCTCGTATGATCGATGTTTCCTAGCATCGCTCGATATATTCTGATATATACATGTATGTAAAATGATAGAATCATTCGGTAATCATGCATCGATTCATTCTCGCCTCACACAGTATACTTGTAGTATACACAGTATACATACCACAGCTTGAGGTGATGCCAAGATTAGATCAGGTGATTGACACCTCACCTGGCTGATCCAGGTGATCTTCCTCACCTGATCCAGGTGATCTTCCTCACCTGATCCAGGTGATCTTCCTCACCTGATCCTGGTGATCTTCCTCACCATGCTCGATATGCTCTCAACAGCTTGACTACCCAAGCATACCTCATCTGTGATTGGCGAGAGGAAGAATCGCCGCAATTACTTCTCTTAAACGTTCGATTAAAGTACGGCAAGCGGTTCCATTATTTAACGCTAATTGCTCGGTAACAGCCAAGGAGGTAGTTAAGGGGGGTGGGGTGTATACCTCACTAAACGCCTCGTCGATTCGTGCGAGCTTGGGAACGAGACTGCTCACCAGGCTTCATTTGTCAGTTCATGTGTGTAATAGAGTTTAAGAGAGAGTTTCGTGGTGTTCTGCGTGGGGTCGAGATGTCGAGATTAGTGATGTGGGAGCTGTAAATATTTTAATGCATGATTGTGGACGTGAATTTCATTATGGCTGCGTTACCATTAGTTGTTAGTTTATGTGTGTGTTGTACTACGCATGGTGTAGCATAGTGTGGGTGATGAATAGTGGGTAAGTGTGATATTTTATGTTTGTCTTCATAGCTCAGGTTATTAATCTGATAGGAAGACCTTTCAATGTATATTTGGGAGCTGTGTACGCTGACAGTGGTCTCGCGTACGTTGTGTATGCTTGTAGCTGGTTCATAAACTGTGTTAAGTGTCCTGAAAGACTCGTGTTTGGTATCACCGAAAGCTGGAAACTTTGAGACTGGAAACAATTCTCCCTGGCACTGAAAACTTTTTTGTTTGAACTGAAAACTTTCTTGTTGGCACTGAAAACTTTCTTCCTAGCACTGAAAACTTTCTTGCTGGGACTGAAAACTTTCTTCCTAGCACTGAAAACTGTCTTTCTGCAACAAGAGTATGCTGTACGCAGGAAAACAGCATAATAGACGGAACGTGTGGGTGCAGCGTCGACGAGGCCAGCAGCACAATGGGGGGGAATTTAGACTTCAAACGGACGCTAACAATGACTATAGGTCAAACGGCTGAGGTCAGGTCGGGGGTCATAACGGCGCACGAGTTAACGGTGCTGAAAGTTACGTTGCGGCCTTGCTATACCATGTGGATTACTACTACTACTACTACTACTACTACTACTACTACTACTACTACTACTACTACTACTACTACTACTACTACTACTACTACTACTACATCAAAGGACGCCAAATGATGCACTTCATTCA
This sequence comes from Procambarus virginalis, assembly GCA_020271785.1. Lineage (NCBI taxonomy): Eukaryota > Metazoa > Arthropoda > Malacostraca > Decapoda > Cambaridae > Procambarus > Procambarus virginalis. The sequence continues at coordinate 14,567,524 of WNGS01061674.1, read as the reverse complement.
TTGAGACGCCGAACGAACATGAGATGAAGTGAAGACTTGAGAATGGAGACTGAGAGAGTGGATGATCGTGTGTGTATGGTGCGAGAGAATTCTTCAAGTCTCGGGAAGGCAGGAAATGTCAAAAAAGACCTTTTGAGAGTTTAAGCACTGACATGAACGGCTCTCTCTCGTGTTTGTCACATTACTTTTTTCAACTCGGTCTGCCTCTATTAGGGATCCGTAGTAGGAAGGGAAGGGAAATATCAGGAGAGAGCACCTGGCCATTACGATTCTATGTAGCACTTGGAAGGGGTCAGGATAAGGATTTGGGGAAGGAATCTACCGTCCATCCCAAGTGTTATATGGATTGATGATTGAATGGATAAATTGATAGATGGATAGACAGGGATAAATGCATGAATAGATGAATGGGCAGATAGACAAATCGGAGACTATGGACAAAGTTTGAATATCAGGATATTACTGTTCATTTTCCTGAGATCAGTGAACATTGGTGTGTATTACTAAAAGAATTATTTATTTTCATTTTTATTGAAATGTTTAGTGTAGCTGGCGGGCAGTGCCAAAAGACATCGTGGGGCACAGGTGATCCTGATACGCTGGTCTCTTTTAATTCTGGTGACACCGAGCAGCCTATGTTCATCCCATACCCCAGACTACTCCCTCTGCCAAGTTGGATTGAGGCTAGCAGCCTCTGACTTTGTAGGCCAAGTGTCTGGCCTCCTACTTTGGACAATCATATATTCTTATTGTCTAGATAATTGCCGGTTCCATCTCTGGCTGTGTTCGCAAGGACCCTTCGCCTCGGAGAAGACAATATATACCACCTGAAGGAGAATTGTAAGCCTCCTTTCCCTGTCTCATCCAATATATATATATATATATATATATATATATATATTATATATATATATATATCTATATATATATATATATATATATATATATATATATACATTAGTGGGGTGAAACACAGAACATGGAAAACGGGGTATAGATTTGTAGAAGTAGAAGTCGGGTCCCTATAGAACTGCAGAAGGCCTATTGGCCCCATATTTCTTGATGTTTCTATATTGGAGCGAGTCTTGAAGTGGGTAGAATATAGTTGTGCGTTAATTGGGCTGTTGATTGCTGGTGTTGACTTCTTGATGTCTACACATCAAGAAGTCAACACCAGCAATCAACAGCCAATTAACGTACAACTATATACTACCCACTTCAAGACTGCGCTCCAATAGAAACATCAAGAAATATGGGCCAATAGGCCTTCTGCAGTTCTATTGGGACCCGACTTCTACTACTACAAATATATTATATATTATTATATATAATATATTATATATATATATATATATATATATATATATATATATATATATATATATATATATATCAGCTATATCAACCACTAGTGCCGTTAATATGCACTAAGTGGTACCGTTCTCGGTTCGATGCTCCTTAAGTACCGCTCAAGGTGCTTGTCAGCTGCACCCCTGTTGAGGGGGGGATGGGGGGAGGGGATGTCCGGTTCATCACCACTTATAAGGTCCTCGATCCTCTTCTTCCTAAGGTGAGGAGACAATTATAGTGTGCTTGCGGTGATCTTCAATACTGAGCCAAGTGACTGGTTTTCGATGTTTACTGTTGTTAGAGAAGGTTCATGTTATCTTATTCTGCTTTCGTGAATGTGTCGTTAATTGAAGAGTCTCTCTCTCTCTCTCTCTCTCTCTCTCTCTCTCTCTCTCTCTCTCTCTCTCTCTCTCTCTCTCTCTCTCTCTCTCTCTCTCTCTCTCTCTCTCTCTCTCTCTCTCTCTCTCTATCTCTCTCTCTCTCTCTGGTGTAAGTTTAAGATCCTCATCTCCCTTCGTAAGATCAGATGATTCTCCTCAAATGTGAAATTAGTTATTAAAGATCCTCTCTTCTCTGCCATGAGATTAGTTGAAGATCCTCCTTCATGAGATTAATCGAAGATCTTCCCCCATGAGATTAGTTGAAGATCCTCCCCCATGAGATTAGTCGAAGATCTTCCCCTGTGAGATTAGTTGAAGATCCTCCCTCCATAAGATCAGTTTAAGATCACAAGGGTAATATCCCCGGAGTATGTGTCACTGGTGACAAGTGTTGGTGAACAACCCCCATGATTGTTGTAGGTTTCATAACCATAGGACGACAAGTGTTCCTAATCCAGCCTCTTTACTGAACTTATTAAGCACAATTATTGTACACTAAACGCTGATTGTTTTATTGAATTTTTGTACGTCGTCCTCTATTATAACGTCTGTTATAATAGCGGACGCGTTGATTTTATTTTAGGAATATAACAAGAAAATTATATTTAGGAAATGGGAAAATGAGATTTTAATAATAATTCGCCTTTTGTTATCGAGAGTTAGGTGTTGCTTCCGCCAGACGCTGATGTTTTTGACGAGGTGTGTGTGTGTGTCTTTGGCCAAACATCTTCTCTCTTTCGCCAGCTCCTTCTCTCGGGCAAAATAACTAGCTCTCGTTCCGTAAATGTGAGACATGACCACCTCAAAGTTCCTGGACACACACACTGCTCTTGCTCACTTTGTTTATGCATTAAATACACTGGCCAAGGCCATGCTTACAGATGACCATCACTTAATTGGTGGTTCATTAAATGAGCAGGATAGCAAACGACACAGAGACCACTAGAGTAAACAAACTCATTTGCACTGAGATGCAGAAAATATTGGTGGATAAACAGAAGCGAGGTTATCACTCCTTGGAAAGTCTTCCTTGAGAATGATAACGTGGACGGAAAGTAATCGATATATGTTAGTCTATGATCCAAAGTGATAGTGTAGTAGTGGTGATGGTAAATAGTAATTTAGTTAAGGAATTATAATATCTCCCAGAAGGCAGAATCTTCCTTAGTCAATGACAGTCTCGCTTCATGCAGTTCGGCGTTTAATCCCCGACGGTTCACATGTGGTTGGGCACCATTCCTTTCCCTCTCGTCCCATCCTAAAAAAAAAAAAATCCTGACCCCCTCTTTTCAAGTGTAATATAGTCGTAATGGCTTGGCGCTTTCCCACTGATAGTTTCCTCCCTTCACTAACCTGCCAGATATGCCTATAGCCAAAACCAATTTCCTCTACTACTACATCACCTTGTCTGGTCTGATGACTGTGCTGACCGTTCATAAACTTTTAGTAAACTTTAGTTAAATTTGGCTAACCAAATGTTAACCTCTTCACACTTTGATCTTGCTTTCGTTCCTGAACTATACATGAGGCATAGCTTTTGTTTTGATAAGGCAGATAACGGTTTTCGGAGAGACTGTGTGTCATAGTGTCTCAGGATAAAACCTGGAGACGTTGACACATAAAGACACACAGGAATTAAGGACACATTAAGACGCACAACTTAGTAATGAAACTTAACACGACGGGAAAAGTTAGTAGAGACCAGGGGAGTAGAATCGACGAGATGAGGTAGAGTTCTAGTCTAAACGAACCTTTCCACTCCTTACAGAACCAATCCTCTCCTACTCTAACCCGTAGAGAAAACATGTTTTGTACACGACAAGGGAGAGCAGCATGTCGGTATCCGAATACCTTTCTACCTCGTATTTTTAATTAAATAATTAATTTAATTATTAAATAAAAGGGTTTACTGAAACCCCCGAAGGTTTTTCTCCTCTTCCTCACATTTCTGGTTATTGACTATGATGTTAATTTCTTGAAGATCATCACCTGATGTAAAACAAATATATATTTATAATTGCTGACGTTTCTCTCTGGGAGAGAATTATAGTTTAAGGACATTAAATATAAAAAGATTCTTCATTTTTCACAGCCATATTGGCCGACGTCGGTAGTAATTATATTGAAGGAACAAGTAAAGAGATGGAGAAAGGTAACACACTGAAAATTTTGAAAGAAAAGAAACTTAAAATAAAAACAATACAGTTACATTTCAGAGTTAGCTGGTGTAAAGAGCATCACCCATTCCGTCCTGTTCCTCCCTTTCCACCCTTCAGATTCTCTCCTTCCCCCATCCCATCCCATGTCAGCTACCTTGAGTTCCTCCTGTCAGCCTTCGTCAGCATCATTCTCTCCTGTCAGCCTCCCTCCCCCCCCCCCCCGCCCCATGAGTCCCACTCCCCGTCAGTCTGACCAACAAGTCCTTCAACCCTCGATGAGAACGATTGGGCAACGAATCCCCCTTGCGAGAAATAAATACTCCCCTCTCACATTCGTTCGAGAAAAACAGGGGGAACTTGATCTCTTGAAAGTGTGTTTTGCAAGCGACGAAGCTTGAGCAGAAGCTATAGAACAGTCCTCAGGCCAGGCTATATATAGTGAGCATTGAGTGACTTTTAGAGACTGCCTCACCCACCCTTGACCAACGTCAGGAGAGGCGCGCCCCTCCTCCTCCTCCCTGTGGAGTATGGCTCCTTGCAAACAATGCAATACTTTAATCTTGCGACTTATCGTTTGCGACCGAGAAATCGATCGGCATTGTATAAACTTGAGACGAATTTGGCATTGACTAGTGTGATATGGGACCACGGGAGGTCAATCGTCTTTAATATAAAAACGTGTTATTCCTTCGATAAGCATATTATCACTGGTTAAACATTTTAATAATGGTGTTACTTGTGTTACAGTCATCATATGAAGATTTGTAAGTATCGTAGCGTCGATAGTAGCAATTCACAATTCCTTCAGGTGACTGTTTATTCTCAAGCGGTTTAAATGTGTCACTGTATTGAATTGCATTTATATAGGGAGTACCACAGTGCAATATTGCAATCACCCTTGCAACATGTTTTGCAAATAGCTAACCAGTTAGTCTAAGAATACGTGTGTTGTGAGGTGATGATGATATGTTATGATTCCCACTAAAAAGAAAATACTTATTCAGAGCTGCTTCATACATTGACACATTTAATATTCTTCTAACATATCTCTTGAGTTGTCGGTATCACTTCCTAAGCAAATGGTCTTCCTGGTCAAGTGTGGACTCTGGTGACTTAAGAGAGTCTGTCTCTTGGGTTATAAAGCTTAAAGAAAGTAGTGTTTTGGGACACATTATATGTCTTATTTTGTATTTTGGAAATATATATATATATATATATATATATATATATATATATATATATATATATATATATATATATATATATATATATATATAACTGAAAACTCACACCCCAGAAGTGACTCAAACCCATACTCCCAGGAGCAAAGCAACTGGTAACTACAGGGCGCCTTAATCCGCTTGACCATCACGACCGGACAAAAGGAAGTGATAGCCTAAGCTATATGAACCACTTCCCCGCCGGCACCTGGATGGTTATCTTGGGCATAGCATTTTATCAAATCACCTCATTTTTTGGGGCAACACGTGAGGAACACAAATGCAAACAAGCCTGAATGGTCCCCAGGACTAGATACAACTGAAAACTCACACCCCAGAAGTGACTCGAACCCATACTCCCAGGAGCAAAGCAACTGGTAACTACAGGGCGCCTTAATCCACTTGACCATCACGACCGGACAAAAGGAAGTGATAGCCTAAGCTATATGAACCACTTCCCCGCCGGCACCTGGATGGTTATCTTGGGCATAGCATTTTATCAAATCACCTCATTTTTTGGGGCAACACGTGAGGAACACAAATGCAAACAAGCCTGAATGGTCCCCAGGACTAGATACAACTGAAAACTCACACCCCAGAAGTGACTCGAACCCATACTCCCAGGAGCAAAGCAACTGGTAACTACAGGGCGCCTTAATCCGCTTGACCATCACGACCGGACAAAGGAAGTGATAGCCTAGCTATATGAACCACTTCCCCGCCGGCACCTGGATGGTTATCTTGGGCATAGCATTTTATCAAATCACCTCATTTTTTGGGGCAACACGTGAGGAACACAAATGCAAACAAGCCTGAATGGTCCCCAGGACTAGATACAACTGAAAACTCACACCCCAGAAGTGACTCGAACCCATACTCCCAGGAGCAAAGCAACTGGTAACTACAGGGCGCCTTAATCCGCTTGACCATCACGACCGGACAAAAGGAAGTGATAGCCTGAGCTATATGAACCACTTCCCCGCCGGCACCTGGATGGTTATCTTGGGCATAGCATTTTATCAAATCACCTCATTTTTGGGGCAACACGTGAGGAACACAAATGCAAACAAGCCTGAATGGTCCCCAGGACTAGATACAACTGAAAACTCACACCCCAGAAGTGACTCGAACCCATACTCCCAGGAGCAAAGCAACTGGTAACTACAGGTTGCTTTGCTCCTGGGAGTATGGGTTCGAGTCACTTCTGGGGTGTGAGTTTTCAGTTGTATCTAGTCCTGGGGACCATTCAGGCTTGTTTGCATTTGTGTTCCTCACGTGTTGCCCCAAAAAATGAGGTGATTTGATAAAATGCTATGCCCAAGATAACCATCCAGGTGCCGGCGGGGAAGTGGTTCATATAGCTTAGGCTATCACTTCCTTTTGTCCGGTCGTGATGGTCAAGCGGATTAAGGCGCCCTGTAGTTACCAGTTGCTTTGCTCCTGGGAGTATGGGTTCGAGTCACTTCTGGGGTGTGAGTTTTCAGTTGTATCTAGTCCTGGGGACCATTCAGGCTTGTTTGCATTTGTGTTCCTCACGTGTTGCCCCAAAAATGAGGTGATTTGATAAAATGCTATGCCCAAGATAACCATCCAGGTGCCGGCGGGGAAGTGGTTCATATAGCTTAGGCTATCACTTCCTTTTGTCCGGTCGTGATGGTCAAGCGGATTAAGGCGCCCTGTAGTTACCAGTTGCTTTGCTCCTGGGAGTATGGGTTCGAGTCACTTCTGGGGTGTGAGTTTTCAGTTGTATCTAGTCCTGGGGACCATTCAGGCTTGTTTGCATATATATATATATATATATATATATATATATATATATATATATATATATATATATATATATGTATGTATATATATATATATATATATATATATATATATATATATATATATATATATATATATATATATATATAAGACTGTGTATATAGAGGTACTAAGGCAAAATGATTTCCTGTAAGATCAAGGGAGCTATACACCAGCGAATAGTCAATTTATAATGAGATACAATATGGTTGCAGCTGGCAATCTCAATCATCGTAGAGGTGGTTGCGGAATCATATTAATCAGTAATAGCGAGAATTCCTTTTGGATACAAATACCCATGGTGATTCAAGATGGAAACAACAGCAACTGAGCAGTGGCAGAATCTGGGAAGCGAGTGACGGTCAGTGCCATGACCACGACCTGAGAGATTATGTGCCCATTTTAGAGGCATTAGAAATGTGTGTAGGGAAACACCGTATTGTTTGAGTTAGGAAAACACCGTATTGTTTGAGTTAGGAAAACACCATATTGTTTGAGTTAGGAAAACACCATTTAGTCAGACATGGACACTGTTCTTGAAAGATTTCTCAACTTTGCAGCTGGCAAAGTTAATCTTCTTGTCTGATAAACTGTTCACTTGAGGCAGTTAAGCAAGTCCCAGCTACGTGTGTGGGTACAAAGTAGTTAGAGATAGTTATCAGGAGAAAGAAACTGAGTCATTACGACTATTCAGCGTTTGGAAGCGATATGAGGATAGGGGATTTTAGGATAGGACGAAGGAAAAGAATGGTTCCCAACCACTACGACGGTCGGGTATTGAACGCCGACCTGCAAGAGGCAAGACCGTCGCTCTACCGCCCAGTCCAAGTGGTTGGGCATGTCTGGGGTACAAATGATGAACCACCCAGTGGGTTTTCTTCCTATTGGGGTGTGTTGTACATGCTATCATGGCGGAATGTTCACTCACAGGAGGAGTGACGCTGCCCAATAAACTCTCCCTTTCAGGGAGGTAATTTTAAATCTACTCTCCCACCTCCCCCTTACACAAGGTATTCCAGCAAACATCGCTCATATTTTCAAAGAGGAAAGTCGCGTCTCATCCATAATAGCGGCTCTCAGCGACACTTATTGTGTTCACTTACCGGTTGGCGGCTGAGCGAATTGACAGAAATTATTTGTTTATAGCAGTGGTACGGGGAGGTGAGTCTCGCTACTTATATCAGTGACACGGGCCGTGAACCTCGCTACTTATAGCAGTGACACAGGGCGGTGAACCTCGCTACTTATAGCAGTGACACGGGCGGTGATCCTCGCTACTTATAGCAGGGACACGGGCCGTGAACCTCGCTACTTATAGCAGTGACACGGGCGGTGAACCTCGCTACTTATAGCAGGACACGGGCCGTGAACCTCGCTACTTATAGCAGGGACACGGGCCGTGAACCTCGCTACTTATAGCAGGGACACGGGCCGTGAACCTCGCTACTTATAGCAGGGACACGGGCCGTGAACCTCGCTACTTATAGCAGTGACACGGGCCGTGAACCTCGCTACTTATAGCAGTGACACAGGGCGGTGAACCTCGCTACTTATAGCAGTGACACGGGCCGGTGAACCTCACTACTTATAGCAGTGACACGGGCCGTGAACCTCGCTACTTATAGCAGTGACACGGGCGGTGATCCTCGCTACTTATAGCAGGGACACGGGCCGTGAACCTCGCTACTTATAGCAGGGACACGGGCCGCTGAGCCTCGCTACTTATGGCAGTGACACGGATGGTTTCCCGTTACTTATAGCTGATTCACAAGTAACCCAGTGCTACTTAACGCTGTGCCAAGGGCAACGATTCGCTATACTTCGAGCGACACGAATGGCTTCGCTAATAGGACCGTTAACTATCATACTATCGCATCGAGCAGATGTATATAGTTACCCAACGCTGTGTAAACAGTTCCTCTCTGCCTCGCTGGCCTAAGGACGGGGCCCTGTGACATAAATATTAATGGAAGATCAACTTAACCATGAATATCTCCCTTCACCCCTAAGAGGAGTAATATATTCCTAGCCAATGTTTATTTCTCTCGATGTTTATAAGTTGAGTTACACTTACGAGTCTTACTGATATCGCCTTCTGTAAGCGAATATTAAAATTGATTTGCTGGTGTTTTTGTCTGTGTCTTTGTTTCATCTGTTGCCTTTGTATTTGTTGCACCTGTTGTCTGTGTGTGTGTGTGCCTGTGTATTTGTTTCCATGCGCTACTTATGTGTAGTACGGTAATGCGGTGATTATTTTAATTTGGAATTACTTCGATTTGAATTGGGTTACAGCCCTCTGTATCTCTGGCTATTGTCTGCAGGTGAATTATGATGTTGCTAGAGCTCTTGGCTCTGATGAAGTAGCTATAGATTATTGAGAGATATTACCTTCCTCTTCGCTAGATTAATTGTTGCAAGTTTGGGAGGGTGTTTTACACAAATTAGGTTCGTGGGTATTAATGTGTACTACGAATTACAAGGCGTTGTGAATGGATGTATACTAGGAGTCCTTGTATACTAGGAGTAATACAAGGAGTTGTGTGTGGATGTATATTAGGAAATATACAAGGAATCGTGTATGTGTGTTTGTGGGGAAAATACAGATTCCTGAGGAACGTATATCACATCAGAGATTTTTTTCATGCCAGGAATGAGTTACCTGCAGATATACATATAAGTTTTTTAGTTTAAATATTTAATCCAAAACCAAATGGTTCCCCAATTGCCGATATCGGCCTCAGTCAGTGGCCTGTGAACTGCTTAATTGGACAAGGAGGCAAAATTAAGAACAAAATTTGGGCTATGTAAAAAAAAAAAAAACGGCAAAACACACCAGTCTAACGAGGCGAGAGTCAGCCTTCAAGATGTGCATGTAGTAATTGTGTGAATTGCCAGCCAGCAAAAATACAGAGGCCAATCAATAAATTCCACCATAACCTTTGAAGCTTCAGCGGCTACAATGCCTTCTCCTTCACTAATCCAGATTCAATGCTCTCTTTTTTTTTCATTATATTTTACTGCCCAGTATTCAAACGCTCTCTTCTAGCCGTCTGCTTGAGATACGCACAATATTTTTTAAACAAAATACTGAATGAGATAGCCAAGTATTTTTTGCAATAATAAACATTTTTGTCGTATCGGACGTGACCACGTAATTTACTGTGGGCTGTCAAGTGCAACAAAGGCGATGTCCAGGGAGGCTGAGTAATGTCGGAGGCAACATGCTAGAGAATGCGACATCTTCATTCGTAATTACATCCTCCTTTTGTTTTGATCAAACGCTGCGAGTTAAAAATATATAAAATGCTCTTATGGCTGCTGTGAATACTGTCGTGCTGGGCAGTGTTAGGATTTCCTGGCTCCCTGTCGCCCCTGTATGACTCCCTGGCTCCCTGTATGGTTCCCTGGCTCCCTGTATGGTTCCCTGGCTCACTGTATGGTTCCCTGGCTCCCTGTATGGTTCCCTGGCTCCCTGTATGGTTCCCTGGCTCACTGTATGGTTCCCTGGCTCCCTGTATGGTTCCCTGGCTCCCTGTATGGTTCCCTGTTATCCAGGTATGGTTCCCTGTCTCCCTCGATCAGTCTGCACCAGTGTTGCCTCACAATTTGGGCATGAGATGACTGGAATAATTCTGGAGAAAGCTGCAAAGTAACTCACGACTCGAGGGTATTGTAACAATTTGGATGAAGATGCGACTCATACGTTCAAGATTGTAAATTGTGGTTTTCTCTGCTCTCTAGTGAGAGTGGGAGAGAGAGAGAGAGAGAAATAAGATAAACGATCAGACATTTCCTCTCATCTTCTGGGGACGTGTAAGTCTATTTCTCTAGCACATGGGTATCCAAGTCTGATGCATTGTAAGTGCAGTTTTGATTTCCTATTGCTCCCCTTTCATCAAAATAAGCGATTCGTAGTTGGTTGAGTTGCTGAACTAACCAGCAAGATCCTGATGTTGCAGGTATTGTGTTGTGGTTCTTCTACCGTCGCTGGATGGTTGGAGGACCAATGTCTAACGTCTAACCAACTAACCAACCAACGTCTAACCAACTAACCAACCAACGTCTAACCAACTAACGTCTGTATGTCTAACCAACCATTGGTTAGACATACATATGAATGTGTTTGGGTGGATATAAAATAGAAGCCGCTTTGTATGGGATAATTTAGTCTTTCCGTAGTTGCCTTTATTCGTATGTATCTTTATGATCTTATTATGTGCCTCATGCTGGGCTCGAACTTAAGATGGCTCATTATTCTTCTTGTCAAGACGCCTCCCTATGGTCTGCTGACCTTTTTAAGGTTATACAAATGAAGGTTCAGTTCAGCTGCTGGGGGGAAGAGGGGAGATAAGAGTGGATGAACTGGCAGTTCATTCACACGATTGACACGCGTCAGATTTGAGGTGATTTGACCTGACCAGAATTATACGAACCGAGGCCAACTATCGAACTTATGGAAACCGAGTTCCTCTAGTCGGAAGCAACGTCTACGAACACTAGAAATAAGGGTTGTGAACCAGGAGGCTTCCTGCGGTCTTGTGTTCATGTCCTTAAGTACAGCAAGTGGAGGCGCAGTGGTAATACATTCGCCCCGCACGCAATGTTCAAATTTTTTTGAACATTTGCTTAGGTTCGAATCCTGGCCACGAGACTTAGGCGCCATTCTTTAACTGTTCGCCTCTGTTCATTCAGCAGCATTAGGTACCTGGGTGTTAAACATTGGCGGTTCTTATTCAAGAGAAACTAGTGGGTATATCATGGTTTACATGAGCTATGTGATGGGAAAGCTCTCAGCCTGCTGACAGGAGCCAGAAGTCCTCTGTTGCTGTAATCACCTTTATAAAAAAAAAAAATTACACGTCAGAAGGGCAATTAACCCATGTTGTGAGGCAGATCTTATGTATAGAAAACTAATATATATATATATATATATATATATATATATATATATATATATATATATATATATATATGTCTAACCTTCACTCTCACTCGAAACAATCCAACGATCTCACGTCTATTAAATGAATGATCAAGTAATTTGTTTCATAAATCAACAACCTTATTTCCAAACTAGTGTTTACCAAGATCTCCTTCATATAAACTTATCCAATTTTTATCCTGCGGGGGAGAGCCGGATTCCTCAATGCACCCGCCATGACCATTTGTTGCAAATGTTTGCACGTGACAAGAATCATATTAGCATCCTCAGACAGCCTCATCGTGCGTCACGACTTGATCTTAGACTCGGTGCTGGAAGGAGGCAGACATGGATATAGGAGCTTCAACCAGGATGGTACTCTTTTTTTTTAGCATCATCTTCAAGAGGCAGCTTGGTTGTTCCCTCAGGCAGAAGAGAGGTGATAGTTGTCAAGTCAATCTTCAAACCTCTCTTCCGTGTCTTTAGTTCATCACAAAGAAAGATTCCTGCTTACCTTTGAGAAATTTTATTTTCTATAATTTCTAGCGTATATTAGTATATAATATGTATATGTATATAATATATATATATATATATATATTATTATATATATATCTATATATATATATATGATATATATATATATATATATATATATATATATATATATATATATGTTGTTCGGTGTATCAACTGAAATTTAATGACAAATAATGGTCCATAAATTAATTAGTGGGTTTTCTATTAAATTCATTAACACTATGAGAAGTAGTTTACATATATCAAATCTATATTCAAAATAGAATATCTGAGTCTGTCCAAAATAGGCTTGAAGTTAGCCGTATTAAATTTAAAATAAAAAAAAAATCACACATACTGTGAAAACAAAAGCAGCCAAAAGTTTATATGTTTAGTAAGAGTGGAATAGACAAGATGTCTGAACTTTTTTTGGGTTGCAGATCACATTTGGTGTAAAAGTATTTAAGACGCGTGTCAGTATACGCCCTTAATGACAATATCTTCTTATCGGTTGACACGTTTCAAAGAGTCTTTGACCTCAATCCCCCCCCCCTTCCACCGCCTGCCTGACCTCTTCCATATGCTCCTCTTTCTCTCTTGACCTTTACCTCCACCACATGCTCCTCTCCCACCTAATCCCTGCCCACATATCCCTGCCAGCCGGATTTGTCATATACCTGACCCTACCTATCTTTCCCTTTCAACTGCTTCTCCCCACACCTATCTCACCCCCCCTGCCTCATCCCTACCTCACCTACCCAACGTAACCCTATTGCACCCGCCTCTTTAACCCCACCTGTTTGGTTTTGGAAAACCGCTTTTCCCTTATCTACTTGCCACGCTCTCAGCTTTCTCTCCAGCTGCTCCTCCTCAACCTCTCACTACTCCCACATGCTGCTCCTTCCAGACCTGCCCCACCCCCACCTGCCCACTCCCTAACCTGCCTCACCACTACCTGTGTCTCTTGCACCCTTGAAAGCCCTTGGCCCCTATCTGCGACTTCCCACCTGACCTCTGACCCCAGTATGATAAAATTCCTTCCTCCCCCATTCCCCTTCTCTATTCCACCCCACCTGCCTCACGCCACCTGCCTCACCCCACCTGCCTCACCCCCCTACCCACATGCTTCAGTATGTACGTACATAAAGCCACGACCTTGCTACATACAGACGATGAGTTGGCTGAAGATATGATGAACAACCACACATCAGAAAATGAACAAAAAAAGACGATGTTTCGGACCATCGTAGACCATTATCCAATCGTGTAATGGTCCAGGACGGACCGAAACGTCGTCGTCTCTTCATTGACTGATATGTCGGTTGGTCATGTTTGCCATGTGTCGCGGCCGAAACGTGTTAGTGGCTTTGCAAGAATAAGAACCCAATGTTGGGAACTCTCACAACCCATTGTACCTTCTTGTACTGAGATAAACAAATATAATTCCATCACGACATTGTCATAAACTATTTCATTTTAAGCAGCGATTTTCACAGATGACTCCTTGGATTATTTCTCCAGTGTCTCAGTAGTCAGGGCGTCTTAGTCTCCATATTTTAATTGGACAAATACTTACATATATCAAATGAATATATAAGAAATAATTGTATTTAGAGAACTATTGCTTACAGTGTGCCAAGAATCAATATGGGTTTCACAGCTTTTCTAATTGTCTGTTGAAAATACACCAATTCTCTCCCTTCTCCTTCCTCTCTCCTCTCTCATCTCTCCTCTCTCTCTCTCTCTCTCTCTCTCTCTCTCTCTCTTCTCTCTCTCTCTCTCTCTCTCTCTCTCTCTCCTAAATCCCCAATCTCGATATCTAGATAACTATGAACTTAAATACAAAAATATATTTTTAATATATACAATATTTAGTAAAAAAAAATTGTATTACTCAGTTCCCCTCATAATACAATGATGCTGTAAAAAATCATCACTCAATTTATTGAGCACGTAAACTCACCGTTGCTCATCCATTGTAACAAATTGGCTCTCCTCTTGCGATGGTCCTCGTTCGCAGCATGTGGCCAGCGGGCACAGGCTCCGGATATGAAGATGCTGCACACACAACACATCTGCTTGTTCCATCATGGTATGGCAGGTGTGGAGATCATGTTCAGTGGTATGGTTGGCAGGTGTGGAGCATATCATGGTGGCCTGAATAAAGTATCACGCCTCGTTCAAAGTGATTTTTTTTTTTTTAATTTGATTTCTTACTTTATTGTATAAAATTACAATGTCAAAACATTTTATTTTTTACTGTTATTAAAGGAAGGTTTGAATCATATCAGTAACAAGTTTGAATTTTGTTCATTATCGAATGATTTTTCTGTTCTTTCTTAAACTCTTGGTTTTAATAATCCTTTTTTTTCTTACAACTCATTTCTACGAAAGTTGATTTCATAGTAATCCTTTTGCTTGTAGGCTCAGAGACATGCAATATTCGAACATAAAAATCCAGAGAAGTGTCTTTTTTTCTGTTGAGTTTAGGGTAATTCGAACATTTTTGCAGCTGACTTAACATATCCCCAATAATCTGCCACGGTGCACTCTCAAGATCACATTGCACTCTTTTTTCACGGTTTAAAGAGCACTTTTTAAAGAGCACTTTTTAAAGAGGGCCAAAACACTCTTTCATCACGATCCTTATCAAGGATCTTGATAAGTAAAGAGCTTACTCTTTACCTTTATCAAGATCCTGTCACTCTTTCCTCATGACAAGATCCTGCCACATACTTTACTTTAAAGTCAAGCTCAGGAACACTTACTTTCCCATAGTGATCATTGAGTTCGTTCTCACACTCCAGTTATTCATCACATCTGTTCCCAATTTGCACCTTCACCATGCTATTATTACGTTCCAATTTTGCAACTGTTCTCCAATTTAAACCTGCTTACAATTTACACCTGTTTCCTCCAGCTGCACTTGTCCATAAATTAATTTATTGTTGTACTTAAAAAACTTAGTAGATTTGGTTTATTTTGTGAATGTATTCGACTTGAATGTATATACTTAAAATTGCCTCACACGAGTCTTGTTTTATGTAATTGTTTCATGTAATAGTTGTGTTGATAGCAGTTTAAGTCTGGCTCCCATATACTTCAGGCTCATCCTACACTTCTCGACACGAGGCAGACTTATACTTGATGTTACCTAAATATATCTTGTTTGTTACGAAAACGTCGGATTATTTCTCCATGTTTTTCCTTCCGATATTTTCATCATGTCTTCCAATTTCCGTCTGGATCCTCCCAATTTCTCCTTGTCTCAGTGTTGTCCATTACCAGACTATTTCAGCCAATATGTTGCTGAACTCTATTTCACCTTATTCTATATGTTATTATTTTTTTTGTCTCGGGATTCCCAGGTGCCTATCTGAGGTAATTTATTTTTAAGTGAGGTGTAATCATGTGTTCGTCCCCTGGTGTTCCCTCCTCCCTCCCACCAGACATACCCCCACTTTCCCACCGACAAGCCCCCCCCCCCTCTTTCCCACACGACCAAGCCCCCCCCCCTCCCCCATACATCACTGTCCAACGCTACTCTCACGAATACACGAAATTACTCTCTGCTCCACCTCTCCCATCTATTCCATCCCTCCCTCCCCTCCCCTCATCCATCCCCATCCCCTCCCTCGTTTCCTCTTCCATCTCGTTTTCTTGTCTAATTGCCTCTGGCCGCTGTGGTTGTTGGTATCTTATTGATTGGAATGTTTTGATGTTTTATTTTTTTTAGGTTGTGATTTTTTTGTTTTAAGTTAAGGTGTATTTTTGTAAAATAATTGAGGAATAAATATTTTTTTAAACTTTCCTAATTTTCTTTGTTATTTGAGGTCATTTTCAGCACTATTCAGGGCACTGGTTATTGCTGTCAAACAATCGACTTGAAAGTGGTCCAGGACGGACCGAAACGTCGTCGTCCCTTCACCTTCTAGTGTGTGGTCTGGTCAACATACTTCAGCCACGTGATTGTGACTCATCGCCTGCAACTTAGTGAATTAGCTTCACCTCAATGGACTCAACCACCTCACGGAGACCCAACCACCTCACGGAGACCCAACTACCTCACGGAGACCCATCTACCTCATAGATACAATCACCTCACAGACACGAAACCGCCTCACTGGAGCACAATCAATCTCCCGAGAGATATCTCCCCTCACAGAGATCCACGAGCGCCCTCTCCAGCTTCCATACGTGTTTTGAACCAGTTGTAAACCAATTTTCTTACACCAATTCATGCGAAACTCCTGGGATTTTTCAACTTATTTAAAAGTGGAAGACATGCATATGGGGAGAGGCAGCCCAGTGAGGCAGCGTCATCAATCATCCGACA
>WNGS01061674.1:14524546-14543917 GCA_020271785.1 Procambarus virginalis | reverse complement strand
GGAGTTAGGTCGTTTAGTTTGTCTTTGCAACATAAGTAGAAAATAGTTTTTCGGTTTGTGTCTAACTCAATAGTCTAATTAATTTCGTTGTACGTCGGTATATATACTATCGTCCACATCGTACTATAAGTACTACCAATACAAGACGATGGGCTTGCTTGGTGCACCATACTAACAACAACAGTCTGATTCACTTGCAGACAAAGGTTCATGATCAAACATATGCACCAAATATTAAAAAAAATCAATCGACTTAAGAATGGTCCAGACGGACCGAAACGTCGTCGTCCCCTTCACCTTCTAGTGTGTGGTCTGGTCAACATACTTTAGCCACGTTATTGTGACTCATCGCCTGCATTAAAAAAAATGCTTGTTACTGAAGGCAACAAATTTGTGAGGCATTAATGAAGTTTTCAGTAACATATGGCTTGAGAAATTAAAGTTTTTTTTTAATTTATAACAATAATTACTACACTTGAAAATTATATTACGTTATAAATGAATATACACGAAAACTTTTACAGAAAATTATACAGAATGCAGTATACATGTATAAATTCGCTAACAGCAGACTCTTATGTATATAAATTGCTTCAGAAAAATACAAACGGTAAAAAATACATACAAAACGTCCCTTGATGAATCAATTCACTTTTCTAAAAATTTGATATTTTTGCAAGTATTAAAAAACAGATTTGCTGTCGATGCGTCACATAAACGTGGCTGAAGATATGACGACCAAAACTCATCAAAAGTTGAAAAAATAAACGACAGAAGATGAAGAAACGCCTCTCAACTGTCAATCAACTGGTGTACATATTCCTGAGCCTATGGGGCTCTATCATATCTACATTTGAAACTGTGTATGGAGTCAGCCTCCACCACATCACTGCTTAATGCATTCCATTTGTTAACTACTCTTACCCTGAAAAAGTTCTTTCTAACGTCCCTGTAGCTCATTTGGGTACTCAGTTTCTACCAGTGTACCCTTGTTCGCGTACCACCTGTGCTAAAAAGTTTATCTTTATCTACCTGTCAATTCCTCTGAAAATTTATAGTTATGATCATGTCTCCCCCTAACTCTTCTGTCTTCTGTGTCGCAGGTTTAGCTCCAGTAATCTTTCTTCGTAGATCATACCCCTCAGCTCGGGGACAAGCCTGGTGGCATACCTCTGAACCTTTTCTAACTTCTTTTTGTGTTTGCCTAGCAGTGGATTTGGCTCCTACTACTCCCTTCGCCTATCTCCATCTCTTTGCACTGCTCGATTTGAACTCGAGTAGCCTTTTGTGTGTGTGTGTGTGTGTGTGTGTGTTGGTGGTGTGTGTGTGTGTGTGTGGTGGTGTGTGTGTGTGTGTGTGTGTGTGTGTGTTTTGTGTGTGTATTATCCACCAAATAACCAATCTTCATCCAGATCTTGTCATCCATGACAGAACCAAACATCCAATCTATTTACTCAATAATCAAAGGATATATTCAGTCCCTGTGGTGTACAGACCATTCAGACGTATTGATACCCTCATCAATACATACTGCCCTGTGAGCCACAACAGACCGAAAAAGGTCCCCACTGGCTATCCACACAGACCGAAAAAGGTCATCACTGGCGATCCCCTAAGAGATCTAGACACACAATCCCATGTGATAAATCTAAACATGCTTCGCAATGGCAGACGGATTAATGGGGGGATTACATGTGATTAATCAGCATTTGCGGTGATTAATCGTAGTAATCGTTGATTAAGTGTTGACAGATAGTTCTAAATACTTTGTTTTGTATTACTTTCCGCGATCAATCTAAGTAAATTCAAGTTAATTTATATTCATCTGCAGAATTGTGAATGATAAGTATTTTAAACAAAAAAAATATTACTGATGAAGAAATGCATATTATGCATCTATATTTAGAGTAATTTATTTATTAAATCAACGCTCCTGCGGCTTTTGAGTTTCAAATAATTTCTTAAATTAAAGTATTCGCAAATATTTTTGATTAAAAAAACTGTTAAAGATAAGCGAATTATGATTCTCTGTTTTCAATTGTTTACACATCGTATCAAACAGAAAGCAGCAGCTCTACTGAGAGACCCGGACACCGCCGGTTTCAGGGGACAAACTGAGGTGTTGTTTGTTGACAAAGACACAACTAACAACACTGCTAACCTAACCTACCTAACCTACTTTCTGTTCTCCATCATTCATGACAGTAGCAATTACCACGAGAGAACAGATCCCCAATGGCCGTGACGAGGATTCGAACCTACGTCCGAGAGGATACCTCTCGGCCGTAAGTTCGAACCCCTCGCCACGGCCCTTGTGGATCTCTTCATGTGATGCATCACGCTATTGTGGTTTGTGTGTGTAATTACCACAACTCCTGCAAGTCATTACAACATATAACCAGTACCAAAAGTGCTCAAAATATACATTTCTAATGAAGAGTATAAGTATAAAGTATAAGTATACATATTCTTCATTCATAAGTATGAAGAGAAACCGTTTTTCATTCATAAACAGGGGGTTTGGCGGGTGGATGGAATGGACTTTGGGTCTTTATTTCGAGGACGGGTTGCACTCCCCCCGTGGACACTGATAGGTAAATACCACCTATAGGTAATAGGAAATAGGTAAATAGGTTTGCGTACCTATTTACCTTGAGCAAGGAGATACAGGTGGAAACTGAGTACCCAATGAGCCACAGGGACGTTAAAATGAACTTTTCAGTGTCAGAGTAGTTAACAGGTGGAATGCATTAGGCAGTGATGTGGTGGAGGCTGGCTCCATACACAGTTTCAAATGTAGATATGATAAGAGCCCAGTAGGCTCAGAAATCTGTACACCAGCTGACTGACAATTAGAGACGGGACCAAAGCGCCAGAGCTCAACCCCCTGCAAGCACAACTAGGTAAGTTCCACCAGCTCCACCATCACCCTCCCAGCTGTTTCGCCTGGCCAAAACTCAGCCTTTGACCACCACCCACACATCAGCCATGGTATTGGTCGTAAGGGTTGCTGACCCACCACCTTGACTCTCGATTCAGCTTGTCCTCTTCCTCCTCCTCCTCCTCCTGACCTCAGGTACCAGAGGAGAATATATTAAGTGCTAAATGTTTAAAGTCGAATGGTTACAAGCAAATATTTCTTCAGCCTTCTTTCAGTGCAATTTCTGGATGAAGGAGACGATCGTCTTAGTTCTACAAGATAAATATATGGCTGATATCGTAGCTAACATATACAACGAATCACTACAGGAGAAAATAGGTGAAATATATGTATTCAAAGCATACTTTCCCCCCGCGGCGAACGTTCGTGTAACAAACGTAGACCGAACCCCAGACGGACTTTACATTAGCAAAAAGTTTGCGGCAGTAGGGGGCAAGTCATGTTCAGTTACCTAAGATCTTCGTGAAAGTGATGGATGACGGTAGCTGATGAAAGAGGCAGACGAAGATAGTATGATGTGATGATGACGGATGACAATACCCAAAAAGGTGACATTTGAGGCATCAACAAATGGTTGTTGCCTGTAACTGAAATTAAAGTGTTTTCTTGTGCGAGTGAAAGATACAACAAATTTCCAAATCGCGTGTCTTGAACCTGCACTCGGAATCAACCAAGCAATGCATATGCCACGTTTCATTACCAGACGAGGTGCGATTTTTTTGTTTATATATATAACACTTCAGCAATACATGTTTTACCAAATTAAAACTCATCTCTCTCGAGGAATTAAATCACACACTCGATTATTGTGGTGTCTTCCCCTTAACTTGTAAGGTAAGACTCTTTTATTAACATCCATAAACTAATGTGTGTTCTCAAGTCTTCCATTATATGACACTATTCCGTTAAAGGATGGTATAAAATATCACTCAAGAATGCAGCAATACTTCACTTATATCCATATATGGAACACACACACACACACACACACACACACCACACGGGATCCAAGTAGTCAATGTAGGATCCAGAGTCACTCGATCCTGCACACAAATAGTAAGTACAACACACACACACAACACACACACACACACACACACACACACACACACACACACACACACACACACACACACACACACACAGTGTTTTTCCAGAGAGCCACGATCACCTGCTCCAGTAGCCAGAAATACCGAGATTTCTTACGCGTTGTTAACAGCCTTTCCGTATCACCAATGTTAATTGCGAATGGTAGAAACTCCAGTTACTTACCCCCATGTGAGAGCGTGGTAGAGGATACACAAGAGCGGCCCTCGAGCTGCTGTTTAGCTCCACCAGAGGCTAACTCTGCCACTGTTTATTTCGTAAAATTTACGGCAGTTGTTTGATCAGCAGTTTATGGGTGCTGCCATGACGTGTCGTAATCGGCGGCTGTTGCGGTCGCTGGCTGCGTAAGATCTGTAGGATCTTAACCGGACTTGCAGCAAGATACGAGTGAAGTATTCTCGTGTTCATCTCCGCTTTGCCTTACCCCCGCCAAGAAAAAAATTGGAAATTATATTTCTCAGACAGTAATGCTTGCGTGTATTTTTTTTTTGCGCAATATGCTGAGTTGGATATGAAATTGGAAACTAATCTCACCTCTGCTGTAAATGTTTTCACTTGATAATAAAGAAGGTGGGAGAACACCCCCCCCCCCCAATACCCCTCCACCCACCACCACATGTTTTTTGTGTTTTTTTTTCCTTCAGAAATCTGAGACTCTGAAGGAAGAAATTCCTCCTCATGCAAACCACAAACCATGACGGCTCGCTAAAGTGTATTTATGTGATCCTAATATGACGGACTCTCCATGTTCATGCATACCGATAATATATTGCTAGCGGGGAGCCGGGCCATTTGCGGGCATTTTTGCACAATTAGTTGCTGATTTATTGCTGAACCCTCTCATCAGCTCGGTCTAAATGAATGCTGCGGCGGGAGTCTTCGGCAACCTGGGTCTGCCGATCCGGATAGAATCCTTCGTAACCTTAACGAATGTCTTGTGGTTACTAAGATGCTACCAACCTGCTTGTTTACAAGTGTAACGTGTCGTGTTTAGCTCCTCAGACTCCTGCTGCGGGGCTCTATCATCTTTAATTTTCTCATGTATATGTTTACGAGTTAAATATTTTACCCCATTACTTTTACTAAATTCAGTATGACTTTTTTTTTTTACGAAAATATGGCTTATTTCCAAATATTTCAAACCTGAATGTCTAATAGTAATTATTTAGTCGTGCACAAAAGGGCTTAACTACCACTTTACCGTCAAAACTGTCAAGAGGAGAGAATTTTATGGAAGTTTTTTTTTTATCTCTGAAGAGTGTTTCTGAGAGAAGGTTTTCTCAGCAAGAAGAGTCAAGAGTGTCTGTGTGTAACGCAATATTGAATGTTAATAGCCATAATTATTACACTTTCATACCAGGATACCAAACCCAGCCACTGAGTCATGAAAAAAAAACAAAATTCAAGATATCGAATTCGCAGGAATAAAAAATCGTAGATGGAAAAAAAAAAGTTCATAAAACGCCAGAAAATTTTACTTGTTGATGTACATTCATCAATGCAAGGATAGAACTGAGGAACTTACGAAGATATTATAATTAGTACTATATATTATTAGGTCAAAAGAACGGGTTCCACTGCATGCCGATTTCATGCCCGGGTGATGAAGGCGTATCAAAAGAAAACAGGATAAATTGCAGACTTGAAAGATATAGATTTCGTCATGAAACACTTCTGTTCATAAGCAGCCTGACTCCCTCAGTGGCCAGAACTCTATGTATGCTTAGGACTGGGTGAACATATCCCAGGAACCGGGTGAAGATCTTAGTAAACTCGTTGAAAGTAATCAATAGGACTTTATTGCCTTTAAGAGTCTAAAGGTCAGCATGTGAACGTGAAAGATACACATTTAGCACATTTGTTGTTGTTGCTATAGATTCAGCTACTCGGAACAAGTTCCAAGTAGCACGGGCTATGGTGAGCCCGTAACTTACCTGGCACAGGAGCGGTGCTGTGTGTAACTGTAGACACACGACTGTAGCACAGGAAAATGTGGAGACAAGACACACAAAGAGAAACTAAAGTATTGACGTAGATATACAAGGTTTAGTAAACATTTCATTTTGTTTAGGTGCTGTATGTTTTTGTTTTGTAAACATTTGTTTACCTGGACCATTATCAAGATAATTGTGGCGTTATCAAGTCGATCTTTCAGATATGTGTTTCTTTGAACAAAGTAATTTCGACTTTTATCACATAGAATCAAAAATCATATGTCACCATATGCAGGCGACGAGTCACAATAACGTGGCTGAAGTATGTTGACCAGACCACACACTAGAAGATGAAGGGACGACAACGTTTCGGTCCGTCCTGGACCATTCTCACAATTGACTTGAGAATGGTCCAGGACGGACCGAAACGTCGTCGTCCCTTCACTTTCTAGTGTGTGGTTTGGTCAACATATTCAATCAATTTCACGTGTTAAGGATATTTCCTTAACAATCTACAATTTCAACGATAAGGATACAGAAAAAAAGCAGTTAAAGAGTGCAGCTTATTATCATCTTGACAAAATATATAATTTTGCTTAATTGGTGTAATTCAAGCAGATTATTACTATGAGGATTTCGCTTGTATTCTCTGTCCCACAAGACAGAGGCTAATGTAGGACATGATACAAGGTCCAGTGTTGTAGATTCAAACACATTTCATTAGTTTACAATTTACTACATCAGTCATTATATACATGTATTGTAACCTACGAATTTGTAAATACTACAAACTTCTACATCAGATGTTATATATTCAACGAATTTGTAAATACAATCATAATAATTAGCACAAGAGACGAGCCAATAATAATAATATTGATATTGAGAATCAAATCAATAAAAGTAATCAAGGTAATATACTTTAAGGTATCGCAAATAAATCGTCAATTTCGCTGGTAATTATCATCATCACTATCATGGAAATCACCATTATTAACACCATTGTATTGGTGTTTTAACTATCATTGTATTTAAGTAAATTTTCTTAAAATACATTGGTTTAAATATTTACATATTTTTTTTTTAACTAGGCAGATTGTAAGTCCAAAATTCTCTTTCTGACATAATTATTTAATTAACCGTCTTGTACACAAGTGATAGCCATATATTTAATTTTCCTTATCACTCACCTAAAACGATTGTGTATTGTGGCAAAAATATTTTTTTTAAGCAGTTATTGACAACTATACAGTAAATTACGTTCAAATCGAATTCTAACTTTATAATAAATAAATTGAACACCAAATCTCAGATATTTGTAAATATAAACTAACCCACAATAAAAAACTGTTTTTCTACAGTAAAACAAACCATTGTCTTTAGTTAAACGAATAATAAAAAAATAATAATTTCGTAGACACTCAGACAACATAGTCAATTCGTGTTATAAATGACTACAGAACTTTACAACGATTTATGACGCTGTAAAATATAAAGCATAACTTTATTTTAATACAACGCCACCAAGACTGATAGCTACAATCAAATGTAATGTCCAGCCAAGGCAAAAAAAACGCATGTCCAAAGCTGGGAACATTGACTTGTCAAACGGCACTGCCGACAGAAATTTGTGAAGTCCGCTGTTGACAAGATTATGTGATCAAGAGGGACCCGCTCCAGGTAGCGTAACTTTTTTGCCTTTTGGGCGTGGGCAAAGATAGCGGTTGCTGGACTTCGTTTCTTGATGTTTGTGATGGTTTTTTTTAGGGGTGGAAGATGACGGTGAAGGCTGTTGGAAATGGTTAGAAATGTATACTTGTTTCGAATATTTCATTCTTTGGTATTGAATGCAGCATTGAAGTATATGCTCGTCACTGACTGATATTAGATAACGCTGACGTTATCACTGACGATAACGCTAACGCTGTGCGTACTAGTGGCTTTACAAGATTGTAATACTGTCCTATTCAATGTATTCTCACAAACCCAATGTACCTTCTTGTATATAAATAAATAAATAAATAAATAAATAAATAAATAAGATAGTAAGCCTTAAGGTAAATATATTAGATAAACATTAACATGCTAATTATGCCTTAGATGAAAAAGGAATCTACAGTGAAATATTACTGAAGCACTTACTTAAGTTTTGAAAACTGCAGATACATAGAATCTATGTTTCCTTATGTTCTTACGACTATATAATATTGCCAGCGGGTATATACCAGTGGTTGATATGATGAAGACAGATGCAGACAGCATAGACTGTAGATAATAATGGCATGCGTATACACTAGTGGAAGCGATAGTGGGGAAAATCAGAGGGTCTACTTTAAGAGGCATGATGGTGTGAATCATGAGCAGCATGATGGATCATAGCTCATCATGGAGCTATGATCCATCATACCTAGAAGTATNCGGTAGCCTCGAACGATTTACCAACATAGTATCCAAGTATGGGCGCCCACATTCACCTACTGTGTTTCGCAAAGATCTCGGATATCTACCAGTTCTCACTACGCCAAGATACAGCTAGAGCGCTATTGTATCGCGGCGGGAATCGAACCGGTGAGTATTAAGCTTCGGTCGTTGGGTAGGCGAGTGAACCGGAGGGGAATACATCATTGGTCGTCCGGCCTTGTTTGTTAAGACCCAATTTAGCATGTGAAATTATATGGATGCAAATTAAGGGGAACATATGACTGAACCAGACTTGTTGCGCTAATACACATTTTTATTTCATTGTAATTTTTTTAATTTAATTGTCTGTGTAATTGACAATTATTTAAGTTTGTCCTAATATCTATAGCAATGTCAATTTATGTTAATTCGTTTTTATGCAGGATTTATGCTCTTCTTAATTCCCTTCTTTGTCTCCTCTTTTAAAAAATAAAATAAATAAATGCCTTCTTTTGCTTTACGTATATAAAATAATATTATATATATATATATATATATATATATATATATATATATATATATATATATATATATATATATATATATATAGTTCTAATAACCAGGTTGTGAACACCCACAATAAGAGAGGGTCCCAGACACACAGATGGTATCCAACTGAGACTTTAAACCACTCCTGCGGGGCCAGTCAAGGGGTAATGAATTTTATGAGTCTATCACGTAAAGATGGCAAGAAAAAGGTAATAATGACATGTTTCTTTGAGGTGAGGAGGCAGTAGAATACCCGGGGAAACAGAGTTAAAGATCGCTGAGAAATTGCAGAATCTAAGAATTGATTAAAATGGGGAAATTTATGTAGATGGAATAACTCCATATAAATACTGTGGTATGGAGAGTGAGGTGGAGTGTACATGTTGTTCAATGTTTATCTGATGGCTTGGCGTACAGGTGTAGACTAAAAACTATTTAGTATCCCAGTAAAGATCCTGCAAGGGTGCAAATTGAGATAGTAAGATCGACGACAGATTCTAAGATGCAATGCAATAAAGTGGATTTTGGAAAATGGGAGAGTGACTGAACAAATCATATGTAAACCGTAGGAAAGACTTTTGCAAAGTTTCAAGTATAAGGGAAAAAAAAAAGTTATATGCTAACCTTTCTGGATTCAGAAAAGCGTTTGAATGGATTGCTCGTGAAGCTTTGCGACAGGTTATGAAAATTTATGGAGTGGGATGGAAGCAATTAGCAGCAGTTAAATCCTTTTATATGATCAGCGAAGTATGTGTAAGAATTAGCAGTGAATTTTAATGCTGGAGTGGTCTTTAGAAACGTTTGTGTAATGTTTTCCTAGCTTTATAATATATATATATATATATATATATATATATATATATATATATATATATATATATATATATATGGGTAAGTTAAGGAGGCAAAGTCAGGAACACCTGGGAAGTTGTAATGGACATAATCACTGTTATCGACAAGTCTGTATGCAGATGATTTGGTTATCTTTGTTGAGTGTGAGGTAGAATTGCAAAAGATTGTGTAGTAGTTGAAGTGTGTGTGTGTTCAAGTGAGTTGATGGTCAGTGTAGGACCAATTACGTGCTTTATAATGCTTTAAAGTGAATAGATATTGTTGATCCCTATAGTGTGGCAAGATATAGTAATCTGAACTTGGGGAAAAATATGAAATATATAAAGGTCGAGAAGATAATTTAAAGAACTTTGTAGAAGTCAGATAACATTTTTTATAGTTTTAAATACTTGGGGACAATTTAGATGGTGAAATACGACTAAGTATATTGAACAGGAGATGAATGTAGAAAAGGTGACAGGTGATAACTAAACTACTCATCAGAAAATGAAGAATCGACGATGATTCGGTCCGTCTTGGACCATTAGCAAGTCTTGTCTTGATAATGATCCAGGAAGGACCGAAACATCGTCGTTTCTCCATCTTCTGATGTATAGTTGTGTCATCATATCATCATCCCCGTTACTGTGACTCATCGTCTGCACTTGGTGAGCAGTATAATGAGATGAAAGAAATTTTGTATAGGAGTTAAGGACTGATAGATAGTATATTACACCAGCTCCAAAAACATGGGAGGAAACGTGTATGTTCAAAGATGTCTAGATGGAAAACATAATGTTTTTTTTAATTAGAAAATAATGGGTATAGCAATGTGGAATTAAATGAGAGAAGTGGCATGAGTAAAAGGGGTGAGTGGAACTAAATGTGCAAAGTCGTGAAGTGAACTTCACGTAAGTGATATGAACATGTTCATTGAAAGCCTGAGAATCTTTAATTCAAAGAAGTGAACAGTGGTGAAATAAACTGATCATACGGCAGAGACACACGACCACGATTTTGGAATGGGAAAATTGGCACAATGTATGAAACAAAGAGTTTGATTAAGTGAAAAGTTGCCCCAAACTCTTCACCAAAGAGTTTGGAAACGCTTGAGGAGAAACAGGGGAAACCTTTCCAGGAGTGTTTCCAGGAGAAACACTCCGGGAAACACTTCTACTTTTGCCTCTGTGGGGCGTTACCAGACAGTAAATAAAAAGCCTTTGGGCTATATATCAATCTTAGAAGAACTCGGTCTTGCACCTCTATGTTTTTCAATATAACAAAAGTAATGAGCTCAATGACTCTTAGATTTGCGTACCAGCTAGTATGTTCTCTAAACTCCAATTTCATCAGAACTTTCTGGTTGTCGCATAAACCAAGACATATTTCTGTTTGTCTAAGGTGTGAGCCAGATGTTTGGGGCTAGTCTCTTTAAACGTTGCAGGATTAATGGGGATTTTATGAGTCATAAGGGAGGATCCGATGCCTGGTTCCGTGCTTACCTGAATGGGGAGGAGGTCGGACTATATTCCCCCCAGAATGAAGCTGGTAAATATGAAATGTGCTGTACAAAGTCCGTAGAGTTTTGCGGATGAGATCGGTAGGGCATGAATGTACTCAACTAGTTGTACTAAGCTAGTTATGCTTGCAGGGGTTGAGCTCGGTCTCTTTGGTCCCGACAAAGACCAGAGAGTCCCAGTGTGTGCTTGAAGGACACGCACAGATGTGTGTGTGTGTGTGTATACAGCGAGATGGGAAAGGAATGTGTTTGTGGAAATGTGGGAAGGGATGTGATAAATGCACATGGGAAGGTGTGTTGGGAAGGGATATAGATGATGTGAAGATGTTTATAGTAACGGAGACAGTGAATGCTGAAGATTGTTCCAGAATACGGGCTCACCATAGCCCATGCTGCTTGGAACTTTTTGTTCCAGGTAGCGAATCTTTAACAACAACAAAAACATGTTTCAGAAAATATGGGGAGACGAAGCAGGGTGAAGAGAGAAAGAGACAGAGAGATGTGTGTGTAGTTGAAGATGGTGTGTGTGTGTGTGTGTGTGTGTATGTGTGTGTGTGTGTGTGGGTTGAGAACCTGGGTACATATTTATTTAACCCTCCACTGATACCTGATGCAGCTCGTCTGTCACCCACACGGCGTGGGGCAATGGGATGTCAAGCTGAGGGTCAACAGCCATGATGATAAACAAAACACTATCAGTACAATATCTTTGATCAATGGCTTTGTTGACAGTTGAGAACCACGAAGAGGCTCAGCTGTGGGGGATGGTAAGATTGCTCCATAAAATACACTAATTCTTAAAATTACAGATTTCTCCTCAACATTACAGTCGAGAATATTATCACTCTAGAATAGTGATATTGATGTGATCACTTGCAGGTGATTGTTGCAAATATGTTGCCTGAGCGTAAATCTCGACCACTGGCACTCGAGAAATGATTAACTCTTGGCATGAGGGTATTTGGTTTATAACTTATTGCTAAGTAATTACAAACATTATGGGGTTTACTTGATAAACACACAAGTGATTACTTGCTGCCTACAGGAGAATAACTGCTTACTTCTCGCTGAATACAGTGCTGGAACAATCGCTTTGTTTTCACTGACTACAGTGGAATAATAACTTACTTCTTACTGCAGTGGAATAGTTGCTTATCACTTGTTGACTAGAGGGAAATAATTCCTTACTACTTGTTGAATACAGTGGCTTAATAGCTTACTGCACACTGACGATTGGAGAGAGTTTCCTTACTTCTCCCTGACTACATGTGAATAATTCCTCACTTCTCCCTGACTACATGTGAATAATTCCTCATTTCTCCCTGACTACATGTGAATAATTCCTCACTTCTCCCTGACTACATGTGAATAATTCCTCACTTCTCCATGACTACATGTGAATAATTCCTCACTTCTCCCTGACTACATGGGAATAATTCCTCACTGACTACAGAAGAATCATCCTCACTCCTCAATGACCAAAGTGATGCCATTTCTTCTGACATTCAGGTCGCTGGTGCTATGGACACCATCAACATTTACAAATGGGCTCTTTGAAGATAAAATACACCCAGACGCTCTTCAGAATACTTTAGTGGTAGTAATTTACTCTGCCTAGTAAATTTAGACTGGGTTCTTGATAAACGAGTTCTATAAGTTCAAATCAAGCACACCACATTTAACAGGATTGAACTTTGGGTTGTATTCTGTACTATAGTTTTACCATTTTTTTATTTGGTTTTCAGTTCCCTCTTCGGTCGGAGTATAGCATAAAATAGGTGACATCAGCGTTAGTACTGCCTATACGATTGCCAGTTCTACTGGCTCTAGACACTATAAAAGGATGAATGTAGATAGCATAAATAAAACTTGGACTAAGAACAGCACCTTGTTTAATGAACAAATCCACAAGGGCCGCGACGAGGATTCGAACCTGCGTCCGGGAGCATCCCAGAGCACCTTGTTTAACCCTATTTTTGGGGTAGAAATTTATATTATTCCATTTCACAGCAAATTTGCTTACCCAATAATAAATTTATGTATAACATGTGATAATAGAATTAACTTTTCTGATAACCATTTCACTAAAAAGGTTTGGTGTGTTCAACTTCGTCAAAGCTTTGGAAGCATCAAGAAAGAAAAGAAGTACTTTGTGAATTGTAGTATTGAATAGTTTCTGCCGCCACTAATCTTGGCCGTGTTGTGAGTAACCAGTTTTATATGCAAATTGAGAGTCAAAGATGTCTAGTTCGTCAGATAGAAAGTCAAGAATTAGATAAATAATCATATGTTTTAATATTGTTTTTTAATGACATAGCTCTCGTATTATCAGAGAACACAGAAGCTTGACAGTTCTTTGGAGTGGGAAACAGATGCTGATGATATATCATGGGAGAGAAAGCCTGGAGAAAACCGATTCATTATCGGTGATCTATGTTTATTAAGGCTGTCTGAGTTGATGTTAATGGGAATATCTAAACTCCCATTTTTTTTCAATTTTCATACAATTTTCTCAACCGTTGCAGTGGTTAAAGTGTGCAGGTGTTTAGAATTAGGGGCAAGGTTAATGTAGGTGTCACATACAGCTGTGGTTAAATCAGTTTCCATCTCATCTGTCCAGTATACACTGCTGTTGTAGAACGTTGTATATTTCTCATAGAATACATTACATACTCAATATGATGAGGTTCAGAGGAATCGGTCATAACGTTCGTCAGTCTTATGCAAAACGTTTTAGCTTCTAATTTCACCCCAGAATTCATGCACCTTTTTTCTTGAATGGTCATTAATAACCTTAGATCTCAAAATATAATCTTTCTCTTTGTTAATCCTCTTAATGGCTTGGTGATACTGAACCCAAGTGCTACGTCTCATGTGAAGTCACCAGCCATCTCTGGGACACCCAGCATTTTTCCATAGGTTATGCCAAAATATATTTTGGCATAACCAATGGAAACCTTTGGCATGATCTATTTTGGGATTGCTTCAGGGTTCCTTCGTACCATGCCTTCCTGCTTGTATTTTATTTTTTTAGGAAGAATAATACTCTTTTTTCTCTTCCCTAATTACCACTGACGTTATAGATGTAAAATGTCTTGAGACTGTTCTGATGCACTTTACACTGAAGATTAGTGCAAGCAATTGCATCAGTTGGAATTTGAATACCATCAAATTTTTATTAATCAGGCATTAAAACTTATTCAGGTCAGTAACTGTGGCCACCTCCCAGTTTAGGTGAGTTCTGGGAAAGTTTCTGTTCTCACAGTCACCAGCAGTGATTGGCCATGACAGGAACATGCCTGGACAGGTCGTCACCATCACTAATAACCTAACATAGTTAGATAATCAGTTATATTTAGTTAGACCAGTTAGATAACCAGCGAGAAAGTGATCAATATGAAATTATCCGGATTATGTAACTTTTCAGCATCCATGATCGCATTTAAGCAGATTTAGGTATACATCTTCTGAAAAAAATTTGGTGTTAAAGTCACCTTCCACCATGAAGTTAGAATCACATGAATTAGCCAATGGATATATTTCAGGTGGTACATCTACACACACACACACAGTTGGTGCTGCTGCAGAAGTACACCAGTTACACACGTATGATCAAATACAACCGAGTACCATTAGAAACAAATCAGCTATCGTGTGCACCCTGATATAATATTGACAACATTAACTTTACATTAAATCTTGTCATACCACAGGTGGCAGTGGTATGGTGGCAGTCATACCATAGGGTCCTCCAGGACCTGACAGGTCAACAGACATTTCATGGCTGACAGTGTAAAAAAAATAATTACAAATTTTGGACAGGTTCTTATATTCATAAGATTTTAGCCTGTGGTCTTACAGAATTAGAATATCACATATCCAAAAACTTTTTCATATGTTGGTACATTCGAGGTTTGTATTCATCATAAATGTATATAATTAATTTAAAATCTTGAATTATGTTCATTTATAAATTGGTATGACCTAGTTTCCCCTTCATTCCCGTGGTCTTAATTAAACACCTTCAAACCAAAAACTGTAATGAGCACAACATTATATAGTTATTTACACCAAACACATTTTGATGTAAATTACATTCAAAAATCAATGTTGTCTGTTTTGTTACATCAATCTTACAAGAAATGTCTCTAGTTTCCTTTTGATAAAATGTTATTTATAGAGACCGACCTCCCTGACATCCTTTGACTAAATGTAATTCTTAAGCTTGCTAGAGTCACGTGCCCTGAGGTGATAACCAAATACCCTGGCGGTGGAGGACCCCCAAGTCTCAAACCACAAACACCTACAACCTTTACGTCCTACAAAGGACGTCTATTCTGAAATGGAAGGGAAGGGAGCTATGAGGAGGAAGCGCCAAGCCATTACGACTATATAGCACTTGAAAGGGGTCAGGATAAGGATTTGGGATGGGACGAGGGGAGAGGAATGGTGCCAACCACTTGTGGACGGTCGGGGGGATTGAACACCGACCTGCGTGAAGCTGTTAACTTCACGCAGGTCGGCTGTTAACCTTAACCTGTTTAATTTGGAGGCTGTTAACCCAGCAGCCATATTAAAAAAAATCATTGATATTTCCTTTCACTGCCCATGAATACTTCGCCATCTTCCCTACCCTTCGCCACGTTGATGAGACCCCTTCAGTGCCTTCTCTACTCATCACCATTTCCCCTTCATCGCTGTAATATCATCATCATCGCTGTAATATCATCACCAACTTCATCAATAAACAATTTAAGAGAAGCATTTAATCACACAGAAAATATATACTGCACGAATGTCTGTGAGGAAGGACTCTAAATTAGGACTCAGGAAATTGAAATTAAGAATGGCTAGCCATTTAATGCAAATAGGGTGCCAGGACAGAACACGGGAATGCACCACGACCATCCCCAGACAGAGACCAGTCCCCTGCAAAGTTTAGCCTCAGAGCATCCAAACAATATTCTCTCGTAGAGCTGTGGATTATTTTTAGTTCCCGGCTGGCCTCCACTTGCCATGACTTGCTGCCAGCAGAGAGCACAAGCTGAGGCCAGGAGGCCGGCCCATTACACACCCAAGGTGTGGGGCACCTCAGATCATATTTGGTACTGACAGCTTTTTGTTTAACATGGAGTGGAATCACCTAGAGTAGTCGCCCGGTGACACTGATATTACCAGCTGGCGAACACATGACTTCAGGCTGGTATTATAACCTTCGTGGGGGGAAAAAAAGATTGGAAGATATAAGCAACTTCTGACCCATCACTTGGTTGGACGGTAGATCGACGGTTTCGTTTCATGCAGTCCGGCGTTCAATCCCGACCGTCCAAGTGGTTGGGGACCATTCCTTCCCCCCCCCCCGGCCCATCCCTAATCCTTATTCAGATCCTTTCCAAGTGCTATATAGTCGTAATGGCTTGGTGCTTTCCCATGATAGTTCCCTTCCCTTCTGATCAGTGATCAACTTCTGATCAAAAACACGAAGAGTTCAACTGGTTGTGACTGTGGAGGGGGGGGGGGGTTGTTCGGTAGTTATTTGGTGGGTTGTTGGCGGAAATGAATGTTATTAGTGTGTGTGTATTTACTATTTGTATCTGCAGAATCGAGCTATTAGCTCTTGGACCCCGCCTTTCTAACCAATTTATTTTTCTTTTATTTTGTCTACTACAAATATTTCTCTTATACATCTCCTGGAGGCAGCCCGTAGCAGCTGTCTAACTACTAGGTTCCTATTTACTGCTAGGTGAACAGGGTCATAATGGTGAAAGAAATTCTGCCCATTGTTCCTCGTCGGCGCCTGGAATGGAACTCGGGCCACAGGATTACGAGTCCCCTGCGCTGTCCACTCAGTTACCAACGCCCCAGAGTGTGTGTGTGTGTGGTGTGTGTGTGTGTGTGTGTTGTGGGTGTGTGTGTGTGGTGTGTGGTGTGTGTGTGTGTGTGTGGTGTATGTTTGTTTCCTTTGTTTTTCTATTCCCAAATCGGATGATGACGGGGAAATCATTTACTGGTTTCAAAAAATCTTAAAGACTGATCTCGTCATTTGTCTAGTTTCCATTGGTATTTTGTACGTTGTGATCATATCTTCCTTTACCTTTCTCTCCTGAAGGGTTGTTGGTTTGTGTTGCCTTTACATCTAATGGCTTCATTTCTGACACAATATTGTCACAAATCTTGGAAATTCTATATTAATCATATTATGTTAAGAAAGACCTTATTTTATACCAGTGTCGTATAGTTCAATGATCTCTGTAAACAATAAGTTTTTTTAATGAATTTCTTATTAAGTCATATGTGTATCTTCCAGTTTCACTAACGTTGTGAATGTATAGCCAGGTGTGTGGTAGTGGGAGGTGTGGGTGTGATCAAATTTGGAGGTGGCCAGTTGTGGGGGACTTCCTGGTGTGGGGGTGATGGCCATGTGTGGTGGAAGAGTACAGGTGTGTGGGGGTAACTAGGAGTTAATTATGGGTTGCCAGGTGTGGGAGTGGTCAGGGAGGTGTGTGGCTTCGCGTGCGGATGACAAAGCGTAGTGACTACTTCGTGCGGGTGTTGGCAGTTGAGAAGGTGATCAGGTGTAGGGGGAAAAGCCAGATGTTTGGAGACAAGGTGTAAAATGGCCAGGTGTTGAGAGTGTGGCCCTACCAGGTGTCCCCAGTGCAGGTGTAGCTGAAGCATGTATGCCTCAAACCGGTGCTGCTTCACCGAATAATGGCTGATCTGACGAGGTTAATTGTGGTTCAAACGTGGCTTATCCACTCACGGGTGTGGCGGCGTGTGTGTGTGCAAGTTTGACATAGTTTGACCCGGCTGAGATAAGCTTTGCCATGTATAACCCTCTAAGGCAGGAGGTGCAAACACGTGTGACTCAACTAACTGCTTCACTCTCAAGCGTGACCTCGACACCTGTCGACAAACAGATTTTGCCACATGTAGGTGTGGGGAAATATGTATCGAGATGGTGGCGTTTTCTATTTAAGCGAGTAGGAACCCTTTTGGCCTCGGAGACATCTGTCCACGAGGCTCACCATAGCCCGTGCTTCTTGCCCCGCTCCTGTGCCAGGTAAGTTACGGGCTCACAATAGCCCGTGCTTCTTGCCCCGCTCCTGTGCCAGGTAAGTTACGGGCTCACCATAGCCCGTGCTACTTGGAACTTGTTCCGAGTAGTCTGAATCTATAACAACAACAATCTTTTGGCCTCGGCCTTGTCTTAGACTAAATGCAGGGACAAGCCCCTAGAATGATTATCGCTCGCGCGTAACGTTAAACGGCGCACTGGAAATTGTTCAGTGAGAGTTGTTCACTTTACTGCTGGGTTCGAAGTGCTTCATTCGAGATACAGACACCGGAAAGTGGTGAATATTTTGCAGTCATCGACAATGTTTGTAAAATAGAGAGTATTTTTAAGAAAATTTTAAGAATTTTAAAAGAATTTTTTTTCAATGCAGGAAAGGAGAACCTGTGTATTTAACTGTCAATACACTCCTTGGTCAGCCTATTCTCCTGTGTAGATAGTCGTTTTGTAACTATGTGCACCATAGTACAAAGATTGCCCCTCTAAACAATTAAATAGTACATACTTTGTACTATTTACTTAATAGAGTCGGAAAAAATGAAGCTAAATGACAAACTTCAATATTCGTAGACCTAGTATAGCACACATATGACTATATTAGGATTCTGATATCGTGTATTAGGCCTAGGGAGGTTAGGTTCGTTTAGTTTGTCTTTGCAACATAAGTAGAAAATAGTTTTTCGGTTTGTGTCTAACTCAATAGTCTAATTAATTTCTTGTACGCGGTATATATACTATGTCCACATCGTTACTATAAGTACTACCAATACAAGACGATGGGCTTGCTTGGTGCACCATCTAACAACAACAGTCGGATTCACTTGCAGACAAAGGTTCATGATTAAATATATGCACCAAATATTAAAAAAAAAAATCGACTGTCGTTTCACCTTCTAGTGTGTGGTGGTAAGTGTTAACATGACTTTAGCTTGTGATTATGAAGGCAATTTGAACGTATGAAATTTTCAGTAACATATTAAGCTTGAGAAATTAATTTTTAATTTATAATAATATT
>WNGS01061674.1:14477581-14519504 GCA_020271785.1 Procambarus virginalis | reverse complement strand
CTATAGGTTTTGGCTCCCTCTGTTCTTGCACTTATTGCTTGCTCGTTTTTTTTTACATTTAGGTCCAAATTGGGTATTTGAATGGAGTGAGGCACTTTTGGGATCTCTCATTCCGACTCATTAAAGACAGCTGCTGAAGGTAAGTCATAAGTAACACATCAGCTACAGGCCAAGAGTCATAAGTAACACATCAGCTACAGGCCAAGAGTCATAAGTAACACATCAGCTACAGGCCAAGAGTCATAAGTGACACATCATGTATTGTCTGAGAGTCTGTAAGTAACATATTATACAGGTTAAGAGCTTAGATGGTACAGTCTAAGAGCCTGTAACCACATATGGCACAGATTAAGTGGCTGTAACACAGTGGTACAAAGTGCCTGTAACAGAGCTGACATATGTTAGAAGCCATTAAGAAACGTAGTTTATAATTACATTAATGAGCTAATAGGGAACTTGGATTCAATGCAAGATCGCTAACACAGGCATAGAGATTAAATAAGGCGTCTATCTTGAGACTCGAGCAATACTTTACTGTTGAAGGAGTTAAGAGCCTCCTGTGTGAGTCTATTGTGGGTAGTGTTGAAGCTTATTCACATCTTTTTATGGAGTTATGGGCCTCATAGACCTGCTTCTATTTTTTGTGGTGTATTGATTCTTTCTCGTCTCTGTTGACCAGACCACACACTAGAAAGTGAAGGGACGACGACGTTTCGGTCCGTCCTGGACCATTCTCAAGTCGATTGTGTCGATTTCTCGTCTCTCTCTCTCTCTCTCTCTCTTGAGGTAGTTAAGGGATTCTTACCTGCTTCTGCTGTGATGCCCAATGATGCACAGGACGTGAGCATATGGCCACCACGTGCTTGTGCTACCCTGTGCCCGAGCAGTGTACTAGTCACTCCGGCTGCTCGCTCAACCATGGCTTCGCTGCCATCTAGATCCGTCGCTCAAACCCGCCTTATAAGGAGGGTCGCTGAAAAAAAACTCTCGTATCATCATGCAAAGTATTTACATTTTCATACTTTCTTGTTATTTTCTTATAGTTCGTTTCCACTGTGGTTTGGTTACTTTGCCATCTGTGCCTTTTCTTTCTCTTTCCAGCTTTCTCTTGCTCTCTCTATCTTGCATTCCTGTCTACCGTTTTTCCCAACAGCTTATCAATGTATCCTTACGGGGAAATGGCCCAGTTCGTCCCAGCTGTGTCGACGGCAACCCTATCATCAGGCTATGCTGTATTTAGCCCGTGCTCATGCAGGTGGAGAGGGTTCAAAGGTCTGCCAACAGACTGGTACCTGAGCTGAGGGGTTTGACTTATGAGGAGAGACTACGGGAACTAAACCTCACGTCGCTAAAAGAGGGAAGAGTTATGGGAGACATGATCACCACACACAGCATTCTCAGAGGAATTGACAGGGTAGATAAAGACAGTTTAACACGGGAAGTACGCTCACAAGGGGACACGGTTAAAACTAAATACCCAAATGAGACACAGGGACATTAGAAAGAATTTTTCAGTGTCATAGTTAACGAACGGAATGCACTAGGCAGGGATGTGGTGGAGGCAGACTCCATGCACAGTTTCAAATGCAGAAATGATAAGAGCCTAATAGGCTCAGGAATCTGAACACCAGTTGATTGACGGTTGAGTGACTGGACTAAAGAGCCGAAGCTCAACCCCCGTCAAGCAAAATTAGGTTAATGCACACATACACACATTCCGTGGGTGCAGCCCGTATATGTGTGTACTCACCTAATTGGGGTTGCGTGGGTTGAGCTTTGGTTCTTTGGTCTCGCCTCTCAACTGTCAATCAACAGATGTACAGATTCCTGAGCCTACTAGGCTCTATTTGAAACTGAGTATGGAGTCTGCCTCCACATCACTGCCTAATGGATTCCATCTGTTAACTACTCTGACACCGAAAACATTCTTTTTAATGTGTGTGTGTGTGTGTGTGTGTGTGTGTGTGTGTGTGTGTGTGTGTGTGTGTGTGTGTGTGTGTGTGTGTGTGTATACTCATCTATTTATGCCTGCAGGATCGAGAATTAGCACTTGGTCCCCACCTTTATAGCCGCCAGACGTCTAATGAAATGTCACATGATCAATTTCCTTATCATATCTACTTCCAAAATTGTCAATTAAATTTGCTTCTATAAACCACTCCTTTAGTTCATTCCATTTCTCACTTCTCTTATGCTAAAATAAAACTTTCTTGCATCTCTTAGACACATCAGAGTCTGAAGCTTCCATCCATACTACCTCGTTCTATTCTTATTCATTTTGAACATCTATTTTTCCACCTTGTCAATCCACCTAAGTATTTTATAAGTCTCTATCATTTCTCCTCCTCTCCTGTGTTGTCTAGTCTAGTTCATTCATTCTTTCTTCACACCCCCAATTCTCGCAACTCCAAGACGAACCTCGATACATATCTTTGAACCTTTTTCAGTTTTGTTATGTCTTTTTCTTTTAGATCCTTTTAGATAAAAAAGATTTAGATCATTTAGATCGGATTAGGGAGCCGGTCGGCCAAGCGGACAGCACACTGGATTTGTGATCCTGTGGTTCCGGGTTCGATCCCGGGCGCCGGAGAGAAACAATGGGCAGAGTTTCTTTCACCCTATGCCCCTGTTACCTAGCAGTAAAATAAGTACCTGGGTGTTAGTCAGCTGTCACGGGCTGCTTCCTAGGGGTGGAGGCCTGGTCGAGGACCGGGCCGCGGGGACACTAAAGCCCCGAAATCATCTCAAGATCTCAAGATAATAGTTGGGGCCCCACGAAGGGGCGGTATACTCTAATAATGTTGTCACGTATATGGTTTACAGTGATCTAAACGCCTTCTTGTTTAGGGTCCTCGACGATGTTCTGACTTTTGCTATTTCAATGTTGCTGGAATTATGCTTTTAATATGATCCTAGAGAGTCTTGCTTAGTGTTATATCCAGGCCCAGGTCTTTTCTGAAGTCTTTACAGGGAGGTAGTAGTTTCCCTTCATTGTTTACCGTACTTCTCGTCTTCTGACACTTGTTCCCCTTTCCATCACTTTACACTTGCTTGTATTGAACTCTGACAACCATTTCTCTGACCAACTTTATATGTCTGTGCGTGTCTTCTATCTTCACACACACACACACACACACACACACACACACACGCGCGCGCACATAAGATGTGTGTGCCCAAATGAGCCACAGAGATATTAGAAAGAACTTTTTTAGTGTCAGAGTGGTTAACAAATGGAATGCATTAGGAAGTAATGTGGTGGAGGCTGACTCCATACACAGTTTCAAGTGTAGATATGATAGAGCCCAATAGGGTCAGGAACCTGTACACCTGTTGATTGACGGTTGAGAGGCGGGACCAAAGAGCTCAACCCCCGCAAGCACAATTAGGTGAGTATACACACACACACCCAAGTTTCAAAGACACAAATGTCGGTCCCATAACAAATCTCTAGTAAATGCATATTATTTCTTACAATATTTTGCTTAACCTCAATTCGCAATTTTTTTTCTGTAATGAAGCAATAGAGAGAGAGGGAGACCGATAAGCCTGTCTCACATATTCACCTCTTATAACTATTCTCCAGAACGTCAAGCAATTTATCAGTTTCTTCTCTTCTCATTCTTCTTTCCTTTTATGTGAGTGACTCTTATCTCCCTCACCCTCTCTACTTTCTCTTCCTTGTGTTATATCTGCTGAGTCAACTTCCAGCCCTTTTGACACGTTCTTAATTATGATATGAGTCACAGGTGTGAACACTTAGCTGATGTGATAGTCTCGTTGATACTGTTAGAGCAAGGCGCTCTCGTTACTGAGCCGAGCGCTCTCGTTACTGAGCCGAGCTGAGCGCGTTACTGAGCCGGGCTGAGCGCGTTACTCAGCCGGGTCTTGTGGGCTGGTGTCTGCAAACAGACCCATGGGTCGTGCTACTAAGACTAGAATACAATACAATAACCAGTTTGGATTTTCTTTCAGCCTGTTAGACAATATCTGAGATAGATAAGGTATAATATTATCACTGTTGACCTAACAATGTATATAAGGATTATCTTCATATCTTTAGTTAATGCAATATTGATATAACACGACATATATATATGATAAAATAATTATTGTAAATTGCATTGTGTATTTGTATCATATCCGGGGCTTGAATACTATAATATAGAATAAAGCAATGTTTATTTACCAAGGGTTTGAGTATCTTGATTAATCTTAATTGGTACACTACCAATGTAAATTTGTAATCATTGGTATCAGTGAGTTATATCCTAACGTAATACATTGTATATTTAACAGTTTTTATACTGACGCCAAAGAATTGTTTATATAGTCTGCGGGTTCGTGTTATAATTCCACATTATAGTTATAGGATAATATTTTGTTTATATACATAAAGATATGACTTGGATGACCAAAACCACAATTCAGAAGATAGAGAAGTTACGACGTTTCGGTCCATCTTGGACCATTATCAGGTCCAAGACGGACCGAAACGTCGTCATTTCTTCACTCTCTGATGTGTGGTCTGGTCATCATAGTGACAGGTTGATGGTGCGAGGGAAGCCAAGTCTCGTTGGCTCGTGTAGGTACTCAGTTCCCTCGTTATTCCCGCTATTCGTGTACTCCCCATTCAGAATAATTGGTCCTTGTCTGCCCAATGTGTTGCACATTGACTTTTATATTGTGATGATTACGTATCCCCTATTTCTTCCATTTTTTTTTCATTATTCCTTCAATCTTTCCACATAACTCAAACCTCTCACCTAAAGGGCCAGTTAAAGCTTACCTCTATTCTTAACACGCATAGCTTAATGCGTTACATATGTGCGCCAATGCGTATGTGAGAGGGAAAACTACTCATAAAATCCAAATCATCCCATTAACTCACGCCCAATCACTTGGGCTGGACGGTAGAGCGACGGTCTGGCGTTCAATCCCCGACCATCCAAGTGGATGGGGCACCATTCCTTTCCCTCCGTCCCATCCCAAATCCTCATCCTGACCCCTTCCAAGTGCTATACAGTCGTAATGACNATGGCTTGGCGCTTTCCCTGATAAATTCCTATTCTTCATTTTCTGGAACCTGTGAGTTTATTTCCCATGCATATGAATAGCCAAGACTAATGTGGGGTAACGCCACTTCTGTTTTGTTTACTGTACCCTTTCCACAGAATAAAAGGTTCGTAGTTGGTGGATTTTTTATACCAACTACCAGATCTTGATGTTGAAGTTGCTGCATTAAGTTTACTGTACATCTGGATTGCACTATAATTATTCTCTTAATCTACGCTAGACTCTGTGGTATGTAACGCCTACATTCCCCCGCTCTTA
Organism: Procambarus virginalis; assembly: GCA_020271785.1. Lineage (NCBI taxonomy): Eukaryota > Metazoa > Arthropoda > Malacostraca > Decapoda > Cambaridae > Procambarus > Procambarus virginalis. The sequence continues at coordinate 14,514,170 of WNGS01061674.1, read as the reverse complement.
GTTACAAGTTTTGCAGCTTCATCTGCAATGTCATTTCCTAATATTCCTACATGAATTGGCACCAATTTGTTATGTATTTGCCGATCATGAAGTTTGTTTAGTTGTGGGGTTTTAAGTTTATAAACAGACCACCACAAATACCCTACTAACCATCCAGAATATTTTTCTTTAGCCCTGAAGATAGTCCAGTACCAAAGTATTCTTTAAATATCGATTGACCGAAAAACAGGGAACATCTTTATACAGTTAGCATCTAGCATCTTTATACAGTTAGCATCTAAGATTTTAAGAGAAACAAAAGACGTATGAAGAGATACACTTTAACATGAAATATTTCTTCACCCTAAAATATAAAAACCAATAGAACCACCTACCCGCAGAACCCGTAAGTGCCAAAAACATTGCTGAATTTCAAAATCTAGTTCGATAAAATCACCTGAAGAAATGAAAGGGGTGGGAGGGGGCATTTGACAAGCCATCGGCTTCCTGTCATCGTCGAGGCGACTATAGTGACCCTCAAGTAAATTCAGGTATCAAGACAGAGATGAGTGTTAGTGGAAGGGAAATTTGCATATCATACTGTTTACAGGTGCCGGAGAACGGAACACTTGAACGGAACACCTGCACGGAACACCTGTACGGAACACCTGTACGGAACACCAGGACGGAACACTTGTACGGAACACCAGTACGGAACACCTGAACGGAACACCTGTACGGAACACCTGTACGGAACACCTGTACGGAACATCTGTACGGAACACCAGGACGGAACACCTGTACGGAACACCTGTACGGAACACCAGTACGGAACACCAGTATGGAACACCTGTACGGAACACCAGTACGGAACACCTGTACGGAACACCAGTACGGAACACCTGTACGAAACACCTGTACGGACACCTGTACGGAACACCAGTACGGAACACCTGTACGAAACACCTGTACGGAACACCTGTACGGAACACCAGTACGGAACACCTGTACGGAAGACCAGTACGGAACATCTGTACGGAACACCGGCACGGAACACCAGGACGGAACACCAGTACGGAACACCTGTACGGAACACCAGTACGGAACACCTGAACGGAACACCTGTACGGAACACCAGTACGGAACACCTGAACGGAACACCAGGACGGAACACCAGTACGGAACACCTGTACGGAACACCTGAACGGAACACCTGTACGGAACACCAGGACGGAACACCTGTACGGAACACCTGTACGGAACACCAGTACGGAACACCAGTATGGAACACCTGTATGGAACACCAGTACGGAACACCTGTACGGAACACCAGTACGGAACACCTGTACGAAACACCTGTACGGAACACCTGTACGGAACACCAGTACGGAACACCTGTACGGAAGACCAGTACGGAACATCTGTACGGAACACCGGCACGGAACACCTGTACGGAACACCTGAACGGAACACCTGTACGGAACAACAGTACGGAACACCTGAACGGAACACCAGGACGGAACACCAGTACGGAACACCTGTACGGATCACCAGTACGGAACACCTGTACGGAACACTAGTACGGAACAACTGAACGGAACACCTGTACGGAACATCTGAACGGAACACCTACACGGAACACCGGCACGGAACACCTGTACGGAACACCTGAACGGAACACCTGTACGGAACACCTGTACGGAACACCAGTACGGAACACCTGTACGGAAGATCAGTACGGAACATCTGTACGGAACACCAGGACGGAACACCGGCACGGAACACCTGTACGGAACACCTATACGGAACACCAGTACGGAACACCTGAACGGAACACCAGGACGGAACACCAGTACGGAACACCAGGACGGAATACCGGCACAAAACACCAGTACGGAACACCTATACGGAACACCAGTACGGAACACCTGAACGGAACACCAGGACGGAACACCAGTACGGAACACCAGGACGGAATACCGGCACAAAACACCAGTACGGAACACCAGGACAAAACACCAGTACGGAACACCAGTACGGAACACCTGTACGGAACACCTGTTCGGATCACTTGTTCGGAACACCAACACCGAACGTTTTGGCAAGACCTGGAATAAAATTATTATATGATTCCGAAAACCAAAAGCTATCGTAGGACCTGCATAATATTCAAAGAAAGACAAATTGATATCAGGATTTCATAACTGAAACACAAGAAAACTCTAGAGATGTTGAGATGGGATTTCATCACCTCATAAGTTGCTACTTTATCCGGAGACCCTAGAAGTGTCCCGTGTGGGCGGGTCTCACTGTATAACTGGTCAATAACATCATAAATATCTTCTTGAAATATTAACTGAAGGAGCAAATGCACTTTTATCAAGTTTTTGAAGTTCGAATAATTGCAAATAAATAAAAAATCAGAATTGCAAAGAAAATTGATTTCCTCAAAACTCAGACTTATTGCAGTGACCAAAACTCAATGATGCAGATAGTAGTGACCCCTTCAACAGTAACGCTTGCAGGAGTGACCCCATCATTTACGCAGCATACAGTAGTGACCTCGTTACTGATGCAGACAGTAGTGGTGACCAGTAGTGACGCAGATTATAGCGATGCCAATACTGACGCAAAGGAGACCTCAACGCCGCCTCAGTAGTGATCCTAACGCTGACTCGGACAGTAGTGATCCAAATACCGCTTAAATACTGAAGCAAAAAGTCTCAAATGACAAAAATACTGACACAGAAATTAGCTTCCTCAACATTGACGCAATAATAGTTTTCTCAGGGCCTAGTCCTCGGCCCAAGCAGGACCTCTCAAGTAGTTCCCGGCTCAAGTACACTGTCTCTAGGGCTCGTCCTCGGCCCAAGTAGAATATTTTAAGAGGCCTCTTTCGGCCCGAGAAGGATACCTCTAGAAGCCACAATCACACTTTTAGCTAAATCAATAACCTAGAAACATGCTTTAAAGACAAAATTGATATTGAAAATTAGACCAAAAATCATAAGAACATTCATCCGAGGTCGACTGTGTGTGTGTGTGTGTGTGTGTGTGTGTGTGTGTGTGTGTGTGTGTGTGTGTGTGTGTGTGTGTGTGTGTGTGTGTGTGTGTGTGTGTGTGTGTGTGTGTATAACGTAGATACGAAAAAATAAGTGAAGCAAATAGTGATACACAATAAAATCCCCCTAAAGGTGACCTCAAACCGCTGGTTCTGTGCCACGCGGTTCTGCTCTGAAGATTATTTAAAAAACAAATCAATGTTCATAAACCTTTTGATCAAACTAATTTCAAAAGTGTGAAATACATCATACGAAGAGTTTACGAAGAGAATCTTGCCATGTTTTGTTATAAAATGTTAACTTCGAAGAGGCCTTATTTATGTTCAGATAAAATAGATAAATACAAACACGTAAACAAAACAACCCGTCCTAACACTGAATGTTTAATTTTTAGAACGCTAAAGATAGGTTACATATTTAATGCTTTTATGATTCATAAAAGCATAAGAGAGAGACACGATTTTCTGGGCTATGAAAATCAGTGTCAGCAGGTCATATGGGATAACGTATAGGTTCTTCGACCGTTAAAAACTTACGTAGCATGCTTGTTACATAACCAATTGAACCATATGTGTTGTTTGAAGCTTAAAGTAAGTCAGAAATTGATGATATGCAACCGTGGATAGGAGGAGCAGCTAAGTTTACATAGCTTACAGTTAAAACCCATTAAACTCCTACCCCATTAGAGACCAACATTGATATGTTGTTTTTCATACAAAATTTATCTCTGCTGGCCAACTCTAACGTTGAAGTGTTCATTACCAGCATAAGGTGATATACAAAATTTAGCTTATTAACAGAGTACTAGCAGTTGCAGTAATTGGTGGCAGTGTAACGATTATGTTCCTCAAACAACTCTCGCTTTCACTCTAGAACGGTGACAGTAACTATTTGATCGTTAGCAGCGTGTGAGAGGGCTGGACAGCGAGAGGAGAGGGATATGATACTTCTATAATTCAGTCTCTCATATCACCTGAAAGACCTCAATTATGGCTTAACCAGTCATGAATGTGACTGTGACAAGGCCTTTCCCAACTTCAGGACACTCGATCAAGTGCAACACACTTAGCAAAAACAACGTAAAATCCTTACAGGAGGAAAATGAAATAGCTGTGACTTATTCCCAGACGAGAGAGAGGAACAGCACCCATCGTCGCGGCATCAGGAGATATGGCCTGTGAGACATTCCGGCTGTGATATGCCTGTGTTTATAGGAACCAAGTAGCACCCCAACGATGCCCTACAGTGAACCGTATTTGAAGGAACCAGGTAGCACCGCAACTATGCCCTGCAGTGAACCGTATTTGAAGGAACCAGGTAGCACTCAAACGATGCCCCTGCAGTGAACCGTATTTGAAGGAACCAGGTAGCACTCCAACGATGCCCTTCAGTGAACCGTATTTGGCGGTGATAATGTTCTGGTTGAACGTCTCCAAATTGGAAAGAACACCCTGGAAGGACTGACGATCAAATAAAAAAAAAGGCTAACATCAGGCTTTTGTTGAAAGTAATTTACAAATTCGCTATTTTGCAAGGTGGTCGAGTATAGAATATTCAGTCTTGAAATAACATTATTAAAATGATCGTAACAATTAAACATTATGAAAAGCTTGCTTCACAAATAACGCTTCCAATCCTATGCGAGATATTTTACATTTTCAGGACAAACATAATCACCGTGTTATGAAGAAAGAAGAGCTTTGAATAACACCAGAAATAAATGAAGGAACTAGGTTATAATACGAGGTATTACGTAATATATATAGCATGCGTCTCAGCTGTCATTTAAACATAAGTATAATCGTAGACATTTGAGCGTTAAGTCTAACACGAAGTTTCTCACACTAATAACAATAACACAAATATTAAAAATTATTAACAATACAAATGTCAATTATAATGTGTCTTTAAGGTACAAGATAAGTTCCCAATACCTAACTATACGCTGTCTATCTACTCAAGACTATAGTCGATAGATATACGGCCTCGTTTCTTGCAAAGATGGAGGGGGGGGGGGAGAGGGTGTTAGTCAACGCCATTGGTTCATCGGGGGATTGAACATCAACCATGCAAGAAACAAGGCCGTCAATCAGTCGACTATAGTCGATAGATTGACGGCCAATCCTCACACACCATCCCAGCCCCGTGTCCTCGTATCTCTGTCAAGTTGTTGTTGTTGTTAAAGATTCGCTACCTGGAACAAGAAGTTCCAAGTAGCACGGGCTATGGTGAGCCCGTAGTCTCTGCCAAGTGTTATATAGCCATACTGGCTCCACACACTTTCTACTCAAGCTTCAGCTCTCCCACAGTCAAGCTCGTGATGCTGGCTCCGTAACTCACCGCTCCTCCGTAACTTTATGGCCAGCAGTGACTTGATCCCCCTGTACCTGCCTTGTGGTGGTGGAGGGCGGCTCCAGACAGCTTCTTGCTCTTAACCTCCCTTCAGGCACAGAGGAGAAAGATCTTGAAAGGCGAAAGGGAATTATCGTTAGCAAGAATGATATAACACATGGAAGGAATTTGAGGATAGAAACAGTGTCCAACATCTTGGACCATCATAGAACAGATAGAGGGAGAATATAGTATACATATATTTATATATACACACTCGAAAATTTTGTGATAGGGGTGTTGGTAGTGAAGGGAACGTGTGGAGAGGATTAATCCCCTCATCCCAGCCTGTGTATGGGAACGCCTTATGTATATAGACGCAGAAGGAGGTTATATATCTACCTTCCCTCCCCCCTCTACTGCTGTTCCCTATAGGATTAGGGACGTATATACATTAGGCATTTAGGAGAGTAGGTCACCCATTCAGATGCTGTTACTGGGCCAGTACTATTTGTTTTATCTCAGAGAGAGAGAGAGAGAGAGAGAGAGAGAGAGAGAGAGAGAGAGAGAGAGAGAGAGAGAGAGAGAGAGAGAGAGAGAGAGAGAGAGAGAGAGAGAGAGAGAGAGAGAGAGACACCCTTAAACACGAATTCCACAAACTTAGCAGCCAAATTTATGTATTTGTTTCTTTCCAATAAGCATATATATATGCACCTACGTATAGATCATCCACACCTGAACAACACAGGTAGAGAGAAGGGAGAACAGAGCAACACAGGTAGCGAGACCAAAGCAATACGGGGTAGAGGACACTGCTATCACCTGTACGTACCATCCTGGTACGTACCATCCTGTACGTACCATCCTGGTACGTACAGATGATAGCAGGACAGGACACCTAGGCACTTGTATACCATCCTGAAGCGCAAGCAAGCCTTCTTCTGTTATCACACTGTAGGTACTGTTATCAGCTCTGTAGGTACTATCATAGGTAATAGGAAAGCATTCCTTCAGTAATCCAATTTTCCCTTCACGAGGCTTCTTCAATTTACTCCCCAATTACTCTCACCTTGAATCTTTTTAACCTATTTCCAAGCGTTCCGGAGCATTTGTTTCACGAACGCAACTTGTTAGAGAAAGACAGGGTTCGAACCTTGAACCCGGTGGATGAACGGCCCATGTTGCTTCAGTGTTCGGTACACCCACACCTCATTCTCCATTAATGATAGCATTAAGTAATGGTAATGTTCTCTCACATGCAGGCAATGAGTCACAATAACGTGGCTAAAGTATATTGACCAGACCACACACTAGAAGGTGAAGGGACGACGACGTTTCGGTCCGTCCTGGACCATTCTCAAGTCGATTGTCTAGGAGTGTCAATTGTCACAATCGACTTGAGAATGGTCCAGGACGGACCGAAACGTCGTCGATCCTTCACAATCTAGTGTGTGGTCTGGTCAACATGTTCTCTCACAGTCACAACATGGGATAAAAACCCACACACAGTTGTGTATGTATTTTATATCAAGATTTACACAGTCTCTCTGATCGCACTCTTCTGAGTGCTTGATAACAACGGTAGCCATTGTGATGCAAGTCTCGTCCTAACCATATACTCAGGTCTTGATAAAGCACTCGGGAGAGTGCGAAAGTGCGAGTGCCTGGGTGTAAATACATCAAATACACAAATACGTAAGTGTGGGTTTATTTATCAAATAGTGATTATAGCAACTTTTTGATCAAATGATCAAAAATAAAATGTTGGAATCATAAACACGTTTTCGTTTTGTATTATTTAATTAGTATAATTAGCGTGCTAAAAATATAATAAAGAACGTGCCCAGCTATAGGCCTAAATATAGGTAATCTCTGTCCTAATATAAGCTATATTAGGCCGTATTTAGTACTCATATATGCTATATACACTATGTGTAGTAATAATTTATAATACTAATAAACAATAATAAATTATAAACAATACTAATATTTAGTATTAGTTTTTTAAAGAGCACGAAAAAGTAAAAAAAAAAAACTAATTATTAGTTTATAGCGAGAACTTTGTTAACTGCAACAGTCCATTTTTGTACGTTTGACCTAAAATAGTCGAACTTTTGAATAGTCGGAAATAATATTTATGGAGGATAGTCTCTAAATACGTACCATCATTTTTGCAGGATGAGCTGGAGCTCGATAATTGAGGACAAACTAGCAAATCGATTGGTTTATAGCTTACAGGTGTAAATCCAGTAAATCCCTATGGGATATATTCCGTAACTCCCTCAGGTGAATAAAATCTATGATTTTTAAAAGTGAAATAAATTTCCCCCCCACACACTAACTGCTAACAACACCTAATCCGACATCATTCAGATGGGACCTGAAATAAGACCCAGAAATTAACCACTGAACAACTAACCGAAAAAGGGCAACGACGTCCCTGTACAATTAAAAATTATTAGCAATAAAAAAAAGGGATACAAAACCACTGGTCATTTCCTTCACAGTTGACCAAGCAGGAGTGGAGGACACTGATTATCTAAGACCCTCTCAGGGATCTAATATTCTGAGCCATGTCAAAGGTTAATCATCCCGAACAGGTTCGAGTCACTGATCTTCATAAAAATGATGCATTAAAACCTTTAATGATACGTAAAAGATTTTTAAATGGCCTTCAAATATTTTCGATCGTGTAATAATCCTTATTGACTCTGACCAGTCTCAAATAATGCTTCGAGTCATTATACATCACTGATCTAACACAAAAACACTCGTGTCTCGCGACCACAAGATCACGCCATCTAAATTTAATTCACAAAAATGATTTTTTGTCTTTAATTAACAGAATAAACACACAATCCTTTTATAATTTAACGAGCTATGGAATCCGCCTCCACCTCCTCCTTCTTCCTCCCTATCACTGAGAAGTTAATCAATAGCTTCTGCGACTCACCGTGATGGCATGATCAACAAAATGGAAGCATAATACTGGGTACCAGATGACTGTGATTACCCTGGTGGTAGTCAGGCTGTTTACAGCGCCGGGGGTCAGCTGACTGTTTACAGCGCCGGGGGTCAGCTGACTGTTTACAGCACCTGGGGTCAGCTGACTGTTTACAGCGCCGGGGATCAGCTGACTGTTTACAGTGGCGGTAGTGGTGTGAGATCGACGGTTTGGGCCCCCTGCTGACTCGGGTCAACGGTTTTGACCTCCTGCTGGCCCAGGTCGACGGTGGGGGCCCCCTTCTGACTCGGGTCAACGGTTTGGACCTCCTGCTGGCCCAGGTCGACGGTTTGGGCCCCTTGCTGACCTAGGTTGACGGTGTGGAGCCCCTTGCTGACTCGGGTCGACGGTGTGGTGGGGTCCCCTGCTGACCTAGGTCGACGGTGTGGGCCCCCTGCTGACCCGGGTCGACGGTGTAGGCTCCCTGCTGACCCAGGTCGACGGTGTGGGCCCCCCCCAAACTGGCCAGGGTCGTCTCGCTTCCTTACATGTCCTGGAGATGAAAGTTTTTATCTGGCTATCTCCTGACCCCCCGACTCCTCTCCTGGCCGGCCGGCCCGGCCTGCTAGTCCGCTCTCCCCTCACTACTCCTTCGCTAGTTTTTCTTGTCATTCATCTCTCTTCTCCCTTTTTCTTTTGTGTTGACATTCCTTAACACGCTCCTTTTGTCTTTCTCTCTCTCTGTATACACATTTGTCTCTTTGTTGCTTTACTGGTTTTGTCTTGAAGCATCTGTTTGATGAGCGTCTGTTTTGTCCAGTTGTTTTGCTTTATTTTTTGCTTTTGCTTTTTAATTAGCTTTTCTTGTCTTGGGATTTGTCTCTGTTTACATCCATTCTCTCTCTATTCTCTTTCCGTGTGCGGATTTCTCCTTTTCTACATATTTACTCTTCTCTATGTACACGTTTTACTTAGCTAGAACACTCTATGTACCCCTGGTACATAGAGCTGTTGGACTCTTCTTGTGTCCTTCGCAATTATCTAAATTTATCACATGCTGTTGCTACGTAATCTTCTCTTCTTGGCGCCTTTTTTCGGATAATTACTTAAGTGCCATTGGCTAGCGGACTGTCCTTTGGTGCAGAGAGGTTCCAACTCTGCGTCTGGTCTTTATAGGTTTTGGCTCCCTCTGTTCTGGCACGTATTGCCTTTTCGTTTTTTTTTTTACATTTAGGTCCAAATTGGGTATTTTATATGGAGTGAGGCACTTTTAGGATCTCTCATTCCGACTCATTAAAGACAGCTGCTGAAGGTAAGACATAAGTAACACATCAGCTACAGGCCAAGAGTCATAAGTAACACATCAGCTACAGGTCAAGAGTCATAAGTAACACATCAGCTACAGGCCAAGAGTCATAAGTAACACATCAGCTACAGGCCAAGAGTCATAAGTGACACATCATGTATTGTCTGAGAGTCTGTAAGTAACATATTATACAGGTTAAGAGCTTAGATGATACAGTCTAAGAGCCTGTAACCAACATATGGCACAGATTAAGTGGCTGTAACACATTGGTACAAAGTGCCTGTAACAGAGCTGACATATGTTAGAAGCCATTAAGAAACGTAGTTTATAATTACATTAATGAGCTAATAGGGAACTTGGATTCAATGCAAGATCGCTAACACAGGCATAGAGATTAAATAAGGCGTCTATCTTGAGACTCGAGCAATACTTTACTGTTGAAGGAGTTAAGAGCCTCCTGTATGAGTCTATTGTGGGTAGTGTTGAAGCTTATTCACATCTTTTTATGGAGTTATGGGCCTCATAGACCTGCTTCTATTTTTTGTGGTGTATTGATTCTTTCTCGTCTCTGTTGACCAGACCACACACTAGAAAGTGAAGGGACGACGACGTTTCGGTCCGTCCTGGACCATTCTCAAGTCGATTGTGTCGATTTCTCGTCTCTCTCTCTCTCTCTCTCTTGAGGTAGTTAAGGGATTCTTACCTGCTTCTGCTGTGATGCCCAATGATGCACAGGACGTGAGCATATGGCCACCACGTGCTTGTGCTACCCTGTGCCCGAGCAGTGTACTAGTCACTCCGGCTGCTCGCTCAACCATGGCTTCGCTGCCATCTAGATCCGTCGCTCAAACCCGCCTTATAAGGAGGGTCGCTGAAAAAAAACTCTCGTATCATCATGCAAAGTATTTACATTTTCATACTTTCTTGTTATTTTCTTATAGTTCGTTTCCACTGTGGTTTGGTTACTTTGCCATCTGTGCCTTTTCTTTCTCTTTCCAGCTTTCTCTTGCTCTCTCTATCTTGCATTCCTGTCTACCGTTTTTCCCAACAGCTTATCAATGTATCCTTACGGGGAAATGGCCCAGTTCGTCCCAGCTGTGTCGACGGCAACCCTATCATCAGGCTATGCTGTATTTAGCCCGTGCTCATGCAGGTGGAGAGGGTTCAAAGGTCTGCCAACAGACTGGTACCTGAGCTGAGGGGTTTGACTTATGAGGAGAGACTACGGGAACTAAACCTCACGTCGCTAAATGAGGGAAGAGTTATGGGAGACATGATCACCACACACAGCATTCTCAGAGGAATTGACAGGGTTGATAAAGACAGTTTAACACGGGAAGTACGCTCACAAGGGGACACGGTTAAAACTAAATACCCAAATGAGCCACAGGGACATTAGAAAGAACTTTTTCAGTGTCATAGTTAACAAACGGAATGCACTAGGCAGGGATGTGGTGGAGGCTGACTCCATGCACAGTTTCAAATGCAGAAATGATAAGAGCCTAATAGGCTCAGGAATCTGAACACCAGTTGATTTGACGGTTGAGAGACTGGACTAAAGAGCCGAAGCTCAACCCCCGTCAAGCAAAATTAGGTTAATGCACACACACACACACATTCCGTGGGTGCAGCCCGTATATGTGTGTACTCACCTAATTGGGGTTGCGTGTGTTGAGCTTTGGTTCTTTGGTCTCGCCTCTCAACTGTCAATCAACTGATGTACAGGTTCCTGAGCCTACTGGGCTCTATTTGAAACTGAGTATGGAGTCTGCCTCCACATCACTGCCTAATGGATTCCATCTGTTAACTACTCTGACACCGAAAACATTCTTTTTAATGTGTGTGTGTGTGTGTGTGTGTGTGTGTGTGTGTGTGTGTGTGTGTGTGTGTGTGTGTGTGTGTGTGTGTGTGTGTGTATACTCATCTATTTATGCCTGCAGGATCGAGAATTAGCACTTGGTCCCCACCTTTATAGCCGCCAGACGTCTAATGAAATGTCACATGATCAATTTCCTTATCATATCTACTTCCAAAATGGTCAATTAAATTTGCTTCTATAAACCACTCCTTTAGTTCATTCCATTTCTCACTTCTCTTATGCTAAATAAAACTTTCTTGCATCTCTTAGACACATCAGAGTCTGAAGCTTCCATCCATACTACCTCGTTCTATTCTTATTCATTTTGAACATCTATTTTTCCACCTTGTCAATCCACCTAAGTATTTTATAAGTCTCTATCATTTCTCCTCCTCTCCTGTGTTGTCTAGTCTAGTTCATTCAGTCTTTCTTCACACCCCCAATTCTCGCAACTCCAAGACGAACCTCGATACATATCTTTGAACCTTTTTCAGTTTTGTTATGTCTTTTTCTTTTAGATCCTTTTAGATAAAAAAGATTTAGATCATTTAGATCGGATTAGGGAGCCGGTCGGCCGAGCGGACAGCACACTGGACTTGTGATCTTGTGGTTCCGGGTTCGATCCCGGGCGCCGGAGAGAAACAATGGGCAGAGTTTCTTTCACCCTATGCCCCTGTTACCTAGCAGTAAAATAGGTTCCTGGGTGTTAGTCAGCTGTCACGGGCTGCTTCCTGGGGGTGGAGGCCTGGTCGAGGACCGGGCCGCGGGGACACTAAAGCCCCGAAATCATCTCAAGATCTCAAGATAATAGTTGGGGCTCCACGAAGGGGCGGTATATTCTAATAATGTTGTCACGTATATGGTTTACAGTGATCTAAACGCCTTCTTGTTTAGGGTCCCGACGATGTTCTGACTTTTGCTATTGCAATGTTGCTGGTATTATGCTTTAAATATGATCCTAGAGAGTCTTGCTTAGTGTTATATCCAGGCCCAGGTCTTTTCTGAAGTCTTTACAGGGAGGTAGTAGTTTCCCTTCATTGTTTACCGTACTTCTCGTCTTCTGACACTTGTTCCCCTTTCCATCACCTTACACTTGCTTGTATTGAACTCTGACAACCATTTCTCTGACCAACTTTATATGTCTGTGCGTGTCTTCTGTCTTCACACACACACACACACACACACACACACACACACACACACACACACACACACACACACACACACACACACACACGCGCGCGCGCATAAGATGTGTGTGCCAAATGAGCCACAGAGATATTAGAAAGAACTTTTTTAGTGTCAGAGTGGTTAACAAATGGAATGCATTAGGAAGTAATGTGGTGGAGGCTGACTCCATACACAGTTTCAAGTGTAGATATGATAGAGCCCAATAGGCTCAGGAACCTGTACACCTGTTGATTGACGGTTGAGAGGCGGGACCAAAGAGCTCACCCCCGCAAGCACAATTAGGTGAGTATACCACACACACCCAAGTTTCAAAGACACAAATGTCGGTCCCATAACAAATCTCTAGTAAATGCATATTATTTCTTACAATATTTTGCTTAACCTCAATTCGCAATTTTTTTTCTGTAAAGCAATGAGAGAGAGAGAGAGAGAGAGAGAGAGCCGATAAGCCTGTCTCACATATTCACCTCTTATAACTATTCTCCAGAACGTCAAGCAATTTATCAGTTTCTTCTCTTCTCATTCTTCTTTCCTTTTATGTGAGTGACTCTTATCTCCCTCACCCTCTCTACTTTCTCTTCCTTGTGTTATATCTGCTGAGTCAACTTCCAGCCCTTTTCACACGTTCTTAATTATGATATGAGTCACAGGTGTGAACACTTACTGATGTGATAGTCCGTTGATACTGTTAGAGCAAGGCGCTCTCGTTACTGAGCCGAGCGCTCTCGTTACTGAGCCGAGCTTCGCGCGTTACTCACCCGGGTCTTGTGACTGGTGTCTGCAAACAGACCCTGGGTCGTGCTACTAAGACTAGAATACAATACAATAACCAGTTTTGATTTTTCTTTCAGCCTGTTAGACATATCTGAGACAGATAAGGTATAATATTATCACTGTTGACCTACAATGTATATAAGGATTATCTTCATATCTTTAGTTAATGCAATATTGATATAACACGACATATATATNGAGCATAGCGGCTCAGGTTTTTATCAGAGTACTGTAAAGGTCATTATCTATGAAAATTAATTTGTGTTGAACCGATAAGAATATTTTGAAATAAAGCAAGAATTACTTGTTCACAAATTGGCCTTTTTTAAAAAAAAAAAAACTGAACAAGAGAAAATTTAAACAAATTGAATGACACGAAAGTAAAAATGCCAAAATAACAGCCTCATAATATTTTTCCAAACTATATATACTTTCCGTAGATAAATGTTGACAAAAATGCAATTTGCCTCGGCTTTGCAACTGGCAGAGTCTTGTTAATGGCGACAATGATGAACCGAGTGAACGACCCACCAAGAAATATTATTTAAGCCCTGCAGACAAGAGTTAGGGTATACTGAGAAGGCAAAGAAATTCATGTGAGGTAAGACCACTGGCTTTTCAGGTATTGCTGAGTTGGGTAAGATGTTGCCCTTTCAGGTATTAAGAGGCATTGGTGAGATGCTGGACGCTAAATCAGTATTTCTGATGCCTGACAGATGGTGGTTACATTTCTTAGGGGTGTGGAAAAGATATTCAACAAACTGCACGTGTTGTTTGATAGGTGTTAGTGAATAATGAAGCCATAATGACGTATAATGACGTGATGTATTAATGACAGGTGTTAAATTGTTATACACATGTTGGTGAGGAAGAAGCTGTCCATTAAGGGTAGTTAATATGTTGACCAGATCACACACTAGAAGGTAAAGGGACGACGACGTTTCGGTCGTCGACTTAAGAATGGTCCAGGACGGACCGAAACGTTGTCGTCCCTTCACCTTCTAGTGTGTGGTCTGGTCAACATACTTTAGCCACGTTATTGTGACTTATCGCCTATATATATATATATATATATATATATATATATATATATATATATATATATATATATATATATATATATATATATATATATATATATTTCCAGAATAACTTTTTTAATACAATTTTATTTCCTTTAGAATTTCTTATCACTTTCTTCCCAGTGCAACACTGTGCATGTTTGTAATTTCTCTCTCTTGTTTGATTCTGAATGAAAGTTATCTCCGTGGCATCGTTTTTGCTTTTCGATAAGGCACTAAGCCAGTTCTTGCGAGAGTGTAGATGGTATCATAGTCACGGAATAATCTCATATGAAACTTTATATATATATATATATATATATATATATATATATATATATATATATATATATATATATATATATATATATATATATATATATATATATATATATATATATAACAATATTTTGTAATATTGTACTAAAACAGTGTAGCACAACGTAGATATTTAGAGGAATCTTTTCACAACCAAAACCTTGGAAACCGCAATAGTTTAGCTCCCAATTAATATTCACAAAAGCATTTCTAATTACGATCTGATGATGATGGTAAGTTGATCGTATCTCGAACCCATCAACAATAAATCTTGACTTCTGAAAATGCACCAGACAAATCGTAGGTGTAAGAGCCAAGTTTACGACCAACAGAATGGGTTATATTTGCACCGCGATTGCACTCCGAGTTCAAGAGATCATAGCTATTTGCGGGAGAAAACTCTTGTCGTACAAATCCCCAAAAGGTTCTGGTCAGTGGTCGCCACGCCCACAACACCAACACTTAAACCACAACCAACACCCCCCTCCATCTTCCCCCCGCCGCTAAGGCACAAGTTCTGGACTAGTCATTGGGTAAAATCCTGGACCTCGTTCAAGCTACAAGCTCCTCGTAAACTCCGAATATTTATCTCAAATTTTGTTTGTTCCAAGATCATTGATCAAGGAGCATTGTGTGATCGCACGCGGATCGGCAGATTGGAATGAGGTTTCAGAACGCTGCTGAGAAAATGTTGCACGTTCAAGTTTTATGAATGATCAGGAGGAGTAGCTTGTAACAACATGGGCCCCCTGGTGAGGCCGGGAGGAAGCTGAGAGTGGGAGAATGTGTGGGAGAGCGAGAGGGAGGGTGAGAGGACGAGGAGAATGTGAGGAAGCTGTGAGTGGGGAATGTGAGGAAGCTGTGAGTGGGAGAATGTGAGGAAGCTGTGAGTGGGAGAATGTGAGGAAGCTGTGAGTGGGAGAATGTGAGGAAGCTGTGAGTGGGAGAATGTGAGGAAGCTATGAGTGGGAGAATGTGAGGAAGCTGTGAGTGGGAGAATGTGAGGAAGCTGTGAGTGGGAGAATGTGAGGAAGCTGTGAGTGGGAGAATGTGAGGAAGCTATGAGTGGGAGAATGTGAGGAAGCTGTGAGTGGGAGAATGTGAGGAAGCTGTGAGTGGGAGAATGTGAGGAAGCTGTGAGTGGGAGAATGTGTGGGAGAGCGAGAGGGAGGGTGAGAGGACGAGGAGAATGTGAGGAAGAGTGAAGTAAGGATGTGAGGAAGATGAGAATTTGCGAGAGAACAAGGCAGGGAGATGAGAGGAAGACTGCCCAGTGAACAATGATAGGATAAGATCACAGGGATACAAGAAATAAACTTATTAAGAGTAAGAACAATAAGTGATTTCAAGAAGCGTAGAAATTGGAAACATGAAAAGAAGAGGATGATGAGAGACGAGANGGAAAATGAATCCTTCAATAATTACTGGAGTTTCCTTACCATGTATTTTGGTAACTGGATTGCTCTTCTTGATACTGATACTAAGAAAACATAAGCATAGAAAGCTTGCAATGTTTAATCAACGTCAGCAATACGCTCATATCTAACCACACTTATCTAAATCAAAATCATATAAAATATATCTGATAAAATAATTATATGCAAAGTTATGTAATTGAATTTTACTAAGAGCTTAATTATGCTAATATGAAATGTGCACCTTACCTTACCTTATCTAATTATATATTATGCTGAATTAAATGATCAGATTATTACATTAATTCGACATTGCTCAAAAATATTATTCACTGTCGTACTGAATAATCAAGATTGTGATTAATTGTAACGAGTGAATTTGTTCTCCTGTGTGAGAGTTTGTGTGTTCTTGAGTGTGTTTGCTTATGCTTGTAAGTATGTAAGCAAAGCTTGAAAAGTCTCCAATCACAGATATCACTACAACTTTGTTTTGCTCTTTAGAGGATACGAACCCAGACCGCCATGGGTCTACCCTACCAACAGCACCGGTGCCATGAGAGCTAACACCAGTGAGATCGTTGGTGTAATGGTTATGGTAATAGATGTTGTTGGTGAGTAGACATGTGGCATCCTGGGTTCGAATCCTTTAAGGGCTTGTAGGGTTGTATGTGAATGCATTTGTTTATATTTATTTTTGCGTGTGTGTATGATTGTATGGATGTAAACATTCGTTCTTACCTATCAGTGCTTGCCTATTAGTGCACACGAGGAAGGAAGGTCATTTATACCCCATCAACCAGCTTCACTTTACCTGTTACGTTAAAATTTACCAATCCTGGCTTCAGAATTCATGGTCAAATGTAGCCTTAAATGTTATAGATGGAAGTGGCACAAGCATTTAGAGTGATGTGGGAAGAAGGGGGAGTGTGTGTACTGGGGGGAGATAGAGATGGTGGATGCTGGAGGAGACGGGGAGAGGAGATGGGAAGGGTTTAAGCTAAGGGGAAAAGCTCCATTTACACTTCATCATATATTCATACATATGACGTCTGATCTAGCAATGGTTACTACGGTATCACGCGTGGTATCTGAGTGCTGGATGCTGAGAGCATGGGTCAGGCAAACAGCATCCCCCCCCCCTCATCTCGAGGACGTGAAAAACATATATATGAAAACAAATTGACAAGGATAAGGAAGAGAAAAACAGGAATGGGAGAAAAGAACACAAATGAATGTCAAGTGTTGATACATCTTTATCTTATGAGTTGGAAATTGTTTAAACTGAATACATTTTTTTTCTTGTTTTAGGCTGACTAGTTTAAAATATAAGAGCAATTTATAAATCGAGCGGGTTTCTACTGGTTCAAGACAATCGTATTCGCAAAAGGAATTAGTAAATCACCATTTATAGTGATTGATTTCAGAAGCTTTTACGTTCTGTGAAGCGAGTGACAAACTATGAATTTATTGACCAGACCACACACTAGAAAGTGAGGGGACGACGACGTTTCGGTCCGTCCTGGACCATTCTCAAGTCGATTGTGAGATCGACTTGAGAATAGTCCAGAACGGACCGAAACGTCGTCGTCCCTTCACTTTCTAGTGTGTGGTCTGGTCAACATACTTCAGCCACGTTATTGTAACTCATCGCCTGCATATGAATTTATTGCTAACCAAAAACAGGTCTATGTTCGTAGTTTTAAATAAATAAGAATATATTTAGTGCAACCGTAGATGGGATCACAAGTTTTGCCTTGACCATATTTGTGATGAGGAATTTGCTCTCTACAACGAGTAAGGCAAGATGCAATATATATATATATATATATATATATATATATATATATATATATATATATATATATATATATATATATATATATATATATATATATATATATATATATATATATATATATATATATATATATATATATATATATATATATATATATGTATGTATGTATGTATATTGCATCTTGCAATATATAACGTTTCGTTCCACTTTGCAACATCTTCAGGAAAGAATAAACATTTGGTGAAATTTTTGGTTAAATACAAATGCGGAAGGGGTGATGTTGTATGGGCTGAGATGCAGGTCGAAGGATTATGGGGCTATCAAACCTAAGGTAAGAATAAGGGAATAAGGTAAGAATAAGAGGAAAGGGTTAGGCAAGACGTTGCGTAAAACTCTGTTCGTCTCTGAAAGGAATAAACGAAAATTCTGAATGTTTTCTTGTTTCGACACATTTTGCATTGAAAAATGTGTTAAAATTCGAAAACATTTGGAAAATTTCATTTCATTTTTTCCCATGTGGATACTTGCTCAAAACTGAATCGTGTGCTTTTAGATGATTTGTGCATATATATATATATATATATATATATATAAATATATATATATATATATATATATATATATATATATATATATATATATATATATATATATATATATATTGTTTAAGACACTTGTTAAATTTACTTTCAATTTACAAGATAAAACTGCATCTTTTTTTAATATTTCTCCGCAGTAATGTGGTGGATTACATAATTTAAGTGAATGCTAATGTGAATTTTATTATATCACTCAGGACTATATCCCTAAACAGTTATTTCTGTCATATGCTGAGTCGAAAACTTATAGGCTTTAAATACCTTAGGAACACTTGATTTTTGTATAGAGTAGAGAGGTACTAAAATTTTTCCTTACTGAATTTGAGAGCAGTAGCGGCTCAGGTTTTTATCAGAGTACTGTAAACGTCATTATCTATGAAATTTAATTTGTGTTGAACCGATAAGAATATTTTGAAATAAAGCAAGAATTACTTGTTCACAAATTAGCCTTTTTTTAAACTGAACAAGAGAAAATTTAAACAATTGAATGACACGAAAGGTAAAAATGCCAAAATAAACGCCTCATAATATTTTTCCAAACTATATATACTTTCCGTAGATAAATGTTGACAAAAATGCAATTTGCCTCGGCTTTGCAACTGGCAGAGTCTGTTAATGGCGACAATGATGAACCGAGTGAACGACCCACCAAGAAATATTATTTAAGCCCTGCAGACAAGAGTTAGGGTATACTGAGAAGGCAAAGAAATTCATGTGAGGTAAGACCACTGGCTTTTCAGCTATTGCTGAGTTGGGTAAGATGTTGGCCTTTCAGGTATTAAGAGGCATTGGTGAGATGCTGGACGCTAAATCAGTATTTCTGATGCCTGACAGATGTTGGTTACATTTCTTGCGGGTGTTGGAAAAGATATTCAACAAACTGCACGTGTGTGTGATAGGTGTTAGTGAATAATGAAGCCATAATGACGTATAATGACGTGATGTATTAATGACATGTGTTAAATTGTTATACACATGTTGGTGAGGAAGAAGCTGTCCATTAAGGGTAGTTGATATGTTGACCAGACCACACACAAGAAGGTGAAGGGACGACAACGTTTCAGTCGTCGACTTGAGAATGGTCCAGGACGGACCGAAACGTTGTCGTCCTTCACCTTCTAGTGTGAGGTTTGGTCAACATACTTTAGCCACGTTATTGTGACTTATCACCTGTATATATATATATATANCCACTATTTTGAAAACATGAGGAATGTATACTGTATAATTTGATCCCAACCTCTTGGGATCCACCACAACAGAGGATCCCGAATTGGGATCAAAATATTCAGTCTTCATTCCTAGTGTTTTCAATATATATATAATATATATATATATATATATATATATATATATATATATATATATATATATATATATATATATATATATATATATATATATGTTGTGATGGTAATCTCTTTCAAGAGAGATTGAACCTGCTCTTCCCTACATAAAGTTACTCATGTACATGCAACAATAAGATGCTACCTTCAAGATATACCAGTAGCACAAAACGTTTTGACCAGGGGATAAACATACCCTAAACTCCCCCACTCCACACTCCCTCCATGCCGGCTCGCCACCGTCGTCAACCACCAAACTACCATTTCCAGCCTGCCTGCTTCTGATTGGTGATCCGCCGACTGCACATCTGCACCTCAGCCCTCTCTACCTAGCCGATGTCTGGGCTTGAACCAGTCATTGAAGTTAGAATATCCTGTGCTCTCCAGCTGAAAACAACTAACTGATATACGCTCTGTCTATTGGTGGATGTTCTCAGCTAGCGCCTTATTCTCAGCACCTGTTTATTTCATTTGTCTTTATTTTATTCATAGAGTAACGTCACCCCTGTTCTTAATTTTTATGTTATATTTTTTTGACTTCTTTGTTTGCACTGTACATAGCCAAGGGATTCTCTTGTTCATAATTTGTTTTCAATTAATTAAAGTTTCATCATTCATACTATGTGTTTTGCGTGTCTTCCTTACTTACCACAGACAACAGCCAAGCAGTCTATTTTTTTTGTAAATGTGATAGGCATTGACAACAGCCATTAGGAGAACTGCCGAACATCCACACTATTTCATTTTTCCATCACAATATATATATATATATAATATATATATATATATATATATATATATATATATATATAAATATATATATATATATATATATATATATATATATATATATATATATATATATATATATATATATATATATATTATCCTGATGGATTTTGGCGGGTGTCACATATGTGACTACACGTCACATGTGTGGCCCCACACATGTGACATGTCGACCAGATTGTCTGTTCACAACAGGCACGTGTGTGTGTGTATCGAGGGAGGTGGCCAGGTGTTGATTCTCGAACCACTCTTTTTAAACAGATGGGTACAATAGACGGCTTCTGTCTCATGTTAACAGGTCGTGAGCTTTTCCCTTCCCATAGCTTGTGGTTACCCTCCTAGTTTCCTCCATCACACTGTAATTCGGGTTTACTCCTAGCCCCCCCCTCACCCTACCCCCACAATTTCTACTAGATGAACAGCGCGAGCTGTTATGGACTGGTTCCCAGTCAATCCTCTGCCGGGATTGTCACGGGGCGAGTTGGTGTGTTCATTAGTTGTGCGGTGTGTCATGTTTTGTGTGTAGAACAATGACCTGAACCTCCTAGTCGACTCAGAAGAATACTCGGTACTCCAGGAGAGTACCCGGTACTCCAGGAGAATACCCGGTACTCCAGAAGAGTACCGGGGTTGCTACAGTCTTTCAAGCGTTCTATACATTGTTGTTTGAGACTGATTTTAGAATATGACGCCCCGGCATGGAACTCTTACCTAACGAAACGCAAAACATCATTAGGAAAGGTCCAAATAAGCCACAAGAGGTCGTTCTTGAGTTTAGGGGACTGAGAGATCTGTACCACACTACACAGGAAGAAAGGAAGACTAGGGAAGACATGATAACGACGTGCAAGATACTACAAAGGGGTAGGGAGGGATTGACAAAGTAGATGTAAATGCACTATTCAAATTACGGGACAGTAGAACGAGAAGACATGATTGGACATTGGAAACAGAGATGAGTTACAGAGATACTACAAGGAAGTGCCTCAGTTTAAGAATCGTCAATATATACATAATGACTAATATATATTATATAAACTTATACATATTATAAAAACAACTGGGAAGGGTTTCTTGTACCTGATACCCATGCTCACCAAGCAGGGAGATTAGTATAAGGGAGTCAGTCAACTGATACGGGCTGCATCCCGGAGGACGTGTGGCTGTGTGTGTGTGAGTGTTAGAGATAAATCTATGCAGTAGATAAGATAGAAGAAAATGAATCAGGAGTCGGTATATTAGACGATTAGAAAGGCGGGATCCAAGAGCTAACAGCTCGATCCTGCAGACACAAATAGCAAACACACACAAAACACACACACACACACACACACACACCGTTTGTAAACAGTTACAGCTGGCTGGCTGCTTCATTAATGACAATATGAATGCAAACGAGGCTACTTAACACCCAATCAGTCAGGTCGTTGAGTGGCTTTTACTACCGCTCTACAGGCAAAGGAAAGGATTTATCAAGTTAATGAGCATCACACAGAGAACCACAGGCCCCCAGACTGGACTACAATGTTCCTTCAAGCGCACAATTAAACCCCGTTACCCGTCCTGCTATCGTCAATACCCGGTAACTGTTTAGTAATTGCCTTATATCAGAGGTTATTAGCTCGCAAAAAATCCTAGCTCCGAAATGAGGTTTCTAGTGCAGAGTCCAAGGCGTTTTAATATCATTTAAATGAGAGCCAATTGTTTGAGATTATGAACTTTGACTCCGAGCGAAGCCTTAAGCTAAATCTCACCAATGCACTTTCTAAATATTTGTTTTTATCTCTGACACAATTTGATGCATTAACGGTTAGTTAAGCGCCAAGGAAAATGTCAAGTTTGGAGCTGCATGTTAAGAGGTAGAGTGTCGTGGTAGATAACGAGAGCGAGCCCAGACAGTCTATAAGACAGGTGATTGGTCCTTCTGAGAGGCGATAATCAACCAATTAATTGACTTCAAGTCGTTCCTCCAAGCAGCCTTTAATTACCCAGCCACAAAAACTTCCTAACACCTGCTCGTGTGGTGTGTTGATACTGTATAATATATATATATATATATATATATATATATATATATATATATATATATATATATATATATATATATATATATATATATATATAACTGACTATATGCAATATATATATTGCATATAGTCCTGGGGACCATTCAGGCTTGTTCGCATATATATATATATATATATATATATATATATATATATATATATATATATATATATATATATATTGATGACGAAAACTGCCTGTCGAAGTCAACATCGTTCGCACAGAGTCCTAAAAATACACCTTAAGAAAGCTGGGTACTTCCTAACATGGACCTTAATTAAATGGAACAAAGAAACCCACGTTTTTGAACTCCTGCGAGTTCCCACGCCTGCAAGTGAAGGGAAGCTGGAGGAGAACCTCTGTAGACAGCTGTGGGAAGCCCGACATAGAGAAAGAGCTCAGAACAGCTGCGTTTGACTAACCATGAGAGCTCAGAACAGCTGCGTTTGACTAACCATGAGAGCTCAGAACAGCTGCGTTTGACTAACCATGAGAGATCACATCAGCTGCACTTACCATGTTTGCTTATTCATCAGTCATGAAGACTCTTCCACCGCCTAAGTAAAGCAGAAATGATTAGCACTTCGTGGGCCAGCCAGAGGCTTATGGTCCGCACAGGAATATCCCTGAAAAAAATATGCACTGACGTACTTCAGTTTGTGAGAGCTCGCAAACCGAAGTACCACAGAAACTGCATTGACCACCCAGCAGTGAGTGACAAGAAATGCACCATTGGTGAGTGACCACTGAGTTTCCCGGTCAGCTGCACTGCAGTAACAAGCAGTGAAGGACCCTATCACTGCACTAACTGACGTATAACAAGTAATTCAAGAGATCACTTGTACTGTCCCGTCTTGAGTACTGCTTGGTACTCACTTCCCCCTTCAGAGCGGGAGAGATTGCTTAAATAGAGGGAATACAGAGGACATATACGGGATACATAGATACGATAATGCACCTAAACTATTGGGATCGTCTCAAAACTCTCCAAATGCCCTCACTAGAAAGGAGACGAAAAAGGTATCAAATAATATATACAGAGAAAATCCTGGAGGGCCAGGTCCCAATTTTACACAGAAAAATAACAACAAACTGGAGTGAACGACATGAAAGGAAATGCAGAATAGAGCCAGTGAAGAACAGAGATGTCATAGCATGAACAATGCATGAACAACAGAGATCCACGGTTCTTCAACATCCTCCCAATGAACAAAATAAATATTGCCGGAACAGCCCTGGACATCGTCAAGAGAAAAATTGATAAGTCTTCTTCAAGAAGTGCTAGACCAAGCGAGCAGCAGTGGACACGTGGGACTTCGAACCGCTCCAAGCAACAGCCTGTTGGACCAAGCTTTCACAAGTGACGACTGTCCTCGGGGCCGGGCTTGGGGAGTAGAAGAACTCCCAGAACCCCAACAAGGCTCAAGGAACTAGCTTACAGACAATATCAGCAGAAGACAAGAACGAAAGGCTGAATAATATAATAAAAAAATAAAAGAATAAACGAACGAAGAGACATAGAAAGGGAGAAAGTGTAATGATCAGACGAGAAAATGATAAAGAGAAAAAGGAAGACCATTTAA
Organism: Procambarus virginalis; assembly: GCA_020271785.1. NCBI lineage: Eukaryota > Metazoa > Arthropoda > Malacostraca > Decapoda > Cambaridae > Procambarus > Procambarus virginalis. Next base: position 14,489,749 of record WNGS01061674.1, on the reverse strand, counting down.
ACTAAAAGAGACGATGATGATAATACAGGATATGTATACTTGGTGTCGGGGGAACAAGAAGAGGACAGATAAGGGAATGAATGGGAGAAGAAAATAGCAGACGATAACAGAAAAATTAGTGAAATCAAGATTTTTTGTCCCTCCTACGCACTTTGTACTTGTGGGACGTTATTATTTAACTATTCTGTCTTTCCAAATCGCGTGTTTGAGCGAGTGTGCGTGTGTGTGAGCATATGTGTGTGTGTGTGTGTGTGCGTGTATGTGTGTAGTGAATTGTATCTAATAACACATTCTCACGCCCCTCAATAAGGATCAGAGATAATAACATCTGAAAATTAAAAAAACATATGTGTTGCCAGCCACATAAAAATGCTCTCCAAAAATTCTTGCCTTACAAGCATGCCATGTAGAGATGAGGGTCAGCCCTTTCCCACCCGATCTACCCTCCATCCATCCAGCAACCAGCCGGCCTTACAGCTGGCGGGTCACCTACCTAGCCAGCCAACTATCCAGTCATCCAGCTAGTGAAAAGGTCAGATAGGTACCATCTCGCACCGCCATCCACAAAACGCTATACCCCAATCCATGTACCCACACATCCATGTACCCATCACCTCACTCATCTATCCATATTTGCATCCAGCCAACTATCCCTCCTCCTCCTATCCACCTTCCTTCAGCATACCTCCATCTATGCCCCCAAGCTTGACATCGGAAAGGTATATCTTCCCACACTCACCTCACTGCAGTATACCTCACTAATCGCTCGAGTATACCTGAGTTCCACGGAAGATATGAGAGGTCCATAGACAGGATATACTTCCCCCGTGAGGTCATACCCACAAGACCTCCACAGTCGCTTTGGGGAAAAAACAAAAAACTCCTCGATAAACTTTGTGACGATTCAATTTATGTCGGGAGAAACTTTCTATTGTCTCTCTCTCTCGTCGCGAAGAGAGACACAACGAGTCTCGCTTCATTGCGTTTTTGTTCATTTTGTGACAAAAGTATACATCAGCGTTGGTCGGTAGAGGGATGGTCTATCTTCTTCCCGAGTCTGTGTTCGATTCCCGATGGCCCAAGAAGCTGAGTATCGCTCCTCTACCCCGTTCTGTGTGTTCCAGCCCTTAGACTGTCCTCCTATCTCATTCAAGTGCTATACAGTCTAGTGTTTATACAGTCTATAAAGGTTTAGCGCCTTCACCTAATAATTAATTACCTAAGAACTTGCTAGATAAAGTCATGTGTTGATTACACCCAGAAATCACAATACCGTGATGCATCAAATGAACAAATCTACAAAGGCCGTGACGAGGATTCGAACCTACGTCTGAGAGGATCCCAGACGCTGCCTTAATCGCGACTTAATCGGACGTAAGTTCGAACCCTCGTCACAGACCTTGTGGAATTCTTCATCTCATGTGTTGATATCTTATCTTGAGGTTATCTTGAGATGATTTCGGGGCTTTTTAGTGTCCCCGCGGCCCGGTCCTCGACCAGGCCTCCACCCCCAGGAAGCAGCCCGTGACAGCTGACTAACACCCAGGTACCTATTTTACTGCTAGGTAACAGGGGCATAGGGTGAAAGAAACTCTGCCCATTGTTTCTCACCGGCGCCTGGGATCGAACCCAGGACCACAGGATCACAAGGCCAGCGTGCTGTCCGCTCGGCCGACCGGCTCCCCCCAAATAAAATACATATTTTATACAGAATGTTCGAGAAGAATTTATGAGAGAATTAGATTCGCCCTAATCAAATTTTTGGTCTCTTTAACATAAACAAATTAATTGGTATCCAAAGCAGCACTGATACAACTAATGAAAAGATAAGTAAAGAGAAAATTATATTGAAAACAAAATAACAAAATTCGACAAAAATGAAGGTAAGAGGGGGAAAGTAAGAGAAAATGAGGAGAAAGTTAGAAATAGACAAATGAGAGAAATCTATAAAAAAAATTATGAGATAAATTGAAAGATTAAAATCTAAAATGAGCTTTCTTCACAATCTCTCGGAGATGAGAATTACCAATCAAATGCCTTTACCAATCACATCCTGCGCCTCCACAACCAGATGTTTCTCATCGGCAATTATACCAAGTCTCTCTCACGAGAGAAATTTTTGTTATCTCAGCATCCATTATTCCTTTAACTCGTTATCCTCCTCCCCCCCCCGTCCCATCCTAAATCCTTATCCTGATCCCTTCGAAGAGCTATATAGTCGTAATGTCTTGGCGCTTTATCCTGATAGTTCCATTCCATTCGTATCACGAACATATGATCTCAGGGTATTGAAGACGAGAAGTCTATTAACTTCTTAACTTTAACGCTTAAAAGTTAAGTTAACTTTTAACTTAACTTTAAGTCAAACCCGTACCTTTAAGACACTTTCACATAACTTCAAGTCAATCGTGAAACTTCAAGTTCATCTCTCAACTTAAAGTCTCACAGCAGGTTCTAACTTCACTCTGTCCCAAGTATGAAAGCTGCTGATTAGCATGGAATAAAGCCGGGGTCCAAGAGCTAATATCTCGATTCCTCAGACACAAATAGTAAACACACACACACACACGCCAGTTAACAGGTGGAATGCACTAGGCAGTAATGTGGTGGAGGCTGACTCCATACACAGTTTGAAATGTAGATATGATAGAGCCCAGTAAGCTCAGGAATCTGTACACCAGTTGACTGACAGTTGAGAGGCGGGACGAAAGAGCCAGAGCTCAACCCCCGCAAGCACAAATAAGTGAGTACAAATAGGTGAGTACACACACACACACACACACATACACACACACACACACACACCCGAGCTGAGAGGTATGAGCTACGAGGAGCGACTGCAGGAATTAAACCTCACTTCGTTGGAAGACAGAAGAGTTAGGGGGACATGATCACCACATTCAAGATTCTCAGGGGAATCGACAGGGTTGATAAAGACAGGCTGTTTAACACAAGGGGCACACGCACTAGGGGACACAGGTGGAAACTGAGTGCCCAAATGAGCCACAGAGATATTAGAAAGAACTTTTTTAGTGTCAGAGTGGTTGACAAATGGAATGCATTAGGAAGCGATGTGGTGGAGGCTGACTCCATACACAGTTTCAAGTGTAGATATGATAGAGCCCAATAGGCTCAGGAAACTGTACACCTGTTGATTGACGGTTGAGAGGCGGGACGAAAGAGCCAGAGCTCAACCCCCGCAAGCACAAATAAGTGAGTACAAATAGGTGAGTACACACACAACACACACACACACACACACACACACACACACACACACCACACACACACACACACACACACACACACACCAAAAAACTATCCGTAATTCTTACAAATACACTTCACTGGGTGCAAGAGTAGCACCCACTCCACAAGGCATAGCATTAGCTCCCTCTCAATTTTTCTTCATATATATATATTTCCTGCCTAAATTCAGGTCCACCGCTGATCTCCATCAGAATATAAATAATACCATCTTGGCGCTATTCCTCTCTCCGGAGCCCATCGCTGAGCACAGTTCTAATCTCTGAATTATAGACTCGGATCCATCATACGATGAGATATAGGAGAGGGGGGGAAATTCATGGTTTTCAAACAGCCCTAACATCGGAGCGCAGATGTTTATCAGACCGCAGATGTTTATCGTCTCGTAAGAGCTGTTGCAGCAGTCGTTACGGGGCAAATTATTTGAGCGATATTGAGTCGATGATCGTGATTCGCAGCTAGTGTTACCGCAAACTTATACGCACACAGACAGAAGGGAAGATGCTAGGATCATCAGGAGATGATACGCGGGGGAATAATACAACTGTATCAAGCATCGCATTGATTTACGCCTGCTTCAACGGAGTAGATATTGTATTTGATTTTGAAGCTTTAATTTTTTACAGGGTTGCATTTGGGTGAGGTGATGTAGATGCAGGTATAAAAGAGCCAAAGCTGTTCAGTTATAGTTGTGTGTGTGTAAACTAAGACTAGAAATAAAAATGAACTTTGGAGAATTGATTTTTCAGTTACCATCAACAGTGAAAAAGAATATAAGAAACATTGAGAAAATTTGTGTTAGAATTATTAATCTTACTTTTTCGGTCATATTTAATAATATATGTCTACAGGAAAGACTGCTACCAAAATATACTAATATATATATATATATATATATATATATATATATATATATATATATATATATATATATATATATATATATATATATATATAAATAATATATATATATATATATATTTGATGGTATAAGAACAGATCCTTCCTAGTAATATTGTCATTATCTTATCGTGATCTCATCTTAGTAACCAGCAGTTCACACAGCTGCGAGGCGAATGATGGGAGCATTAAACACACACACACACACACACACACACAACACACACACACACACACACACACACACACACACACACACACACGAGGGATGGGGTATGAGGAGCGCCTGAGGGAATTGTGCCTTACGACACTAGAAAGAAGAAGGGAGAGGGGGGACATGATAGGAACGTATAAAATACTCAGAGGGATTGACAGAGTAGACATAGACGAAATGTTCACACGGAATAGTAACAGAACGAGGGGACATGGGTGGAAGCTGGAAACTCAGATGAGTCACAGGGATGTTAGGAAGTTTTCTTTTAGCGTGAGAGTAGTGGGAAAATGGAGTGCACTTAAGGAACAGGTTGTGAAAGCAAATACTATTCATAATTTTAAAATTCATAGGTATGATAGGGAAATAGGACCGGAGTTATTGCTGTAAACAACCGATGCTCGAAAGGCGGGATCCAAGAGTCAATGCTCGATCCTTCAGACACAACTAGGTGATAGGTGAATACAACTAGGTGAGTACACACACACACACACACACACACACACACACACACACACACACACACACACACACACACACACACACAGGAATATGAAGAGGGAGACATATATATATAAAATTCTAAGGGAAAACTGACCAGGTAGATATGAACGCAGCTCAATACAAGGAACAACAGGTGAAGTAAGACCCCCACAGGTGATTCTCAGAGATATCAGTCAAAACACTAGCCTTCCACAACGGTGAGATTCCAGTCCTTCAGTGAAAGCTGAAAACCTTTCAACATTGACGAGCACTTGCATCAATAATCTTCAGCCCTGGATAGGTAAGGATGGGTTGCCTTGTTACACACACTAATGGATTTATACCCCAAACGCTTCATATCAGACGCCGATCAGATCGTTAGAACGGGGTAGTGAAGCATCCTGATTGAAGGTCAATCAATCGGTCAATCACAGTCGACTTGATAATGGTCGAGGACGGACCGAAACGTCGTCGTCTCTTCATTTTCTAGTGTTTGGTTTGGTCAACATTAAAGGTTTAATCACCCAATTCCACACATCTAAACAAGTGGCGACGTTTCGGTCCACCATGAGCTATGATCAAGGGAAGGGAACTATCAGGAGGGAAAGCCGCCGAGCCATTACGACTATATAGCTTGTGGAAGGGGTCAGGATAAGGATTTGGGATGGAACGGAGGGAACGGAATGGTGCCGAGCCAATTTGACGGTCGGGGATCAAACGCCGACCTGCCCGATGCGAGACCGTCGCTCTACCGTCCAGCCCAAGTGGTTTGGACCATGATCAAGACATGTAAAGTTTGTCTAGGTTCTAGCCACGTTAGTGTGACTTGCTGTCTACATCGTGTCGGACTTCCGGTAAGATATTGCAATGCAACTTTGGTCTCCGTCTACCATTACTTCTGCGACTGTCACGCTATTCCCGTCAACGTCAACGTATCCGTACGCCCGTCACTGTGTTGTTGTTGTTGTTGTTATAGATTCAGCTCTTCGGAACAAGTTCCAAGTAGCACGGGCTATGGTGAGCCCGTAACTTACCTGGCACAGGAGCGGGGCAAGTTTCACGGGCTATGGTAGGCCCGTCGTGGACTTATCTATGGACCCGTCACTATGTTGTTGTTGTTAAAGATTTAGCTACTCAGGACGAAGTGTCCATGTAGCACGGGCTATGGTGAGCCCGTAATCCCGTCACTAGTATTTCACTGTTTTAATTGTGCCTCACAGTGTCCAGAGTAGTCAGGGTGAAGGTGGGGTGAGGTCAGGGAGGTGAAGGGGAGTGTGGTAGGGGGGGCTCTGAACGATAACCTGAGGTGAAGGTTACACGCCTCAGAGATTGAGATAAACCAAATATTAACATTCCACAAGTATCAAAAGACTCTGCAATGGACTATTTATCCTTCATACATTTCACGTTAATAATTACTTAACTTCTTTGAGCTTTTCCCATTGAATAAATCCGCCGAGTTATCAAAAATATATTCTTATGTCTCACTTTACTCTACAGCATTTCGTAAAAGTGTATTTACATGTGCATAAAGTAGACTCCAGCGGCGACATCAGAAAACGTCCACCATTTGATGGCCGGCTGCTTGATAATTACCTGTAATAATTAGTGCATGTGTGTGACGAAAGTGAGGTGTGTTCACTGTTTAGCCAAGTGCTCCACCTCGTCAAGGAGTTCCACCTTGTCAAGGAGCCTCGCCTTGTCAAGGAACTCCACCTTGTCAAGAAGCCTCACCTACCACAGGAACACCACCGTTCCTGCGTTAGATGGGGTCAACTATAACGTACAAAACCCCACGCACACTCACACACAAGTATCGCACCTTATAATGCTGTTCCCTTAATATCAAAACAAGCATTATATGGCGCTTACGGCGTGCGATCCGCCGCGAGCATCGAATACCCGCGCTTGTTATAAACGCGAGGGTTACATTACTGCTAAGGCAGAAATTGGTGTTGTGTGTGCATGCTCCTCGTTGTATCGGCATCGTAAAGCTATCCATCCCCTCCTCCTCTTATATAATCAGAGAGCCAGTCCGGTCTGCAGAAACGTTCTCAAATGAACGCCAATCCTGAAACACGAACGTTTCAAGCCAGCTATAACGCTTTTGTACTTGAACCCCGCGGCCTAAGATTCTCCATTGGTGTGTTTGAAAGCCCTCCCCCCCCTCTCTGTCTCCGGGGGGAAGTTTAAATTGCATTTGCAGAGTCGTCTGTGGATTTTATTTATTCAATGCCTTTTGTCTGTCAATCTTGATTTACCTCGTGCCTCGTTCCTGATTAGATAATCGTGTCATTGGTGGGTAGGGAGTGAGAGAGGCTGGAGGCTGCCTCTCTCTCTCTCTCTTTCTCTCTCTCTCTCACCCTCCTTGCAATCCTTACAAAAGCATCATGATAATGGATCAGTGCACTGTCATCACCACTCCTCAACCTCGCCCGGGCTGTCATTACCTTCCGCCGTTGACTGGGTTCTGATTGGCACGTTTACTGATCGTTCCGTTATCGTTGTTACCTTAACCACAGCGTCATCAGATAAGGCGACGGCAGCCCACATTGCTCACCTCTCTGATGACTATGGGGTTGGTGCCCAGATCACCGATGCAAACGGAAGCATATAGTCTAGGGTGATTATACGGGGTATATTCCCAACCAGTATATGGGACAGTATATTTCCCCTTGCTTCATCAGATCACTTTCTGATTTGCAACAGATTAGCTTCATATGCTGATCTGTTGCACTGGCAGTCAAATTCATGCCTCCGTAAGTGATTTAATCATTTTCTCATTATCAATTTACTGCTCTATCAGTATTCTATCAATCCTGCAAATCTGTTCCATGCATTGACCTTCCTTAAAAACGAATGTTAAAATTTTCGCCGTTGTAAGAAACTAAATGTTAATAAATGTTCTCAAATATAAATATTAAATGTTATGGGTTTTAACCTTAGCCTAGGTAATGCGAGGCATTTTGCTTCTTAATTATTGGGAATCCAAAGAATTCAATAAATAATTTTTCGTAACGTATAAGAAAAGGGAGAGGCAGCACTTTCCATGAAAACCTCCCACGTCTTCAGCTGCCTATTTGTAAAGTGCCTATTTCTGCCTATTTCCCAAAACAAGGCGAATGGCTACGAAACGAAGAATTGTGGTCGATTCTGGTTAAAGGAAAACAAAATAAACACCAAATCAAAAATATATTTGCATATGATTAGAATTAGCCTATTTATCAGCCTATTTAGCCTATTTATCAGTGCCCCTTTGCAAAACTCCATAGTTACCTTGGTGTTCCACGCCGCTCTGGTCGTAAAAACACTGTTTTATCGAGAACAATTTCACAGTTAAATCAATCACCTCATTTCGTACCATTGTTTAACACGCAAGAGTCTGTTAACAGGTCATCATATTCATCTGTAGTTGTCTAGTACAAAGGACTGAATAATTATATTAAAAGAATATTCCGTGTTGCCCACACGATATCTGTGATGATTCGTTGCTTATCCAGCCTGAACGACCAGATCGGATCGTCGACAGTGCCTGCATGACAAGTATTGTCGATCAGGCCGTAGATACCTCATTGTCACCCAGCGAAGCCCACCTCCCTCACCTCGTCACAAGCCAATCTAGACATCGACAAATATCACTTCAGAGAATGTAGTCTTTGTATTTCTAGTGCTGTTGCTGGAGAGGGAAGGGAGTTAGTTATCAAGGAGAAAGCGCCAAGCCATGACGACTGTATAGCCCTGGGATGGAGGTCAGGATTAGGATTTGGGATGGGACGGGGGGAGGAATGGTGCCCAAACACTTGGACGGTCGGGGATTGAACGCCGACTTGCATGAAGCGAGACCGCCGCTCTATCGTCCAGTCCACGGGGAGGGAAGGGAACTAACAAAAGAAAGAACAAAGCCATTATGACTATATAGCTTACGGGCTATTCATGCCCGTGCCACCTCTTGGCTGGCTTAATCTTCATTAATCAATCGACTATATAGCACTTGGAAGGGATTAGGACAGGAGGCAACAGTTACACCCCCGCTCTAGTGGCAGGTAAGTCCACTACGGGCTCACCATAGCCCGTGCTACTTGCCCCGCTCCAGTGCCAGGTAAGTCCACAACGGGCTCACCATAGCCCGTGCTACTTGGAAGGTTTTGTTCCCAGTAGCTGAATCTTAAACAACAACAACAAACATTAGAATAGGGACTAAAGAACGGGACGGGGGAGCGAACCCAAGAGTAATTCTGTTCTAAAACTCTTGATTTGCTCATTCGTACATAGGGATCAATTGATGATTATTCGTGGTTGAACGCTCGGCAGGAGTGAACACCCTCGTTCTATAAAGCCACACCACAGAGAACAAATCCACAAGGGCCGTGACGAGGATTCGAACCTGCGTCCAAGTGTACACTACGGTGTAGTGTAGTGTCACACCACAGAGGACCATTCCCAAACCCAATCGTGTGAATTCACATGTCACTCTTCATTTGACTCCCAAAGGTCAGATGACCAAGGCAGAGAGGAAGGGGTGAGGGCCAGCATTGGCACGAATTCTAAATCACACGCTGCTTTGAGTGGCCAGAAAAATGTAAGATAAATAACATCTAGATCATTATATATTTGTTAGAAATCCTGCCATAATGAACTAGTCTCTGGCAATCCTTCATGAAGGTTGAGGGCGAGTACGACTCCCACTTGAATATGAAACGAAACAGTTTTTCTAAATCCTCTTCTGCTCCGAGAAGTTCTTGAAGATGGTGATGCTGAGGCCAAAGCGTCTTGCTGCCTGATGGATGTGATACGGCGGCGAGATACGCCAACTTGCGCCACAATTCATCTATGTAAATGGTCTAAAATCTCAAGTCATTGAATATCAAACCATTTATATTTTCTGCCTTTGTGTCACTATAAATTTTTCAGCTTATTTCATTTTACACAACTGTCATTATTTATCTCGTTGCATTGATGTGTCTGTCTGCATTTGTATGTCTTGTCTTGCTCTCACTCCCCAGGATCATCAATGAAAACAAATGCCTCACGTTCTCAGCGGTTCCTTAAAGAGCTATCGTGACCATTGATGCTAATTTTGACAGCGGGACACGCCGCCTCCAGTAATGCAAATAAAACTGTACGGGAATTAGAGAGAGAATTAGATTACTCCACGTCGTGGTTTAATTTTAAAACGCAAAGTTGTATTAATCTGACGAATCGACCACATCCTTCAAGAAAAAATACAATTTAAGATCGAAAATAAAACGTAGACTTACAAACTACGCATGCAAACATACGTATATAATTATATCATTAAATTAAAAAAAGTGTAAAAAAAAATAATCTTGGCAATTCAAGCAATGTCATACAAATTAAACTTTCAAAATATATAAAAAACACAATGATTATTTCTCGGTATTATTATTTCTGATTATTTCTACTCTCGGTATCCGAGTCAGTCACAGAATTCTAAAAACAACTGAGTAGCAGCAGGTGTTTTTAGACCCCATTATTGCCTGAATATACCGCTGGTTCACTGACCCCAAAGTTGGACATCCGAGTTGATGAGTGTTGATGCTGCTGTTTTTGATCTACGTAGTGTAAACCTGGCCATCCAAGTTGATGGCGAATTATGCTCTTGATTCATCGATCACTAGGCTCAATTTCGTTCCTGGTGACAGTTAATATTGTCGATTTTGCTACAGCTGAGCGCGAAGTTGATGTAATTGATAAGTCAACCCGGGAGCAAGATATCATAGTTGAAGCATTTGCTCCATCGCCCAGTACGCTTGATTTCGTTTGCTGGTTAGAGTTGACGCTCCTATTATCTATCTTGCTGATCTACCAGTCACAAAGCTGGAACTCAGACGCTGCTTTAACCTAAGCTTAAATCAAGCAGTCATAAAACAAAGAGCCACGGGGGAGTGAGGATAAAAGTAGAGACTAAGCTCGAATTGATGCTTCACCCCTATGCTTGTTTGCCCCCCCTTCCCCCATCACCCCACCCCATACTTCTAGGCCATACCTCACCCCATACTCGTAGGCCCCTCACCTCGCTCCATACTAAGATGACTCTTCCACGTATATATCTTACCAAAAAGGGTACCTCATACATTACGGGCTATTCATGCCCGTGCCACCTTTTGGGTGGCTTACTCTTCATCAATCACCTCATACAGTCACAGCCCCGCTCCTGTGCCAGGTAAGTCCACTACGGGCTCACCATAGCCCGTGCTACTTGCCCCTGCTTCCTGTGCCAGGTAAGTCCACTACGGGCTCACCATAGCCCGTGCTACTTGACCTTTGTGTTCCGCGTAGCTGAATCTAAACTACAACATGGACCAGTCTTTACCTGAAGATGTTTCAGACAGGAATGAAATGTTGAGGAAAATGAATCCTTCAATAATTACTGTAGCTTCCTTACCATGTATTTTGGTAACTGGATTGCTCTTCTTGATACTGATACTAAGAAAACATAAGCATAGAAAGCTTGCAATGTTTAATCAACGTCAGCAATACGCTCATATCTAACCACACTTATCTAAATCAAATCATATAAAATATATCTGATAAAATAATTATATGCAAAGTTATGTAATTGAATTTTACTAAGAGCTAATTATGCTAATATGAAATGTGCACCTTACCTTACCTTATCTAATTATATATTATGCTGAATTAAATGATCAGATTATTACATTAATTCGACATTGCTCAAAAATATTATTCACTGATCGTACTGAATACATCAAGATTGATGATTAATTGTAACGAAGTGAATTTGTTTCTCCTGCTGTGAGAGTTTGTGGTTCTTGAGTGTGTTTGCTTATGCTTGTAAGTATGTAAGCAAAGCTTGAAAAGTCTCCAATCACAGATATCACTACAACTTTCCTTGTTTTGCCTCTTAGAGGATACGAACCCAGACCCGCCATGGGTTACCACTACACACAGCACCGGTGCCTGAGAGCTAACAACACAGTGAGATCGTTGTTGTAATGGTTATGGTAATAGATGTTGTTGGTGAGTAGACATGTGGGCATCCTGGGTTCGAATACATTTAAGGGCTTTGTAGGGTTCGTATGTGAAATGCATTTGTTTATCGCATTTATTTTTGGGCGTGTGTGTTATAGATTGTATGGATGTAAACATTCGTTCTTACCTATCAGTAGCTTGCCTATTAGTGCACCGAGGATAGAGGTCACTTTATACCCCATCACCAGCTTCACTTTACTGTTTATTCGTAAAATTACCAATCCTGGCTTCAGAATTCATGGTCAAATGCTAGCCTTAAATGTTATAGATGGAAGTGGCACAAGCATTTAGAG
>WNGS01061674.1:14438901-14454469 GCA_020271785.1 Procambarus virginalis | reverse complement strand
AACCAGACAAAAGATAAATCTAATATATTTTCTCACATATTAAATAAATTACCACTACCAGTATTGGACTATACTTACAAGTGAAGGATCATACAAAGAGAACGATACTGGTTGATGGGGTTCTGGAGTTCTTCTACTCTCCAAGCCCGGCCCGAGGCCAGGCTTGACTGTGAGAGTTTGGTCCACCAGGCTGTTGCTTGGAGCGGCCCGCAGGCCCACATGCCCACCACAGCCCGGTTGGTCCGGCACTCACGATAAATTAGTGAAATGCTCAAATAGGGGGAGGGGAGAGAAGGGGAGGTAAGAGAGAGGGGGGAGGGGTGAAAAAGACTAATTCAGGCACTGTCTGATACCCTTACTAGTCTCTGTCTATAAAACAGGATGTTTGTCTGTGTGCCAGACGCTTGGAGGTAGTCTCAACAACTTTGACACATGCAACATGTGGGGTGTGTGACTGTCATAGGCTACTCAGGAATGGGCCAAATACCATACTTTAAGACATATCGGCATCGTAATACCTCCCTCACCTAACCCTACTATTGTCATCAAGATAAAATGAAACCGGGCGGGTCGTGTCCGTAGATTATGTTGGCTACTTCCATGATATCCTCGAAACGGGCATGAGGCACCCGGAGCTTTGCAATTTACTCATTCTCGTGTTCTTGATATCTTCATAATGCATCCAAAGTCTGCATAACCTGCACACAAGCACATATCAATAAGATATATGTTCATCAGAATATGAGTTTCCGACTGAAAAAAGTCACACATATCACTTTCTGCAACTGAATACTCAATAACTCACCGCAATATGTGCAGTGTAACAGTTGTTTAACCTTATCTATGTAGAACAGACGAGAATATGTCCGTTGGTTATCACTGTAAAACTACAGCAATAATCTGTTGTTGAGCATTCGGTGACTTTCTACAGTAAATGTAGGCTAACAGATTTCAAACCCTGTTTGTGAAGGACAGATTAAAGAGGTGTGTGTGTGTGTGTGTGTGTGTGTGTGTGTGTGTGTGTGTGTGTGTGTTGTGTGTGTGTGTGTGTGTGTGTGTGTGTGTGTGTGGGTGTGGTTCACTTGTTGAAAACCTGTATGTCATTGTAGCTCAATACTTGTTTCCTTTCCATTACTATATATTATTTTATTTACCATAAAGACGCCTCAATTGTAACCACCCAATAACCAGACAGTAAAAGCAAAATTACCTGACAAACACAGTTACCAAATATTAGGTTGCCAGGCAATATAAGATTGCAGTGGCAATCCAGTAACGGGCACTTAAGCAAATAACAATCAATAAAGCAACAAAAAACCGGCAAATAACAACAATTAACAAAAAAACGGCAAATAACAATCAATTAACAAAAAAAACGAATACATCTTAACAAAAAAACGGCAACTAACAATCCAGCATTAACATTTAGTTCATTAACAATCCACAAGGCTACAAAATACTACAAGAACTATTCCACCTTTCAACAGGAATTGCAACTAACAATCCAGCCGGCCACAATTACTATAACAATTCATCAGGAAACCCCCCCCCCCAAATAAGTAATGTATCAGCAAGATAAACTGTAGGAAGATAACGATCCAGTACTTAACAAGCAACCCAACGAGCAACGTTTGCAACATTTGCAATGGGTACTATCATGGTTCTTGTATCTACGCAGCTCAGTTAACTGCTCTGTTTACATCTTCCATTTACGAGTTTACGAACTGTCTAGTCACAGGCCCTCGAGTGGTGCTTATATCAGTCCTGGAGAACAGGAACGACATATAATGAAGCCGTGATGATTTCCCTTGTGACAAGCTAAGATGTGTGTGTGTGTGTGTGTGTGTGTGTGTGTGGTGTGTGTGTGTGTGTGTTGTGTGTGTGTGTGTGTGTGTGTGTGTGTGTGTGTGTGTGTGCGTGTGGGTTTATACGCTACTTGCCGAAAATGAACACTCATCTACTCATAAACTTCTAGGAGCAAGATACCGCGCTCTAAATTGCATTATAAGAATTTTAAACAGGTCATGGAAAAAAAATTTCCCCCAAGCGAGACACTCCTTATAAATGATCCTTTACCGACTTCAAGTCGATTATTAATTCAGATATTAACCCAATGCGAGACGCCAGAGTGACTTGCAAAAGCATTCCCTGCAACAGTAATTTATGTATAAGCCGTCAGACGGGGCAATACAGCTTGCCTGCTTGCTTGCAATCCCCATAAAGACAGCTATTGTTGGTCTTGAGCCCCTGAAGATATAATGTAATGATCTTTATCATGCGTATCGTATTTACCAGAGTTGTCCTGCAAATTCTGTTTTTAATTCCCGCTACGCAGACGAGTGTCGTACAGGAATGCAAGCTTCCTTCGATAACATTGGAGGCTATGTAGTCCTCTTGAAGCCCCTTATGCTAGCCTGCTCTATATAGTCTATGAGATCTAATCCCTTTCTTCATTTCCTTAACTCTTCAGTGATGCCTTGGACTTATTTCCCCTACTCCTTCCGGTATCGTTTCAGGTTAAATTTTCCTTTGGTGCGATTTGTTGGTCCAATACTGTACTACTTGTGCTTAGTTTTCTATCAAGTGTTACAAGGCATTAACACGGTGGCATTAAATTGTAAACATTTCTACCTATTAAGAATAACAAGCCACACTTACTGATATTTTAAATGCATATATTTTATTTGAAGTATAAATTAATCAAGTACTCATCTAGTTGTGCTTGCGGGGTTTGAGCTTCGGCTCTTTGGTTCCGCCTCTCAACCGTCAAACAACCGGCATTAATTATATGTCTTGAATAAATGCTTTCCAAATGACTGAAAAGCATTTTTTTTAGATATTTACAAGAGTTGTTACATTCTTGTACAGCCACTAGCACCCGTAGCGTTTCGGGCAGGTCCCTGGAATACGATCCCCTGCCGCGAAGAATCGTTTTTTCATCCAAGTACACATTTTACTGTTGCGTTAAACAGAGGCTACAGTTAAGGAATTGCGCCCAGTAAATCCTCCCCGGCCAGGATACGAACCCATGACATAGCGTTCGCGGAACGCCAGGCGAGTGTCTTACCACTACACCAATTTGAAAAGCATTGAAAAGGATAAACCTGTTGTCATGTTTAATATCACATATCAGTTTTCGATTAAGCCCAAAGGGTTTTTTGATGATGTTGATCTTACTAAATCTTGCAACATGTGTTCCAAGGGTAAGTAAGGTGGCAATTTGAGAATCCAACCCGTCCTCCTAAGTTTTTTCCAACGTCAAGAAACTCTCGTACTAAGGTGCCCTTATCCTAACCCACCAGAGGACCCAAACTGAAAACGGGACAGCATGTCAATTTCGCGAGCCGCTACCATTATCTATTACGACGAATGTTGGGCCTTAGATAAAGCATACGTCAAAATACGTCGTTCTATCAGCAGGACAGGTTGGAGAAATAGTATTCTTGATCACAGTTAAAACTGTCCTTATCCAACCAGAAGATATGTATTGATCTCATCAACTCTTAAGAAATTACTGCGTCCTGCGAGTCGTATTGATTAGGCCAACATTTACAAAGCTGCTTTAAGGCTTCAGGATTTAAAAGGGGGGGGGTCTTTTTCTAGTTTAAAGCACCATTTGCGTTCTCATCCTTACCCTTTCTCAAGATCCAATCCATCCTTCTCTTTCTCCTTCTTCTCCCCCTCTCTCTCTTAGGATAGCATAACTCTATCCTACGCTCAGGATAGCATACCTCCCCATTCCATTCTCTCTAGATAACATTCCTCCTACTACTCCCACTTTAGCTGACATTACTTCTCCTTCTTCACGAGTCTCTTAAGATAACATTTATCCTCCTCCCCGCCCCCCTTTTAACATACCTTCCCTCTCCTGAGGGACAGGTTCCCTCAGGATAACATTCCGCTTCTTAACAGCAGTTAAAGCTTTCCCCTCACTACTCTATCTGCTTCTCTCTCTCTCTCTCTCTTCCTCTCTCTTGTCTATCTCAGACCTTGAGCATCATCCTTCAGCATGTTCCAAGCTCAGTCTTTCACTTCGTTGCTTAATTTACGAATTGTGAGCGCTGAGCTGTGGTGGTGATCAGCCTCACTCCGCCAATTATAGTGTCACGTTCAGATTTGCCAGAGATACGCTTGAGAATATTCAAATTAGTTCTTGACCTCTATTGTCTGGGCCATCCAGTGAATCATCTGGTTTTAAGAGAGCTTGCTCTTAATGTAGCCAGCCCTCTACATCATTCTCTCTCTCTCTCTCTTTCTCTCTCTCTTTCTCTCTACACAGGAGAGATAGATAGAAAGTACAATGGATTTTATGTCTTGTGTAATTTTGGTAATTCGTATCATATATATTCTCATTGTGTTTCATTATATTCTCTCTTGACGAATTCCTCTCTTTTCCATAATCTCATTTTTCATACTTCTCTTTCTTTTTGCTATTTCTATACGCTATCTTGAGGTTATCTTGAGATGATTTCGGGGCTTAGCGTCCCCGCGGCCCGGTTCTCGACCAGGCCTCCTTTTTGTTACATCCCTCCCCCCCCACCCCCCCGGAAGCAGCCCGTAGCAGCTGTCTAACTCCCAGGTACCTATTTACTGCTAGGTGAACAGGAGCATCAGGATGAGAGAAACAACGTTTGTCTCCGCTTCCACCGGGGATCGAACACGGAACCTCAGGATTACGAATCCGAAGCGCTGTCCACTCAGATGTCAGGCGCCTCTTTTTTTCTCACCATTACAAGTTTCCAACTGTTTTCTTCTGATCGTTCCAGGCACATTGATTACCTCCAACATCAGGAAAATCGATCGTTGACAAAACAGCTCACGTGTTTCCTCCAATAGACTCTCTAGGCATTATTTGAGTGTCGTGATCTGTCTCTTTCTCTCTCTCTCTCTCTCTTGCCTCTCTTCTTTTTTCTCTTTTCTCCCTTTCTCTATAGCTTTCTGGTGCTTTTTAATGTATTTGTACTAGCTTCTCGTTTCAATTCCCCTTTCACGTCACGGGGAAATTAAATAATAAGAATAAGTAGGAAATTAGTCCCTATGTATCTAATCTATTTTTTATCTCCACTGTTATTCTCCTTTTCATTTCTTGTCGAATCGACTTTTTCTATAACGTTTCACTGATCCTTCCCTATTTCTCCCTCATTCATTTGTTCTGTAGTTTCTAGGTTTACTCCTGTTATCCCTACCCAACCACTAAGGTTGGACTGTAGGTCTCGCTTCATGCAGGTCTGTGTTCAATTCCCGACCGTCCAAGTGGTTGGGTACCATTCCTTCCCCCCCCCTGTCCCATCCCAAATCCTTATTCTGACCCCTTCCCAGTGCTATATAGTCGTAATGGATTGACGCTTCTTATATATTTTGTTTATTTCTATTATCCCTCTCATTCTTTTTCCTCTTATCCTCTTTTTTTCAACATTTTTCTCCTTGTTTTCTTTTTAAGTTTGTTGAGTTCTTGTAGACATGTAATGGAGATGTTATTGTTTGCAGAATTCATTGTTTTGACAACTTTGTGTTTTCCATATATAATGTTTTCGGAAATGAAGACGTTTTATTTCCTAGTGCATCTCCGGGGTCCAGAACGGATCTCTCGAATGTCATTTATTCTCATTTATTATATATATATATATATATATATATATATATATATATATATATATATATATATATATATATATATATATATATATATATATATAAGGGTGGCCCCTCTGGTGGGAAATATATTGTGCACAACCACAATATGTGTATTGTACAATTTAGTACACAATTGCAGCTCTAGTACAACTGTGTACTTAGTTTACCTACTGCGTGTGTGTGTGTATCCCGGTGTATCAAAGGATTGACTGCTGCTTTGTCTCATTCCCCATTCAAGAGTCATGGTGAATGACTATATTCCTCATTACTTAACTAAATAAAGTAAACTATATTCCATCCTATTTCGCCCCCGACACCACTGTGGTCATTAGTCAAGTTTTATTATATACACAAGATTTATTTTTTTACTTCGTTTACGAAAATTTTGAGCTGCCAACTGTGCCTCTGCAACAACTTATTCTATAAAAGAATAGAGAAAGAGAGTGTGGTGTATAAAGCCCAAATTTGATCTATCAAACTATCAAACTGTATCGCAGTTCACGTAGCTTTAGTGTTTATAAACTACCAAAACGAGTTAAAAATATCTTGAAATCTAGCATTGTATTCAGAGTTTAAAAAATCATTATTAGTGATGTGAGAACCTCATTGTAAATTTATTGTCAATACCATCTATTGCTTAGTACATATCAACAACTTCAGTTATATCCTATTCGACTTTTTTCTGAATAATGTTCAAAATAATTAATATATAAAATATACAAAAATATGAATATAATAATAAAACATTAATAATTGTAATAAAATAATAATAATTTGGTGAATACAAGCACCGAGCTACAAAAACCTTGATATTTAGAAAGTTGTTCTGAGTATTGTCTTGTAGTGATGGTTTTCATTGTGGTAAGTCGGTAGTGATCCAACAGGTGAAGTCTTCAGATACCTTGCATGTCTGAATACTAAGGAGGTGTAGTGACAGGGACGATGGCTTCTTAAGGTGATGTTGGTGGGGGTGGGGTGTTGGTGGTGGGGGTGGGGGTGTTGGTTGGGGGGGGGGTGGTGGGATGGGGGTGGTGTTGGTGGGGGTGGTGTTGTTGGTGGTAGTGTTGGAGGTGGTGGTGGTGGTTTGCGTTTCCAAATGTCATACATGTCCAATTCTCGTTCTGTTTTTCCTGAATTTAAAAAAAGGTAGTCCTTGTCCACCTTATCTATTCACCCAGTATCATGTATGTAGTGATCGTATCCACTCTCATCACTCCTACAGGGTTGAAAGATCCAGTTCCCTTCATTAGCATCTCAGCTTTATCCTCTTAACTCAGGCACAGATCTTGTTGCAAACTTGAGTTTTGTGTTCCTCTGATCGTGGACCCCTCAATTATTATTCGAATGTATCTGTAAGATGGCAGACTCGCCAATGTATTCTCTAAAGAACCTAACTACCTGCTTTCGATAGCTTGATATAAATCAGTTCTCTCTGGGTGATCCTGTCTAGTATCCAACACCAGTTACCTGAGGACTTGAAGGAGCACTTGAGTACAAATGTCTTGCCGGCGGCAGAAGTGTAAGCGAGAGAGTAATCTTAAACTTTAATCCAGGATGGTGGATAAGGTGCAGTAGGTACCTCCAATCGTGTGAATTACTGCGGACCACCCGGTATGACGCTCTTCCGTTGAAGATGGGATTTCTTGCATCCCGAGTCTCGCTTGATATACTTGTTTTCATCCGCGTCCTCTCCTTATGATGCTCCTGTTCTTGCAATTTATGCTTGCTCAGCAAAAGGCTTCAGAAGCAGGTAAGAAATTTTGCAATTTTGCTTCCACTTTAGTGCAAGTGTTTGCACTGCACTCTATATCTCTCATGTTCTCTCTCTCTCTCTACCCAGTCCACGTGGGCTGGATGGTAGAGCGACGGTCTCGCTTCATGCAGATCTGGGTTCAATACCTGATTGTTCAAGTGGTTGGGCACCATTCCTTTTCCCCCCCTGTCCCATCGCACATCCTTATCCTGGTCCCTTCCTAGTGCTATATAGTCGTGATGGTTTTTTCTCTGATAGCTCCCTTCCCTTCCTTCTCTCTCTCCCACACACACACAATTCCTCTGCCTCTCTGCTTGTCTCTCTCCCCTTTCCATCAACATTTGCCTCTCCTATCGCTATCATCTAAAGAAAAACCGTAAGAAAAACCTTCCTGGAGGCTGTTTTGTAGTTATCAACGACCTTAACCAAATAATTACTATCCCATTGGACGTGCGTATGCGAGGCCTGTGATAGATGGAGGCCACTTATTGAACTTACGTTAACCGGAGTCTGATTGGGACGAGATACGTCGCCGTAAACAACGGTGTGTTTATTGGCCAAAGTCTGGCACGCTAAGTGATGACAGCATCAGTGGGCATCGCTGAGTTGTTTTTGACGTACGGGACATAATAACAAGGGGGCAGCCATTTTCTTACGTTCGAATCCCATTATAGTATTTTCAGTGGCTCTCGGGGGCATGTATTTAAAATATATCTGGGTTCGAAGCAGCGGCAGCAAGCTGGTGTCTGTTGCATGAGGATGCTGATGTTTCCTATCGTTGCAATACGGTTATCTTGAGGTTATCTTGAGATTATTTCGGGGCTTTAGTGTCCCCGCGGCCCGGTCCTCGATCAGGCCTCCACCCCCAGGAAGCAGCCCGTAACAGCTGACTAACACCCAGGTACCTATTTTACTGCTAGGTAACAGGGCATAGGGTGAATGAAACTCTGCCCATTGTTTCTCGCCGGCGCCTGGGATCGAACCCAGGACCACAGGATCACAAGTCCAGCGTGCTGTCCGCTCGGCCGACCGGCTCCCACTGGTTTGAGTGTCTGAGTGGGCGTTATAATCATGCATTTATTATTTAAATACTGAGGTTTAATAAACATTTTTCCATTACTATTGATACTGCTGCCTATTACCACCTTAGATTGTACGGTAGAACGACGTTTCCGCTTCTTGCAGGTCGGCGTTCAATCCCCGACCGTCCAAGTGGTTGGGCATCATTCCTTTCCTCCGACTTATCTAAATTCAATATGCTTTCAATGTGCCATATAGTTGATAAGTATAAGTATATAAGTATCGACTTATTGCTTTCCTCTTTATAAATACTTTATCTAACTGTTCCTGGTGCCCCGAATATTGCCTCTCCTGCCTCTCCTATCACCTTCTATCGTCGCTTCCTGGGGATGTGTGTATGGTAGAGAGAAATATATGTAGTGGACATAGAGGAAAACTGACAGGTGTCAGTTTTCTTAGACTGGACTCGCCTCCCAAACTTTGTTTACAGTTTACTGAAGAAATTCTGATTTCTCTGCGGTGCGCGTTCACCCATTTGTGTGTTCCTCTGTGCCTTTCTCCTCCCGTGGTGTGTGTGTGTGTGTGTGTGTGTGTGCGTGTGTGTGTGTGTGTGTGTGTGTGTGTGGTGCGTGTGTGTGTGTGTGTGTGTGTGTGTGTGTGTGTGTGTGTGTGTGTAATTACCTAAGTGTAGTTACAAGATGAGAGCTACGCTCGTGGTGTGTGTGTGTGTGTGTGTGTGTGTGTGTGTGTGTGTGTGTGTGTGTGTGTAATTACCTAAGTGTAGTTACAAGATGAGAGTTACGCTCGTGGTGTGTGTGTGTGTGTGTGTGTGTATGTGTGTGTGTGTGTGTGTGTGTGTGTGTGTGTGTGTGTGTGTGTGTGTGTGTGTGTGTGTGTAATTACCTAAGTGTAGTTACAAGATGAGAGCTACGCTCGTGGTGTGTGTGTGTGTGTGTGTGTGTGTGTGTGTGTGTGTGTGTGTGTGTGTGTGTGTGTGTGTGTGTGGTGTGTGTGTGTGTGTGTGTGTGTGTGTGTAATTACCTAAGTGTAGTTACAGGATGAGAGCTACGCTCGTGGTGTGTGTGTGTGTGTGTGTGTGTGTGTGTGTGTGTGTGTGTGTGTGTGTGTGTGTGCGTGTGTGTGTGTGTGTGTGTGTGTGTGTGTGTAATTACCTAAGTGTAGTTACAGGATGAGAGCTACGCTCGTGGTGTGTGTGTGTGTGTGTGTGTGTGTGTGTGTGTGTGTGTGTGGTGTGTGTGTGTGTGTGTGTGTGTGTGTGTGTGTGTGTGCGTGCGTGCGTGTGTGGAAGTGTTCATTACAGAGGTCCTGACTACCCAACAGCCACCACATGACCAGTGCTTATGACCCCGTCGACGCTCTCTCGCGCGCGCGCTTCACCTCTCATAAACAGTACTCTCCAGGTCCCATAAGCCTCGCACGGGATACCTGATCGCCTTTAATGAGCTCCTGGAACTTTATGCGGACGATAATTAATAAGGAGATTAGAGCCGGGGCCAAGGTGCTAGTGGGCCATCATGAGTTGTGAGGCTGTAATGACGCTCAGTGTAATCACTTTATGCAAAACAAATTAATGTTTTTAGGAACATTATTATAAGGTACGTTAGTGCGAGACACAACAGCCTCACTCATCACAGCGAGGTAATTTAGAAGGTTCTTCATAATTTAGGTAAATTAGACAGGTATGAGATATGCCAGAGGTAAGATATCAAGATGTTCGAATCATCAGACGTATTTTACCAGTTTAAACATGTATATTACGTGTAAACTTCATCTCAGCACACGTCTGAGACTTAAGACTTGCTTGTTGCAAATGTTACAGTGGAGTGAGAGAAGAGTTGAAATTCTATCCAGGACAAATATTGCAGTTCTGGCCAGGTAAAATATTGGATCTCTGTGTGTGAAAAGTGTTGAACCCTGCTCAAGAAAAGTGTTGCATCCTTGTTGCTAGGCAATAGCTGCAGTGCCTTTACAGGAGTAATATTGCAATGCTAACAACAATACATGTAAACAGAGTCCTCCAGATCCCGAGGGAACATTGCCTCAGAGAAAAAAAAAAATCCGCCTTGTAAATTACTTAAGAGTTTTTGCACCCAGTTCGTATTAACGTGTTATGCTAGGGTTGTAATTCCTAGGGGTTGAAGGTGATGTAAAATATATTACCTTCAACCCCCTTCTGTTTTCCCATGTCTGTAATGTCTTCTTGATCTCTGTAAGATTCGGCTACTCCCGGATTTCTGAATTCGTGAAATTTCAAGTAAATTTAATTGAATTTACCTGAATTTACCTTAAGGTCAGTGAGGTGTAGTGGGACGAGATCAGTGAGTTCGGACCAGCGAGATGAAGGTCAGAAACATTCGAAATTATTTACGAAAACGTCTATGAGGTGTTATTTAAACAAGAGGGCATTTCATGACGTTAATCACATTACCCAGCCGTCCTTGCCCAACCACTTGAGCTGGACGGTAGAGCGACGGTCTCGCTTCATGCAGGTCGAAGCTCAATCCCCGACCGTCCAAGTGGCACCAATCCTTCCCCTCCCCCCGTCCCATCCCAAATCTTTATCCTGACCCCTTCCAAGTGCTATATAGTCGAAATGGCTTGGAGCATTCCCCTTCTCTTCCCCTACATTCTCGTGCTCAGAAACACAAGGCAGCAATTTTGTGTATGTTTAGTCTACATATACTTGGTTTACTAACATTATGGGGTTCAGTATACACCCCAACCGTTGTGGGGGCATTGATTCTGCTTCTCATTATGAAATCGAAGCCTTAAACCTCATAAGACTCAAGTTTACAATTATTACGTAATATAACTGCATGAAGAGATACAGTGACTAATGAACAAATCCACAAGGGCCGTGACGAGGATTCGAACCTACGTCCGAGAGCATCCCAGACACTGCCTTGATCTGGGATCCTCTCGGACGCAGGTTCGAATCCTCGTCACGGCCCTTGTGGATGTGTTCATTTGATGCATCACGCTATTGTGGTTTCTGTGTGTACAGTGACTAAGATTGTATGGAAGGTTAGATATCAGGCATCTTGACCGTCAATCTGTTATTATACACCAGCTTACATCAACCATACAGCAGCGTTACGTTACAATCTTGGAGAAACTCGTGGCAGAAACAGCGAGACGAGAACAACCACTGCCTAGGGAACGGTGTCGTTAACAACGATACGAAGTAACGAGACAATACTAGACCATCTCAGGGGTCTATCTTGAGGTTATCTTGAGATGATTTCGGGCTTAGTGTCCCCGCGACCCGATCCTCGACCAGGCCTCGACCAGGCCTCCACCCCCAGGAAACAACCCGTGACAGCTGACTAACTCCTAGGTACCTATTTACTGCTAGGTAATAGGGGCCTCAGGGTGAAGAAACTCTGGCCATTGTTTCTCGCCGGCGCCCAGAATCGAACCGGGACCAAGGATCACGCGTTCAGTGTTCTGTCCGCTCAGCCACCGGCTCCTGGATGCTGAGATGTACACTACAAAGATACCACAAAGGAGATGAAGATACTTGGTAAAGCATGCTGGTTACATGGAGAACATGCCAAACATGATAAGTTTGGATAAGTTTGGATAAGTTTAGATTTAGGAAAGACTTGGGTAAATACTGGTTCGGTAACAGGGTTGTTGATTTGTGGAACCAATTACCGCGTAACGTGGTGGAGGTGGGGTCCCTCGATTGTTTCAAGCGCGGGTTGGACAAGTATATGAGTGGGATTGGGTAGTTATAGATAGGTGCTGCCTCGTATGGGCCAATAGGCCTTCTGCAGTTACCTTTGTTCTTATGTTCTTATGTTCTTATGCCAAGCCAGCATGACTATGTAACTCTTGAAGGAACATCTTGAGGCCTGAGTGGAGGAGCAGCTTCCACCACTTGGACCATCGAACCACCGACCCTGCCAAAAGCGAGGCTGTCACTGTGCTGACCACTCACATAAATCCAGGGGAAATATTTTAAGCGTTCAAACACTGAGAACTGACTTCAGCCTCTAAATTCACCATAACTTCAGATTCCCTTTCGTGTCTGTTTGAAACCTAGAACCTCAGCTTTCTTAATGACCTGACAGTCTCACAATCGACTCGATAATGGTCCAGGATGGACCGAAACGTCGTCGTCCCTTCAGTTCCTATTGTCTAGATTGGCCAATATCAGCAGCCTTGTTCACCCCGTCGCCTCTGGCATAGTCGACATTCCACTATGGTCTTGCAAGTATTATAATGAAATCTCCTCATTGTATTAACTCCCATTGCTGGGATTGAGGTTTAGTCATCATTTTTCCGCTCTTGTAAGTTTCTGAGGTTCTACTCAGAACTCGTGCAAGTGAACTTATTGAACACTTCAGTTCAAAAAATTGAACTGAATAATCCAAATGGGGCCCTAAGAAGAGTATGATAAAGCAGATGAATAACATTAGTTATTTTATTGATAAAGCTTCTGGATATAAATCCCTATATATCCTATATACCTTATTCCGAACAATTATTTATTGATTTTTTTTAGAATTCTACTAATCGTGGCTCCCAAATTTTTGTTTTATTCAGACTTCACCATTTGAGCACATTTAAGCTGATATCTGGTAACTCTATCATCATATTACCCAGCTTCAGAATCTTACCTTTTTATTTTAATCATGAAATTGCATCTGTCAATCTTTTGTCCATTTCTAAACGTCCATCCAGATCTTCGTGAAGCAATTTAGAATCTTCTGAATACATTTCCCGTCCAGTTTCTGAATGGTCTGAAAATTGGCAAATATTCCAGCTCAGTCCCGTGGCTAAAGCTGTGGTCTGCGAACATGCAATAAAGCTGGGGTTTGAGAACTTGCATTAAAGCTTGATTTGGGAGCTTGCAATAAAGCTGGAGGTCAGTGGGCGACCCCCACTATGGTGCTACCAGTGTTGCCAAATCCTCACTGCCTCGAACCTTTGGCCCGGAGATATCCCTTCCACTGTTCTACCCTCGTTGTGTACACACATTAAGCCTCATCAAAGCATGGCAACTGTTGGAAAAATGACCGTAATGGCCCCTGGGGGAAGGGTTGCAGCCACAGAGGGAGGGAGACAGTGTTATACTGACAAGATACAGTCACCCTTTGTGCAGCTACAAAAAAGGAGCATGTTTCTACAGTGTACAGTGTAGTGATATGCATACTTCTGCTTGAAGCAGTGTTGTGTACGCAAGCTTGGTGCTTGACTCACCGCCCTCTGCGTGCCAGGGTCATCTCTCCTGCTGTGACTAGTTTTCTGCCTGGTAACGTTCGTCCACTACTGGTTTACTGAGTCTCTCTCTAGGACTCACCAAGATTCACCAAGACTCATTACAACTCGCCAGAACTCATTAGGACTCACCAGGACTCCCTAGGACTCACTTGGGCTCGACGGAACTCACTAAAACTCACCAGGGCTCACTAGAACTCACCAGGACTCACCAGGACTCTCTAAAACTCGCCATAACTCATTAGGACTCATGAGGACTCACTAGAACTCACCAAGGCTGACTAGGATACACCTGGACTCACCATACATTCAAGGGGGACATTTCTGTCGGGGACAGGAAGCCTGCATTATATATCGAGGTCCTCCTGGGCATATATCGAGGTCCTCCTGGGCATATATCGAGGTCCTCCTGGGCATATATCGAGGTCCTCCTGGGCATATATCGAGGTCCTCCTGGGCATATATCGAGGTCCTCCTGGGCATATATCGAGGTCCTCCTGGGCTTACTACTGACCATCCCAACGATGTAACCCATAACAGGTACATAACTTTCAGGAAGCCTATTTACTGCAAGGTGAACAGAGGAATCGGGTGACAGGAAACGCTGCCCAAAAGCTTCAGTTCTAACGCGGGAATCGAACTAGGGTCCCTTCGATTGTGACCTGAACATTTCCTACCTACACTGATTGCAGCACATCTCTAATAAGTAACCTTTGTTTTCTTAGTACAGCAAACCATGTACATATATATATGTAGGTTATCTGATGTTATCTTGAGATGATTTCGGGGCTTTGCGTCCCCGCGGCCCGGTCCTCGACCAGGCCTTCTTTTTGTTACGCATCCCCCAGGAAGCAGCCTGTAGCAGCTGTCTAACCCCCAGGTACCTATTTACTGCTAGGTGAACAGGGGCATCAGGGTGAAAACTCTGCCCATTTGTTTCTGCCTCTACCGGGGATCAAACCCGGAATCTTAGGATTACGAATCCCGAGCGCTGTCCACTCAGCCATCAGGCCCCATGTACCCCAGTATAATTTATAATTCATGTCATTATCTTTATCTAGTGAACATTCATCTCTCACAATATATCCGAATCTGTCAATACAACGGGTCTCACTTCGAGTGACGGTTCTTAATATGCTATCATAAAGCTATCCTGGTATCTTGGTTCACGAGCTGGAATGTGAAGCTGCTGTGATCACGGATGCAGATGTTATCATAACAGCGATATCAACATTAATTCCCAAAAACTGAGATGAATATTTCGTGCTTTGAATCACACAGAAAATCACTTTGGGAACACTGATATTCTGTAGCTTTAGATATTCTATACTTTAGTCCAGCTGTAAATCATATGATCCTTTTAGATTAATTTGCAAGACAAGATTAATTCGCAAGACAAGATTAATTCGCAAGACAAGATTAATTCGCAAGACAAGATTAATTCGCAAGACAAGATTAATTCGCAAAGCTACTCCTTTGATGGGTTAGTCTCGAGCATAATAATACAGAGCTGTAGACTCCCTCAAGGAGGCGTCCCACAAGTCAGGTT
This sequence comes from Procambarus virginalis, assembly GCA_020271785.1. Classification (NCBI taxonomy): domain Eukaryota; kingdom Metazoa; phylum Arthropoda; class Malacostraca; order Decapoda; family Cambaridae; genus Procambarus; species Procambarus virginalis. The sequence continues at coordinate 14,439,266 of WNGS01061674.1, read as the reverse complement.
ATCTTGAGGTTATCTTGAGATGATTTCGGGGCTTTAGTGTCCCTGCGGCCCGGTCCTCGACCAGGCTTCCACCCCCAGAAAGCAGCCCGTGACAGCTGACTAACACCCAGGCACCTATTTTACTGCTAGGTAACAGGGGCATAGGGTGAAAGAAACTTTGCCCATTGTTCTCGCCGGCGCCTGGGATCGAACCTGGGACCACAGGATCACAAGTCCAGCGTGCTGTCCGCTCGGCCGACCGGTTCCCTAACAAGTCAACCACAGTTGAAACACAACAAGTGAACAGGGAGGATTGGGACCCGAGGGAGGAGGTTGCAAGTGGATGGGACCCGAGGGAGGAGGATTGGGACCCGAGGAAGGAGGAT
>WNGS01061674.1:14395324-14410247 GCA_020271785.1 Procambarus virginalis | reverse complement strand
CTAATCCCACCACAATCTTATCCCCTCGATTCTGTTCAAGTGCATTGTTAATGGCTTTGTCTTTTTTCCAGATAACCAAACCTAACCTAACCTAACCTTCCCGTCCAAAGCACTCATTGATAGGAAGGCAACACATCTTTACACATCTCTAACTACCAGACTTAATGAATGGTATGTGATCTCAAACTCAGCTTCTCCCCCCCCCCTTTAGTCTCTATTATACAGTCGATGGTTCAGTCGTTCTGTTGTTGTAGTTACGCTTGACGTTCGCCCCTTAACAACGGTGGCGTTCAGTGAGATTTGGTCTTCTCCTCAAGAGTACAGGACACATTAACAATCAACGACACACGCTTCCCTCTGATATGCTGGCGACCCCAATTGGACGCCCGAAGGCCCTAATCCTGCAGCTCTCATTAATTCAATAATTACCTATTACACTTCCTAATGTTTTGCTTACAGCTCTGTCGTGTCACGTGAATCTATTCAGATCAATGATAATAAATGCAGAGTCTTGCTCATTATATTTAAATATATATTATATTTAAAATGTTTACCAAAAAAAATGATTCTTCAGATTCATTTTCGATTTGCTTTAGCTGTATAAAAGCCTCAACGGCCTTGTGTACAAAAGCTGCTTTAAATTCAATGAAAGCTTTAAACATCTGTGTTTTAATTACATTCTTAGATACACCTGTGTTTTATGCAGCAGAGTATATAAAGAGCAGTTGCGTCAGTATACGTTCTTTAGTATTTAAGTCTTTTTTTTTATACATTTTTCTGCGTTCTTAGATCGGGTCATTCGCTTCTAAACAGCATAGTCTATGTGGATGAGAGTAACTCTTGCCGCTGCACTTTATGGATGAGAGTAACTTTGAAAATGTTGTATTATTTCAAAACTGGCCAAATGCGATGGTCACCTGATCATTATTCATGATGTCATGAATGATCACGTATACTCATCATATCTAGCATAACGAGTGTGCACTTGTTTGATCATCACAGATGTGCACTTAATGCATGCAACCAGAGCATCAAGATTAACCTGCTTTTTTTTTAACATTCCATCGCAATATGTTCGCATATCCTCGGACTTGCGAACATCAGCCTCAATCATTTTTTTTTAGGTTGAACCACTTTAAATTGGACGCTTGACAAATCTTGAGAACGAAATGTCATATTCAGTCATTGTAACCATCTCTTGTTGCCTTAATCTCCGCGTCCTCACGAGCGGTCGTGGAGGATTTCCACGACGACATACTTCTTGCTGAAGCTCCTCTGTCACTTGGACAAGCACTGTTGTTGTTGCTGTTGTATGCTGGGGAAGGGGGACGGGGGGTTGTGAAGACATTCATTAATGGATGGAAATTAGCATCACTTTTTAGTAATTGCCACTAAATTACTTTTATTGGTGGAACAACAGCCAATAAAAGCTACCATAAATACGTAAGAAACACGCTTTTCTTAGTTACTTTTTTTCCCCTCAGTAGGAGTGAGAGGTTCTTGCGTGTGTCATGGCAGATCGCTCTGACCACTAGAGATCGAATTGCAAATGAGGAGAGGTTGAATGCATAATCAATGAAAAGTATATCTTTACCAATCGACATTAGGAATTTGCGCATTACACGCGCGGACAAAAAGAGTCAACACGCAAGCCTGCTCCCGGACACGCCCCCAGATTTAACCTCGCTGCTGAAGATCTTGAAGAGAGAGAGAGAGAGAGGGAGAGAGAGAGATAGAGAGAGAAAATTCAGACCCGCGTTCAAACATCGCCACAGGGGCCATCTACTTAGTATAATCCTTCCCCCCGCCACTAGTCTCCCTCTCACAGGGGTGTAATTTTTCTCGCCAGTACTTGAGATAATGACAAGGCGGTACGCGATGCTCAGCACCTGGGCCTCAGGGTACTGGACCCGCCCCACACACCTGCAGTACTCGTCATGCCTGACTACGACATACAAGTACACACATACCTCTTCGTGCTACACCCCCCCCCAGTACCCACCCACCATCTTCACACTCATACACCGACAGGCAATGGAGGGTGTATGTCTTATGCACTGCACAGGTGTATGTCCTGGTACTGCACATACCGTGGCACTGCATTGCACATATCCTTGCACTGCACAGGTCATGATACTGCAACGCATATCCTGGTACAACATTGCATATATCCTGACACTACATTGCACATGTCCTAGCACTACAGTGCACTGCACAGGTCCTGGCACTGCACATGCAGCTCCTCTTGCAGACAGCTGCGACCAGAGTATTGTGCTCTTAAGGTAAACCACACCTCACCCCCTCTCCCCCCCAAATCCGTTATCACAGTGTCGTGCGAAAGAAAATATAACAAATCAAGTAACATTGCTCTTAACATAGCTGCAATCTGAAGGAGAGATGTGCAACATTCCTGGTGTGTGTGTGTGTGTGTGTGTGTGTGTGTGGTGTGTACTCACCTATATGTACTCACCTATATGTGTCTGCAGGATCGAGCATTGACTCTTGGATCCCGCCTTTCGAGCATCAGTTGTTTACAGCAATGACTCCTGTCCCATTTCCCTATCATACCTGGTTTTAAAAGTATGAATAGTATTTGCTTCCACAACCTGTTCCTTGAGTGCATTCCATTTTCCCACTACTCTCACGCTAAAGAAACTTCCTAACATCTCTGTGACTCATCTGAGTTTCCAACTTCCATCCATGTCCCCTCGTTCGTTACTATTCCGTGTGAACATTTCGTCTATGTCCACTCTGTCAATCCCTCTGAGTATTTTATACGTTCCTATCATGTCCCCTCTCTCTCTTCTTCTTTCTAGTGTCGTAAGGCACAGTTCCCTCAGCGCTCCTCATACCCCATCCCTCGTAGCTCAGGGACGAGTCTCGTTGCAAACCTCTGAACCTTTCCAGTTTCATTATATGCTTCTTCAGATGGGGACTCCATGATGAGGCGGCATACTCTAAGACTGGCCTCACGTAGGCAGTGTAAAGCGCCCTAAATGCCTCCTTGCTTAGGTTTCTGTGTGTGTGTGGTGTGTGTGTGTGTGGGTGTGTGTGTGTGTGTGTGTGTGTGTGTGTGTGTGTGTGGGTGTGTGTGTGTGTGTGTGTGTGTGTGTGGAGTCCGGTGACGGGCTACGACGCTTGTTCCAGCGTTCAAAGTTAACAACGTACTGCGGCTCTCCAATAATCACGTCAAGACGCCCTGACATGTCATGAATCATCCCACGCTAACATACCTAAAATTAAACTGTTAAGGATTAGGTTAGGAAGAGCAATATTTTATTGGTATTGCAGCAATGCTGATAGATTTATCGCGTGCAAGATGATTGACTGCTGTCTGCACGACACGAACGCATAAATCTATATACAAAAAAAGGCTGCTAGTTTGCTTGTTCGATGTTGGAGACTAAATGCTTGGGGCTCTATAGCCTCAGTCAATTTTCCAAGATGACACTCTTGGGGTATGGGAGGGCCATAAGTCAGTCTGAGTCGGCCCAAGTGCCATGCATTAATATTGGCATCTTAAGTGCCTCCTTGGGGTCTTTATGAAGTCTGAATAAAATCAAGGGTTGAATTGTCCAAAGAAATTTGATGTTTACTCCCTCGTTTACCCGAGTGAAAGGGAGGAGTGAGAGACGTGGTAGGAGAGAGTGAATGTTGAGGAAAGGGGTGGATGAAGGTAGAGTGTGTTGAGAGAGGAGAGGGAAAGAGAAATTGGGAGTGAAAAGAGGGGGGTAGGGAGAGACCCGGGCGCATCCGGCCAACCCAAGAAGTAGTGCATATTATATATATATATATATATATATTATATGTTATTAAATATGACCGAAAAAGTAAGATTAATAATTCTAACACGAATTTTCTCAATTTTCCTTATGTTTGTTTTTACTGATGACGGTAAATGAAAAATCAATTCTCCAAAATTCATTCTTTATTTCTTAGTCTGACGCGACACTTGAACGCGTTTCGTAATAACTAATTACATTTCAAAGACTTTTAGTTTTCTCACACAACTATAACCTTAAAGCACTAAACAGTTCTTTACTATGCTATGATTTAAACAGCTTTCATCTTTCATTTTATACCCGCGTTTGGGTGAGGTGATATGTTACAACAGTTTTTAATGAGGTGAACAAAACTTTCAACAAAGGACAGAACACGAAAACAATGGATATTAACTGGATATTAACGGGGTAAATTGAAGGTATGAATGGAAGTAACTGCGGAAGGGCCTATTGGCCCATATTTCTTGATGCTTCTATATTGGAGCGGACCCCGCTCCAATATAGAAGCATCAAGAAATATGGGCCATAGGCCCTTCCGCAGTTACTCCATTCATACCTTCAATTTACCCCGTTAATATCCAGTTAATATCCTTGTTTTCGTGTCTGTCCTTTGTTGAAAGTTTTGTTCACCTCATTAAAAACTGTTGTAACATATCACCTCACCCAAAACGCGGGTATAAAATGAAAGATGAAAGCTGTTTAAATCATAGCATAGTAAAGAACTGTTTAGTGCTTTAAGGTTATAGTTGTGTGAGAAAACTAAAAGTCTTTGAAAATGTAATTAGTTATTACGAAACGCGTTCAAGTGTCGCGTCAGACTAAGAAATAAAGAATGAATTTTGGAGAATTGATTTTTCATTTACCGTCATCAGTAAAAACAAACATAAGGAAAATTGAGAAAATTCGTGTTAGAATTATTAATCTTACTTTTTCGGTCATATTTAATAACATATGTCTACAGGAAAGACTGCTACCAAAATATACTAATATATATATATATATATATATATATATATATATATATATATATATATATATATATATATATATATATATATATATATATAGTAGTAGTAGGCATCCATCAGTCTCAGGAGACTATGGAGTTGCGCTCTGGTGTCGGCCTGGTCTGGAGTGGCCTTACCAGGGCGCAAAGCCAGGGTAGGTTGATTCGGAGGAGAAGGATATATATATATATATATATATATATATAATATATATATATATATATATATATATTAGTATATATATAATCCATAATAATTAGCAACTGACTCATTATGAAAGAGGCTGGAAGCCTCAACTGTACACCAATTAAACTGCAGGCACCTGTACACAGTTACCCAAAGTGCCAAAAGACTTAAAGTCTCACAAACCAGTTCATAATCAACATTTAACCACCTGAAGTTGTAGTTAGGTAATTGCTGATAATAGGAAGATAATAGTAACAACGAGTAATTGCTATTATCTTAACCCTAATATTAAAAATTTATTAATACAATAATAGCTCAAACCAATTATCCTAGAGTTAATAGTTTGAGCACCGCCGGCTGTGTCTAGTAAGACTGCTAACTAAGAGCCATTGTTAGGCTCACCTAACAGTCACTTTCAGACTCAACTAACAACCATGTTCTACTCAACAATCAAAACCACACAGTTTCTCGTTTCAAAAGAGCAACACTGCTCAAATAACGAAGAGACACGGTGATCATAACAAGCTGAACAAGCTACAGTGAACAAGTCACGTTGAAGACGACACATTGAACAAGACACGTTGAACAATGCATAATAGACGAGGCACGGTGAATCATAGTGAACAAGGCGAGGTGAACACACACGCCACGGTGACTAAAAACCAATGAACAAGGCACAATGAACACGTTATTCATTCATACCCGTTCATCCCTTCTCTCTCTCCTGCAGTCTGGACGAGCTGGAGGGAAATCTCATCATCCCAACAGCAGGAAATTGTTGCAGATTGTTGCTGGACTTGGCAATCCGAATTCGCCATACGGCTTCCTGACGAGACTGAAATAGACTGACAGCCCTCGTCAGGAGGGTACCAAGGGTGAAGTTACGGGCTCACCATAGCCCGTGCTACTTGGAACTTTGTTCCAGGTAGCGAATCTTTAACAACAACAACAAGGAGGGTATTGGCGATTGTTGGCAGTACAAGCGTGATTGTTAAGGCTTTTGCGAATTGGTGTGAGCCATTGACCAATCACCGAGGCCAGCACCGCGTTGGTTATTTGGTGATCTCGTAGTTATTGATGGCAATATCAGAGCTGAACAGCAATAACTTCGTTCAATCTATACTTCACGTGATTACTGCTCTCATTGGTGATTGACGGGAGGGTCAATCACTGACAGCCGGTCTATAGCGCAAGAACTAGTTTGGGCCTTTAGCCGGCCTCCCCGTGATTGATGGGATGTGGTATTCAATCACCGGTGTGTAGGGAACTGGATTATTGGCTGCTTCTCAGTGATTGATGGGAAGTAGACTCAGCGCCGGATAATATAGTTAACGCTCATCTATCAGTTGAAAGTTGAATATTAAGCGTTGTGGAGGTTGATGGACGGCTGCCGTTTGTAAATTACAGAGAGTGGGGCGAGGGTTGTTCGGCAGCGCTGGTGTGGTAACGACCAATTGTTCACTGATGGATGGCTGGTATTGATTCATCGTGAGCTGAGGTCAGTGGTTCGAGGCCCGGCGGCGGCTCAAAGATATCCTGTAATTGTCAGTTTCATAAATTGTGTACACACACACACACACAGGAGGAGGCCTGGGCAAGGACCGGGCCGCGGGGATGCCAAGCCCCGAAACCACCACAAGGTAGGTGAGTACACACACACACACACACACACACACACACACACTCCACAACACACACACACACACACACACACACACACACACCACACACACACATATATATATATATATATATATATATATTATATATATATATATATATATATACCTCTCTTAAGAGGTTATATGAGATGATTTCGGGGCTTAGCGTCCCCGCGGCCGGTCCTCAACGAGACCTCCTTTTTCTTACACTTCCTCCTCCCCAGGAAGCAGCCCGTAGCAGCTGTCTAACTCCCAGGTACCTATTACTGCTAAATGTTCAAGACATGCTAAGTTCTTTTGCCTGTAATTTCTTACGTGGAATACGTATTTCCTGAAGCATAAAATGAAATCTTAAAATACTTGACAACTTTGACAAGTGTCAAACAAGACCCCTCCATAACAGCGTTAGTTTGGTTTGAGGGACCTGATCGTAATAACGAGTAATATGAAAGGAATTGAACTATCAGTAGAAAGTGCCAAGCCATTACGACTATATAGCACTGGGAAGGGATCAGGATAAGGATTTGAGATGGGGCGGGGGAAAAGAATGGTGCCCAACCACTTGTGAAGGTCGGGGATTGAACGCCGACCTGCATGAAGCGAGACCGTCGCTCTACCGTCCGGCCCAGCTATGATAGAAAAATAAATAATAGAAGAGAGAGAAAGAGGAGAGAAGAACAAAAAAAAAAACAAATATATAGAAGTAAAATAGGAGAGACGATAGAGAAATGGTAGAGATGTACAAAGTAGGAGAGAGAAATGGTAGAGACGGACAAAAATAATAGAAAATGGAAAACGACGCGATAAAAGACTACAAAATAAATGGGAAAATTGACAAGGATGCTAATTAAAAAATATGAATAACAAATACCAAAAGAACGAGAGGTCATGGATGACACCTCTACAGACAGACAGACAGACAGACAGACAGACAGACAGACAGACAGAAACCAATTCCATTAATAAAAAAGTGGATGATAGGGATGACTTTCAGGGAGATAGGCCATTAAACAACTGGTAAGGACCCAGCCACGTATAGCCACAAACAGGAAGGTATATATATATATAATATATATATATACACACACACACACACACACACACACACACACACACACACACACACACACACACACACACACACACACACAGGTGAGTACAAACACTCGGTGAATACACACACACAACAATAACAGGTGTGCTGGCGACAAGATGGACGCAGAGACCCAAGTCCGCCATCATTTAGACAGGAGGTGATTAGCGAGGGCTGGAAAACCTTTTAAGATGGCGCTGATACACTCACTCTTACTTCGATACACTTACCTTGACCCCTTCCCCCAATCCCCCCCCTTCCCCCAATCCCGCCCCTCCCTTCCCTTCCGTGGGGCACCCTTTAGTCTTTGTCATGTCTGGCTTTTACACCTGACCTGAGAGACACCACCTGTTTAATACCTGTAACTCCTTTGCTGGCAATTGACCTGTAGCGTCAGTTAAACACCTGCAATACCTAATACCTGGTTCTTGACATATAGCCCCTGTTCAATCCCTGTCAATACCTGTTCAACTCCTGAAGTGATAAACCCCGGTTGCATATTTCCTTAAACTAGAATTGACCCACCTACATAACTTCTACGACTAATCTTGTATCTGCCTGGCCAAATTTGACTGCCCACACACAAGACATATGATACTTATGCATAGATATACATAGATATACATGCGAACAAGCTTGAATAGCCCCCAAGCATATATGCGACTGAAATATATATATATATATATATATATATATATATATATATATATATATATATATATATATATATACACTCTCAGATGTACATAGTGAGGGTGTTGCCCCTTCTTGTACCTACTCAACCAGGGCTCCCAATGTGGGCCAGTAGAGGTTTAGATGATTCACCTCAACCTCAATTCTTGTTAGTTGATAAATCCTCCTTTCCCCCTCTAATCGAGGGAGGGGGGGGGGGTAGGAGAGCTTTCTAGTTGAATACATCAAATTTGTGTTAAAATTATATTAACACTCAGGTTTCAACGTGAACTAAACAAGATAATGTTAATTGCTTTTAGAAAGAATACATTTTTCTCAAGGTCATGACGTAATCAAATATTTAAAAAGTCACACATGCTTTAATAAAATAAAAATCACGTACAGAATTAATGAAAAAGATTGAGACACTTTAACATTTCATTCAAAACATCTCCATGAAAATGGAGATGTTATGGAAAAAGTGACGTTTCAATTTTCATGAAACATCGATTCATTTTATGTTAAATCTTTTTGGATGCTGTCTTTAAGGTCCAACCGATTTTTATACTTTGTTTTCAAGTTCATAAGGCTAGAAAATCCTTGTTCACTAAGGTAGGTTGTTACAAATGACAGCAGCAATTTTGTCTCTTCCAAATGTACAATTTTAAAAACCTTTGAAGGCATTGACATGCAAAAAAAAGTAAGATTTATCTTGTTCTGAAATTCCCTGCGTGCTGCACTGTTGGAGCGAAGTTTAGGAGTGCCTCTACCATTCTTCAAACACATCAGCAAGTCAGTCAGGTTGTAAATCCCTTCAACTGTCAACCTGATTGACTTTATAGGAATCAAACTCTGGCAAGAAATCAGAGAATCATTTCTTGCGTTTGGACAGATGCCACGTAACTGACTGCTTGAAGTCACAAACAGTGACATCATGATATCTTCCAAAAACCCTCCTAGCTTTGAAAACCGGCTATTTTTCTTGTACCACTATCTGGTTCTAGTACACACGCTGTTAGGTCAGTCTAAAATACTGCTAAGTCAGTCTAAGACTAAGTCAGTCTAAGACTCTGTTAGGTCAGTGTAAGACACTATTAGGTCAGTGTAAGACACTGTTAACTAACTAACTAACTAACTAACTAACTAACTAACTAACTACTAACTAACTAACTAACTAACTATTTGGTCAGTGTAAGACACTGTTAGGTCAGTGTAAGACACTGTTAACTACTAACTAACTAACTAACTAACTATTAGTTCAGTTTATGACACTGTTAGGTCAGTGTAAGACACTGTTAGGTCAGTGTAAGACTCTGCTAGGTCAGTGTAAGACACATAGACACAAGCTAGGTAAGGTAAGCACCCCCCACCAAGGCTTACACATGCTCATATCTTTCATTCACTGTCTTACTTCAAACGTCAAAATTAGTAAGATAGCAGAAACCAGAAAGAAGAGAAACAAATGGGGCAAAATATTACCCAAGAATGTTACCAAATTACAGATAGTTCACAAAAGTAAAAAACCCAAACCCAAAAAAGCATTACTGATTCCAAAAATACGGATAATGCAAATATAATAATATTAAACAATAAATATTAAACAAGACGATGAAACTCGGACACAGAAGATCCGAAATCAGCAGAATGAGAAGCAGTAGAAATCAGAAGACATTAATGACAGGAGGTATGATAGCTGATAGCCTGATAGCTGTGTCTCTACACAATCTTTACCTGATAGCTGTGTCTTTAAAGAATCTTTACCTGATAGCTGTGTCTCTAAAGAATCTTTACCTGATAGCTGTGTCTCTACACAAATACAATTCTTTAAGGTTACCGTGGGGTTGTACCGAGGAACAATGCTCCGGTGACCGGTCTCTAACACTACACTTAAAAAAAAACTACACAAAACTGTTGATAGGAAAAAAGACTGGAACGTGAGTTCCCATCAGATGGCGACCAACCGTGTGGAGGTTCCGGGGATCAGCGCCTCCCCCGCGGCCCGGTCTCCGACCAGATGCACAGAAACCGCCGCGTAAAATTCATGTTGATCATACTGATCTGGATTTCAATTAGCGTCTTACAAGAACTCAACAGACTGATAAAGAAGGCAGGGATCTGGCGCCTCCTGTCTTACCTGTTCGACTAACGAGCGCGAAGCCCCCGACCCACCGTCGTTGTGTTAGCAGGGAAAATGATTTCGTATTAATTTGTGAAGTGTGAGTTGTGTACCATTGTGGTGATGTTGGCACAGGTGAAAGGGGGACTGTGTGGGTACTCACCTATTTGTACTCACCTATTTGTGGTTGCGGAGGTTGAGTTTTGGCTCTTTGTCCCGCCTCACAACTGTCAATCTACTGGTGTACAGGTTCCGGAGCCTACTGGGCTCAATCATATCTACATTTGAAACTGTGTATGGAGTCAGCCTCCACCACATCACTGCCTAATGCATTCCATTTGTCAACCACTCTGACACTAAAAAAATTCTTTCTAATATCTCTGTGGCTCATTTGGTCACTCAATTTCCACCTGTGTCCCCTTGTGCGTGTAATATGAAATATTAATAAATTACGCAGAATACTCTTGAAAATTCCCCACCATAAAATACACGACTTGAACTACTGATTTCACTGACGGAAATAATTCAAAAAATTTTTTCACACGATTAAATAACATGAATATCAGACAGTTATTTATTTCGATATGAAGGGAAGGGAATTTTCTGGGGGAAAGCGCCAAGCCATTACGGCTCTATAGCACTGGGAAGGGGTCAGGATAAGGATTTGGGATGGGACGAGAGGAAAGGAATGGTGGCCCAACTATTTGGACGGTCGGGGATTGAACGCCGACCTGCATGAAGCGAGACCGTCGTTCTACCTTCCAGTCCAAGTGGTTGGACTATTTCGACATGAATGATATTATTTTTTTAGTTTACACATCATTGATGCAAGTTATCTTGCTTTCTCTAGTGTAAACCGCAAGTGGGAGGTATGTATACTCTATGTATAATCTATTCTAGTATGCTATGTATACTGTGTATTTTCCGGTAAACTTATGGCCGATCGTTTGAGCGTCACTTACCTCACCTTATTTCGTAATTACTTTCGTAATTAATTACGAAAGTACAAATTAATTAATTTCGTAATCCTCTCATCTCGTAATTACTTTCAGTAATATTAATAAAAGTAATAATAATAAACTTATAATAAAGATAATACTAAAAATAAAATTATTGCTTATAAAAATCAATAAAAGTAAAATAATAATAAAATAATAATATATATACTAAAATATTAATACTAATTTAACATTGATAATAGTAAAAAAACACTAATATAAACTAATAATAATTACAATAATCTAGCCCTTGGATATAACAATTACAAAATCAGAAACATGAATTAATACAACAACAATATTCGAAAATTCACTTTGCATTCCTTCTCACAGGCTGTACCGGGGTTCGAACCCTCATGTCTCCTTATTTGCATTTTACACAATCAACCATTAACACACACAAACATTCACAAAAAAAACAATAACAAGCACAAACATTAACAAAACAATATCGAATACAAGCAAACCATTTTCACAAATACATAAATCATAGATAGTTCTCACTCATTTGTTCTAACGACCGTTGTAAATTGTTGCTAAGTGTCTAATAGCCAATTAGAGGCAAGACAGGGCCTGATGCCTTCCGACCCGTAATTACCCTCGTCATGCTTGTTAGCGGCACCTAATCGCCTGCGGCCGCTGCGCCATTGGTAACGAGGGCCTGGCGAGCGTGCGGTCAGGCGACTTAAAAGATCAGTACCGCACCTCGTTCGTTGCCTGCGGTTGATGAGTGCGGTTGATTGGTCGTTAATTGTGGTTAATGTTTGCAGGTGACTGTGGTCGATTGCTCGTTATCTGCGGTTGTCTGGTTGTTGTTGTTGTTTGCTCGTTATCTGCGGTTATCGGCATCTTGTTTGCGGTTGATTGGTCGCTGAGTGCGACTGATGTCTGCGGTTGACTGCTTGTCGTTTGTGGTTGTCTGGTTGCTATTTGTGGTCGATTGATGTCGTATACAGGGGCACTGATGTTGCCTGCAGTCGACTAGTTTTGTCTACTGTTCAATGCTATTGTCTGCGATTGACTGGTTTTGTCTGCAGTCAACTGGCGTTGTCTGCTGTTGACTGGTATTGTCTGCGTACGAGCTATCGCTGATTTAAATGATTAAACCAGGCAGGAAAAAATAAATATCATGTCTGTGTATATTTTCCAAGCCAAGAGAGAGAGAGAGAGAGAGAGAGAGAGAGAGAGAGAGAGAGAGAGAGAGAGAGAGAGAGAGAGAAAGAAAGAGTGAGTGTGTGTACTCTCTTATTTTGATTGTCTTAACCAAAATCTTCACTCACTAAGGGTTTCGACCCTCTTTTCCCAACCAACCATGGCAGATGAAGTCGATAATTCACACTGGCCGCGACCCGCCCTCTTACAGATAATGTGAATTATGTCCCTTGAAATAACATTATCAGTTACCAGCGGAAACTTGAGTATACTATACAGGCGTAGATCAATAATCCTGAAAACGGCATTCATCAACTCGACTTGTAAGCGATATAAATAGCTTTGTAGAGGAGAAACTCTCGAAATATCTCTTCATGCAGTTTGACGATGAGTAAAGTTGAGGTTTTACAGTGTTTTGTGTTGCTCTCTTGGTTGTGTAACTTTGTATCATTTTTATACATGTAATCACAGCCATTATCTTTGGGCATGATTGGCCAAGTAATGTGTGCAATCAAAGAGCAGCATATTCAATACTCGATCGAAGGGCAGCATATACAATACTCAATTGAAGGGCAGCATATACAATACTCAATTGAAGGGCAGCATATACAATACTCGATAAGAGAACCGGCAGTGCCCGGGTTCTGTTCTCACCTTCTCTGCTTTCCCTCAAATTCTCCCCCTTTTCCTTCTCTTCCTATATCTTCTCTTACCTCTCCTCCTCTCTTCTCCTCATCTTCTCTCTCTACTTCACCTCCTCTCTCTCTCTCAACATCCACCTTCTCACTGGTAGGAGGCGACAAGGAAAAGGCCGTGTGTGGGCAGGGAAGGAGGAGACGAGGGGAAGGAAATGCTTGTCCTTGGAAGAAGAAGAAGTCAGGAAAGAGGCGTGCTTGTGCTTGTAAGTCAGGAAAAGATGTCTGTGTATGTGTGTGTGTGTGTGTGCTGGGAGGATGTTGTTGTGTTGTTGTTAAAGATTCGCTACCTGGAACAACAAGTTCCAAGTAGCACGGGCTATGGGAAGCCCGTAGGTGCTGGGAGGAGAAACGGAGTGTATATGTGACCAAACATATGGCGAGTTTCTGTATGGGGATTTGGGCAAGGTGTGTGAGGATGGTGGGGAGATGCAGGGGGAAAAAGTTATTGTTCTCAAGATGTGTGCATTGAAAGCAGCGTGTATGCAACATTGTTACAGTGATGATGGAGACAGGGGGTGTAGGGAGAGACAGGGAGAGTGTAGGGAGAGACAGGGAGAGTGTAGGGGAAGACGGGGGTAGGTGTGTGGGAGACTGGTATCGGATCGACCCAGGTACCCCAGCGGGTCCCCCATCTAATGTTTCATATTGGAGAGATGCGTGAGACTAGCCCCGAGCCTCTGGCTCCTGCGTTGGACCGACAATAAAAAAACAGAAATGCTGTTAGACAGGCAGACAATTCTATTTTGTAGATATTGATTGGCTAACTCACATGATCAATCAGAGCTTGAGATGTGATTCTCCCCTTCACCGTCTCCATCTGGTGAGTGACATTCAGACACGTTTTCACATTCTTATGACACATTTCCACAACAAAACAGTCTAAGAGTTTAAGTTTAACTAAAGAATAGTTCGTTTAGCGTGTCACTGCATCAAGCCATCATACACACGTCTTCCCTTTAAAATATTGGTATATTACATATAAAAATTATACTAATACCAGGAAAAATATAAGTCTAGTGACAGAATGTGAAATCGTTCGTGTAAGCAACAACAATAATAATAATAATAATAATAATAATAATAATAATAATAATAATAATAATAATAATATTTTATAAACAGACAATCTATATTGAAATTGAGGACGAGTGAAGTAATTAATAGCATACAAATATACTGAGTACATTACACGCTTTTGAGAAATATTCACTGACCCATAACCCGTAGGGGGCCATTTCAGACGCTTCGTATATCAGTTTAGGCGTTACCACTTACATGACGGCGACAGTGCGGAACGACTTGAACACACACACACACACACCACACACACACAAACACACACACACACACCACACACACACACACACACACACACACACACGTACGTGGAAATGGCAGTGGGCCAGGAAAAAGAACAGGAAATAGCTGCAAAAACTAGATGTGATGAACATTATTTGAGCAAAAATAAATAAAAGTATCAGTAGAGGAACAGCAAAAGTAAAAGTCAAGGAATAGCAAAAATAACAAAGTAAATAAAAGACAAAATATCACCTTGGAA
>WNGS01061674.1:14320162-14347393 GCA_020271785.1 Procambarus virginalis | reverse complement strand
CTGTCAACATAAAAACAAAAACAATAGCATTAGACACATGCAAAGTCTTAAACTATCAAAATATATTGTTCAAATAAAATACGCTGGTTGTCAAAATATTTTACTGAAGGAGGCTGTATGGAAGGAAATATTGTCTATTTTCATTCGTTTTACTAATAAACCTGTTTGTTTTCCTCGTGATTTATGCCTTAATTAAAAACATAAAAACATGTATACAAACTGTAATCAGAACCTATGTAATGTAATTAAAATAATAATAACAAAACATTGTTATTATTATTTTAATTATTAGTAATAATATTATAGAGAATATCAGTAGAAGTCATGAAGGGAATTCAAGCCTGTACAATCCCCCTCCCCCCCAAGCACAAGCCCTAAACAACTCAACCACGACATGCTAATAGCAATGTAATTTAGGATTCCACTGAATCCTCTCAGCCGTCAAGGGGCCCGAGGGGTGAGCGGGCAGCGCTCGGATTCGTAGTCCTAGTTCCGGGTTCGATCCCGGGTGGAGGCGGAAACAAATGAGCAGAGTTTGCGATTACGAAAATGCAAGTAATGGCTTCAATTAGTTGTATGAAGAGTCCATGCTGTTTTTCAAATTACTATACCTTTAGAGGATAAATATTGTATACAATACGGGAGTTGCAGACTATATGTATAGCATACAATAGGGATCTATAAAAAATAGGAATGATGCATATTCAATAGGGCTCTTACAATAGGGGTGTTGGATATAAACAGAGCTGTTGCATGCAACAGGGTATTGACAGAGGTGTTCTGCAGCAAATCCCCATCAAGCTGTGTCAAGTATATCTTTGTTTCGACTAATGACACAGCCTCTGTACGCTGCTCATATTTGAGAAGAGCAGTACAGGGGATTAGAGTACTGAAGAGTACAGTGGTTGAAAGCGTGCAAGATCTGGAAGAGCTCAGAAACTGGGAGAGTGCAGAGATTGGAAGCGTTTAATAAGGACTGTAAGAGTTTAATTAAGGCTGTAAGAGCTCAAAGATTGGAAGAGCTAAAGTGATGTAAGAGTACAAGGACTGAAGGAGAGCAGAAACACGAAGAACTTAAAGGCTGCAACAGTTCAGGGCAAAAGAGTGCAGCTCTTACAGAGTGCAGGTCAGAAAGCATGCGAGATAGAAGGAGACAGCCTCCATAATCAAAGAAAGATCTCAGAAAATATATGTCAAACGCAAAACAGAACACCAGAACACACTCAGTATCTCCCACAGCAAAGAGAAAACCAAACAACATTCAGCTCATCCAAATGGGAAAATGACTATCCTTTCCCCATTTTTGTATTTTCCTAATACCTGATCCATCCTCGACCCTCCAACACCACTGATACCCTCCACTGACAACAATACCCTCAATTTCCACCACCTGGACAGGCCGTTCCCCGCCTCACCCCCCGCCAGGTATCTCTCCAGGTAAGTCCACAGATGATAATCGTGGCCCTGAATTTGCATCAATCATCTCGGCGAGGAATTGGTATCCCTAGGCGAGCCGAGTCGAGGTATAGCACACCCGTGATGGAAAGAGTGTTGGTCAAATGCACGCATTGCCAGAAAAACGAGGCCCCTGGTACGCTTCAAGCACTGTAAAAACAGTTTTTTTCTGTTTTACAACAGGAAAAAATGGTTTTAACTCTTACCTTTTTTCAAACGCAATTTTTTTTATCGGTATTTCACGCGATAATTGATCATGTCGGTTTATATTTTGGTCGCTCCTTGTCACGAATTTGGTGGTTTAAACGAAATTTGTAGTGATGTTAGTGAGAAATTGACGATGGGACTTGGGAGGAACTGATAGCTTCCAGCACAACGAGTTAAGTGTTTCCTGTTTTATTTTTTGAATTATGTTCGTGTGTGTTTAGGTCTGCAAGTTACGACACTGTTAGTCTGTGGGTCTACTAGTCTGTGAGTACATTGATCTGCTGGTCTGCTAGCCTGTGAGTCGATTAATCTGTGGTCTGGTAGCCTGTGAGTCCATTAATCTGCTGGTCTGGTAGCCTGTGAGTCCATTAATCTACTAGTCTGCTAGTCTGTGAGTACATTAATCTACTAGCCTGCTAGCCTGTGAGTACATTAATCTACTAGTCTGCTAGCCTGTGAGTACATTAATCTACTAGTCTGCTAGCCTGTCAGTACATTAAACTGCTAGTCTGTGAGCACACTAAACTGCTAATCTGCTAACTTTTGAGACCCAAGAGCCGAAGCTCAACCCCCTCAAGCACAATTAGCTGAGTACACAGACTGATGACGCATCAATAATAATAATAATAATAATAATAATAATAATAATAATAATAATAATATTTATTTACTCTACAATGGGTTGGGGAAATTACATAAGAATGATATTTATCATTCTTGCAAAGCACTAACATGCATAGCGTTTCTGGCAGATATCAATATATCAATCTTACGTATATCATTAGATGTGGCAACCATAGTGGGTAAGCATAAGGAAAACTGGCTTTTATTTCAAGTTATTAAATGAAGATTCAGAGCGTTCATTACGTCAGATGTCTCCGTTAAACCTTAAGTGAGGTCTCGCTTTAAGTCTCCCTTAAAGTCTCCCTTAAGTCTCCCTAAAGTTAAGTCTCACCTTAAACCCTCCATAGAATTATATAACAGAATCCAGGAGAATAATTACACTTCCTCTTTGTAAAGTCCCCACACTTGGGGCCTGACAGCTGATTGGACAGCGCTTCGGATTCGTAGTCCTGACGTTCCGGGTTCGATTCCCGGTGGAGGCGGAAACAAATAGGCAGTTTCTTTCACCCTGATGCCCCTGTTACCTAGCAGTAAATAGTTACCTGGGAATTAGACAGCTGCTGCGGGCTGCTTCCTGGGGTGCGTAAAAAAAAAATAGGAGGCCTGGTCGAGGACCGGGCCGCGGGGACGCTAAGCCCCGAAACCATCTCAAGATAACCTCCCCCTCCATCCAGCACTCAAACAAGACTCCTATGAAAAAGCCAACTGGAGAGTCTAAGAGATCCATTGAACAAAACAAAAGACAAAAGCCTTTTTAAAAAGATTAACCAATATGGTAACTTTTATAATACCAACCTGCATCCTACTACCCCCCCCCCACTCTACAAAGTCATTCTGGCTTAGCCCCTTTCTCTCTAACTACCTTACCTGACAATTCCTCCTTCTGAGAACTACCACAAAGATGGCAACCATTTAGAATCGTCTTCCGCGTTTCATTCTCTCGCACTTGCAAGATTCCAAATGCTGTGATAATCTGCAAATTTTATCAACTAAAGCGCAGACCGCAATCGGTGATATGGTGGTTGATTATCGGCTGTAAACCCCTTGGAACAATTTAAACACACGTGGAACAATTTAAACACACGTGGAACAATTTAAACACACGTGGAATAGTCTAAATACACGAGGAACACTTTAAACACACGTGGAACAATTTAAAACACGTGGGACAATTTAAACACATGTTGGCGATATATACTGCCCTCACTGCACCCTCTCTTCCCCTCTCCTCTACCTTCTGGAGGGGGCAGTAGCGAAGTGCGTAGTCAGCGAAGGCGACAAAGAAGGCGACAAAGAAGGCGACAAAGAAGGCGACAAAGAAGGCGACAAAGAAGGCGACAAAGAAGGCGACAAAGGACCTCTCAACACGACTAACTTGCTTCCCTCTGGCGGCTATGCAAAGCGCTGCAGCTGCGTTCGATTCCAGGTTACCAGCGGGTTCGAGAGGCAGGTTGGGCGTTGGCAATTTGGCTTTCAAAATAGTTATCCTTATCCTCATAACACATCTTTTTCAAACCCTTCCAAATAAAGGTACAAATAGAAAAAAATCAGATTACAATAGTTTTAGCCCCCTTTTTTTTACTGAAGGGCCGATCAATGGTCATTCTAGTTAAGGTATTAATATGCGCTTGTGTGTTTAGAGGAATTATTTGGTATACAAGCAGAAGCGGTTGGGTTTAGCCCGATTATAAGACGTTTTACGTTATCGTGTAGTAACTGGGCGAGGATTGTGGGCGATGGTTAGCGAGTATTATAATCTTAGCAACGAGGGTATAATTACAGTGACCATTATGCCTGTAAGGGCCACAACGGTCCTCAAGCGCGTCCTTGCTAACCCTCAAGGGGCCTCGTGATTGGTCCCGTGTTTGTAGATAATTAATACATTTATAAATGCATGTACAGGCGAAACTGGAAGAATACTTTTATACCCTCTCTCTCTCTCTCTCTCATCTATCCTGGATACCTGATCAGCCAGGCTGTGACTCATACGTCAGGCTGCGAGAAGCCGCGTTCAACAGCCTGGTTGCCCAGTCCAGCAATGAGGAGGCCTGGTCGACGATCGGGCCGCGGGGACGCTAAGCCCCGGAATCACCTCAAGGTAACCTTAAGGTAAGGTTAAGCCCCTCGCTCTCATTTGCTTGTCATTCGCTCTCAGGAGACAAAGTGCTTCACAATGTAGTGTGAGTGTATGTGTGTGAGGGTGTGAGTGTATACATGTGAGTGTGTGTGAGTGTATATGTGTGAGTGTATTCACGTGAGTGTATGAGTTTATACATGTGAGTGTATTCATGTGTGTGTGTGTGTGTGTGTGTGTGTGTGTGTGTGTGTGTGTGTGTGTGTGTGTGTGTGTGTGTGGTGTGTGTGTGTGTGTGTGTATTCACTTAGTTGTATTTTACGGGGGTTGAGCTTTGCTCTTTCGGCCCGCCTCTCAACTGTCAATCAACTGTTTACTAACTACACTAACTACTTTTTTTTTTCCCACACCACACACACACACACACACACCCCTGGAAGCAGCCCGTGACAGCTGACTAACTCCCAGGTACCTATTTACTGCTAGGTAACAGGGGCATTCAGGGTGAAAGAAACTTCGCCCATTTGTTTCTGCCGGGTGCGGGAATCGAACCCGCGCCACAGAATTACAAGTCCTGCGCGCAATCCACCAGGCTACCTGGCCCCTTGTGTGTGTGTACTCACCTATATGTACTCACCTATATGTGTCTGCAGGATCGAGCATTGACTCTAGGATCCCGCCTTTCGAGCATCAGTTGCTTACAGCAATGATGCTGTGTGTGTGTGTGTGTGTGTGTGTGTGTGTGTGTGTGTGTGCGTGTGCGTGTGCGTGTGCGTGTGTGTGTGTGTGTGTGTGTGTGTGCGCGTGAGTCTCTACATGTGAGTGTGTGAATGTATACATGTTTATGATATAAAACAGTTAGGAAGACACAATGCATGTGTGAATTAATGAATTCGTGAAGTAAGGCATGATTATTAATACATAACTGAAATGTGCCTTTCTATATTTTCTGGAATATACATCCAGGTATGCATGTATACATGCACACATACACATAAATACATACCAAAAATGCATCTGGCAACATTACAAGGTTCCACTGTCTCGCCGAAAATACGTACACAATGAAAGGAAATTTGATTCTTAATCCTTCCAAGCCTTGAGAGAACTTTCTTCAAACATTCCCTTTACATAGCTATAATAAGCTGCTCCTCTAAGGAAGCTGATTGCTCTTGAGCCCTTAGGTTTCCCTAACGAGTTTATTGTCCAGCTCATTCAAAAACCTGAGAACACCTAGAGAGAGAGAGAGAGAGAGAGAGAGAGAGAGAGAGAGAGAGAGAGAGAGAGAGAGAGAGAGAGAGAGAGAGAGAGAGAGAGAGAGAGAGAGAGAGAGAGAGAGAGAGAGAGAGAGAGAGAGAGACTCAAGATCTACAACATGACAGGAAGGCAGCCTGTGGCGAGTCTCTACGCCCTCACGTAACCAACCCACAATGCCGTTTTCAGAAACACAGAAAAAAAAAACAAGCAAGACGTTTAAGGACAGGTGCAACAATAGATAATGTGCATTGCAATAACCCCAGTAAAGTGGGTTTATTGCATGGGCGACCGAAAAAGACAGAACATCAACTGCAATTTCGAGAAGTATAGGAAAAAGAATTAGCACAGTGGGATGGCGCAAAAGGTTTTATTGGGGATACAAAGAGCATTGTCTCACTGATTTTTAATGTGGGGGAAAGTATGCCCCTAAGGCGAAGCGTAGGCAGGACCTACGAGGCAGGATTTACGACGTAGATGAGGCCTACAAGGTAGAGAGGGTCTACGAGGCAAGTGGAACCTATACGAGGTAGGCATCAACTGTGAGGTAGACAGGATCTACAAGATAGGCAGGATCTACGAGGCAAGCAATATCTACGAGACAGGCAGGTTCTATTGGGAAGACATGATCCACGAAAGGCCAGGATCTACGATGACAGTGAGATGATAACTCTGAGGCATATAATTAAGCAAGAAACGAAAATGTCCATTTGTCTGTCTGTCCTAGGATGGAGACCCGACGTTTTAAGCAAGTCTCTCCAACTTTGTAGGTTGAATAGTCTGTGGTACGGGACGGACATAGGCTGTTCGAAATCCTGTCACACTGGTTCTATAAAGAGGGGGGGGAGAAAAGGAAGAAGATCGGGGAGAGGGGGAGAGACTTAAGGAGGGAGGGAGGGAAGAGAGACCCGAGCGCAGCCGGGTACCCATCTTATAGTGTTAAATAAAAAAATAACAAGTATATTAGAAGTCACAACAGAAACAAGAAATGTGGCCAATAACTAAGCGGATCTACTCGCGGACGGAGAGGCGGACGGAGAGGCGGACGGAGAGGCGGACGGAGAGGCGGACGGACGGAGAGGCGGACACACACATTGACGGATCTCCTAATTACCCTCTGAAAAAAATAGCAAGGCATTAACAAAACAGCAAACGCCCCGCCTCCCCCCCCCCCCTCCTCCAGAGACCCATAAAAACCAGGGCCTGAGAGTCTGAGAAAAAGCCAGACCGACTTGCAGGTGTGTGTGTGTGTGTGTGTGTGTGTGTGTGTGTGTGTGTGTGTGTGTGTGTGTGTGTGTGTGTGTGTGTGTGTGTCTTTCCTAGCCTCGAAGAAGGGCGAGTTCCGTCCAGGCGGCGGACATACACATCCACCCACCCACCCACACACACCAACCCACCCACACACACACACACCCACCCACCCACCAACACACACCCACACACACAGGGGCGGCTGATGAAGGAACCTGTAGTGTGGCAGTAGAGGTGGTATGATATTTTCTCAAGGAGACGGCCCTTTCGAGCATATCCTGAACCCCTCATCCCCGCCTCACCATGGTTCTTCCCCGTGACCAGGGCCGCTTAAGCCTTTGTCTGGTAGGCCGGCTGTTGGGCTGGTAGGCCGGATAATTGGCTGTCTGGTAGCTATAGCTTGCTTGGTGGCCGGCAGCCAGGATAGCTGGCTGTCAAGCTGCTTGATGATGTGGTTATCTTTCCTGTCTAATTTGTTATATCTTTATGTCCGCCTGTCCATTTCCTTGCAAGAATATTCATATTTTGGTGTGTGTTTCTTTCACCTGTTACCTCGTTCACTTACGCAGGCCATCAATAGGTCACTACGGGCTCACCGTAGCCCGTGCTACTTGGGACATTTTGTTCCAAGTAGGGAATCTTCAACAACAACAACATCAACAGGTCGTTTAAATCGTGTGCTGAGACTCAGCAACAGTTCAAACCTCCTAAAGACAGTTTCGTTATCTGGTTTCTTCGGTTATCTTCTTGAGGTTATCTTGAGATGATTTCGGGGCTTACTGTCCCCGCGGCCCGGTCATCGACCAGGCCTCCACCCCTTGGAAGCAACCCATGACAGCGGACTAACCCCCAGGTACCTATTTACTGCTAGGTAACAGGGGTATCAGAGTTAAAGAAACTCTGCCCATTGTTTCTCTCCGGCGCCCGGGATCGAACCCGGGACCACAGGATCACGTGTCCAGTGTTCTGTCCGCTCAGCCGCCGTCCTAAAGACAGTGTCGTTATCTCGCTTCGTTATCTCACTACATTACAAGTGAACTTATGCGACCTAACTTGACCTAACCTGACCTAACCTTACATACATGACCTAGCTTATACCTTATCTGTCCTACTTTAATCCAACCTTACCTGACCTAAACATACCTGTCCAATTCTTACCCTGACAGGTCTTGCCTAACAGTGTCTGCGGTGAAGTGAGCAAGCCTGGTCGGAGACCGGGCCGCGGGGTCATTGATTCCCGGAAGCTACACAAAGTTGGTATAGCCTAGCTCTCTATGCTTCGCCTACTAGCCTCATTGGATCGTTTTTTTTTCAATCTTTTTACTTAACTTAGGTTCGAGTTTTTTGGCGTAAAGGGCACTGAAGCTGAGGATGGAGGTGGCTTCCACCACTTCTTTTCAGTTCATTACACTTGGAGTGAGCTGTGGTTCCCGGTTTGTTGTTATCTCTGACTTTGCGCCATGTCTTGACTCGTCTCATTGGCACTGAGACAAGGGCCTTGATTCACCAAGCACTTACCTGTCAACTTACGATATCTGTAGCTCTTATCTCGATCATGGCAGCTTAGTCTGCATTTAGTTAAAGGGTTTACGACTTCCAAAGCGCTACGAAGCCTTTCATGACAATAATTCTCTTGAGATAAGGATGACCTCGCAATCAATTTATGAAACCCAAATGAAGCTTCCATGGTCGAATAGATGAAGCAAAGTGAAGCATTCGAGAGGTATAAGGTGCTCAACCCTTTATCAGTTCACTCTCAAATGCGATCTATGTTACCTGGTAATAGATTCAGCGACCTTCAAATGCAGTCCGTCCTCAATATTCCTCTCCTCTCTGAGCTGGAATATTTTCACAAACTCCCTTAGTTATATTTTGTCATTTAAAAGATATCACACCAGGATATATATCCAGCGGGACCAAAGAGCCAAAGCTCAACCCCCGCAAGCACAATTAGGTGAGTACACCCGATGTCCGTTCTCGATTTCCGGAAACCTTTCTTTACGCTTAAGGAATGAAGGGAAAGATCAGGGGGAAAGCACCAAGTCATTACGACTATAGATCACTGGGAAGAGGTCAGGATAAGGATTTGGGATGGGACGGAAGGGCAAGGAATGGTGCCCAACCACTTGGACGGTCGGGAATTGAACCCCGACCTGCATGAAGCGAGACCGTCGCTCTACCGTCCAGTCCAGGAGCTACTGTCCAGGAGCTAGAGGTAAATAGGTACCTTCGTGGTAAGCCTGAAGACCTATTTTTCCCCCTGACAGTGCTGCGGGAGCCTGGTTCAGGGGTGGTAGGGTGCTGTTACAAGGAGGGTGGCGCAGGGCTGGGATCTGCTAGGACACCCTGAGACTCTGCTAGGACACCCTGAGACTCTGCTAGGACACCCTGAGACTCCCTTTACCGCGAAGTTCCGGTCGCTCAGCGGGTCGAAAGTGTAGTCAAGATGCACCACTAGAAGCTATGTCCGAATCCTTAAGACGGTAAACAATATATATCTGGACCGGCTGGGGGCCACAGGAAGCCCCCCTGGTGGAGGTCCGTGGCGATACTGACGTGGTTTGTGTTCCTGATAATGGGGGGAGATGATGTAGCCCTCAGGCTTACAACCTCTGCTGTCGTAGCCTTTGTAACAGCAACAGCAACAGAACCCGCAGGAGAGTTGAACAGCGCCATCCACTCTCCTGCAGGCTTCGAAATGATCGAACATGTTAAGCATTTGAAGTCTTAACTTTTCGACATTTTCACAGTGAATATATCTTAGCTTCAAGAATTCCGATTCAATTTTTCAGAATAGTTAATCTCGTTTCCTCTTAAAGTTTAATTCCATCTGGAATATACAAACTTTCATAAGTCATTATTTGTAAACAGCTTTAGCTTGTTTCTAATATAAACTGTCCTCTGCTCGTTAAGTCTCACTAAACATCAATAATTCATGAACACTTCACATGTACGTCTTGAAGATAATATCCACGTCTAACAGGCATCTCGTAGAGCCTCTGGCTCTTAATTACTGGCTTTAATAAGACCTCACAGCTCTTGCCCCTCGCACCCGGGCCGCGCACACACACCAAGCCACACTACTCTTGTGTCTCCTGTGCTTGGCTCCACTTCTTTCGACTGTGAAAAAGAAGATAAGATTGGCTCTTATCTATGCCTAAACCTCAATATTCCCTCTTGCAATATGTGCATTGCAAAGACCTCTGCAATGTCAGCTACAACACCTCACCTTTCATCATTCTCACCGTCTTCTTAATTAGTCTTCTTCTCCTCCTCCTGCTGTACGTGAACTTCCCAAGAATGCATCCTTCACCCCCTATAAGAACTTGTAGAACGTCTCCCACCGACCTCCAGCGGCGTTTTGCCTTGTTAAGCATCCTGTTCGCGAGATCTCCCTGAAGGTTAGAAGTAATTGGTCGTCATGGCAACCTCTCAATCCCGTCACTTACTATGTTCATCTCGGAGGAGATCCGTTGGACGTTACTTAATGGAGTTTATGTAGTTTAAAATGATCCATCATCGACCTACAATGGTCCTGCGGGATATCCATTGGCTGTTATATTATCTCTGGAATTCCTGTTAATTACTGTGTTAATTAACGTCATGAGCCCCGTTGGTGTAATGTTAACGTTAAGTTAGACGTTATGTTAACGTCTAGAATCTCTATGGATGGACCTCGATGACCTGCTGGGTAAAAGGTGTTTGGATTACATTCAATCCTACGTTCGTTGATATTTTTAACACCGGCAGTGGCATTGTATTCTGTATAAAGTGCCAGGATCCCTCTGGTTGCTATGTCCCAGTGGGACGCTATTTGTCATGCATTTTATTCTCAGTTTATTTAAGACTGGGAAATGACTTCGTGAGGAAATAAGTAATTATCCAAAGACGGCACAAACAAGCGGAAGGAGACTATAGCACCTAATGAGAGGAAATAAATACCCTGGAAACACAAACCGAAACTGTCTATTTTCCGCTTGTTACAACTTGTAATAAAGTTGTTACATCTTGGCTTAACGTGTTTATGACGTATTAGAACGCTGTTACAACTTGCTATATTGGTTGTTATAACTGGTTAGGAGGTGTTATAACTTGTTCGAACGTTGTACCAACGTCGTAGTTTTGGTGTGTGTTTGGCGGGATACAAGTACAGTACAAAAACAAGTACAGACTGAAGACACAAATTACTTAAAAATTATTTTAAGTAACAATTCAACAAAAAGTGATTTAGGTGAACACTTATGCCTAGGATAACGAAATCCAGCATATACAATTTTTAATATTTTTTCATCATAAAACATTTGAGTATGGAATTCACTAATAGGATTATTTGAACTCTTCTCAGGGAATCCAATATACTTTTCCACTTCCACTGATCCTCTCTGTGAATGGAATACAAAACAGTTGGTGATCTGAAATGGGTGCGGAGAACAGGTAATTGAGCCAGAGTGAAAGTGCCGGAGTACGCGTGCTCTAACCTACTTGTATATACCTAGTTGTGCTTCGACTCCCTGCCTCATGTGTCTCTGTAATGTCAATCACTTAGTGTATGGGTTTCCAATCGACTTGAGAATCGACTTGAGAATGGTCCAGGACGGACCGAAACGTCGTCGTCCCTTCACCTTCTAGTGTGTTATACGGACATCCCTTACAATACGTCATGTGTGCTCGTGTTGATCTACTCGCCTGGATGTACTTGCTGTCCCAGGCTTTAGCTCCTGGGGCCCAGTGTTATTTACGGTATTTGGCTTCGAAACTGTGCATAGATGTAGCTTTAATATCATCGTTTAACCCGTTCCATTTGCTTCAAGCTCTTACGCTCTAATAAGATGTCTTGAGGTCATCGTGATTCAATTGTGTTGTTTAAAGGTCAACGATTGCTTGATCCCTCTTTTATTTATATTGTCTAGTCAGTCTAGTCACCAGATCAGTCCAGGAACCAGGAGGCCTCGTCGACGACCGGGCCGCGGGGACGCTAAGCCCCGGAAGCACTTCATGGTAACCTCAAGGTAACCTATTTGTACCAGCAGGGTCGAGCACTATAGCTCTTGGATCCCGCCTTTCTTGCAGCTGGTTGATTACAGAAATTACTCCTGCAATTAAATTTACTAAATTTTTCTATAATATCTTCTGTTAAAATTATGACTAGTGTTTGCTCCCACAAACTGCTCCTTCAGTTCATTCCATTTTCCCACTACTCTTTTGCTAAATGAAATATTTCTAGCACCTTTATGACTTATGAGTTTCAAGCTTCCACCCTTGCCCTTTTGTTCTATTGATAATGTGAGCATTTCATCTATTTCCACTCTGTCAACCTCTCATAAGTATTTTGTACGTCTCTATTATGTCTCCCCCCCCCTCTCTCTCTTTTCTAGTGTCGTCAGGTTCAAGTTTTTTCAGTCTCTCTTCATATCCTATCCCTCGAATTTCTGGGACGAGCCTCGACACAAACTTCTGAAACTTTTTCAGTTTCCTTATGTGTTTCTTCAAGTGGAGACTCCATGATTCATGATTTGGCTGCATACTCTAAAACGGGTCTCACGTAGGTTGTGTAAAGCGCTCTTAATATCTCCTTACTTAAGTTCCTGAATGATGTTCTAACTTTTACTAGTGTGTGTGTGTGTGTGTGTGTGTGTGTGTGTGTGTGTGTGTGTGTGTGTACTCCCCTAGTTGTACTCACCTAGTTGTGCTTGCGGGGGTTGAGCTCTGGCTCTTTGGTCCCGCCTCTCAACCGTCAACCGTGTGTGTGTGTGTGTATATATGTGTGTGTGTGTGTGTGTGTGTGTGTGTGTGTGTGTGTGTGTGTGTGTGTGTGTGTGTGTGTGTGTGTGTGTGTGTGTGTGTGTGTGTGTGTGTGTGTGAGAGAGAGAGAGAGTGTGTGCGTGTGTGTGTGAGAGAGAGAGAGTGTGCGTGTGTGTGTGTGTGTGTGTGTGTGTGTGTGTGTGTGTGTGTGTGTGTGTGAGTGTGTTTGTGTGTGTGTGTGTGTGTGTGAGAGTGTGAGTGAGTGTACACGCAAATCACAGTTTGCTTAACTGTTATTGACATCGGTCAATATATATTGCTTGCTAACCACATGGGCATCTCTTCAGCATTAACTAGGTCAACTACCATCAACGTATTGCCGTCTTGTCACCGAGAAAGTTGACACAATATTGGGCAAACAAATCACGGAATGTTCTGCATGGCAATAGTGTTCTACTCTTTAATAAATCTCGTCTTGACCCCCAAGAGCGGTTTTGACCACGAAGAAGACCCCCCTAAGAGCTGTGTGGACTCCAAGATGACAGCAAGAGCTGTGGTGACCCCCAAGAGCTCTCTTGACCCCAAGAGCTGTGAGAGAGCGTCAACAACCCAATTCCCAGAATACTCGATACAAACAATACCAGTTAGGTAGCTACACACCTGCTTGATCGAACCATTTGATATCATAATCAGCACCTGTGGGGAACTAAGCATGACTCTTCAATCTCTAACCGAAGTGAATCACGAAGAGTGTCGTTAAGACGGGCACAAAAACGAGTACAGACGAAACAAGGGGGACCCCATTATAACAGGATTCCAAGAGCGGTGAAGGAGGAGGAAGCGTGTAGTGTGATAAGCAAACGTCTCCCCTCCCTCGAGGCTAAGCATCTACTGAAGTGCTTAGCAGAAGATGAGTGACAAATATCAGTGCTGGAGCTGCCCCACGGCGCCTGCGCACCACAGCTGCAATGAACATTTTAATGTTTTTATTTTTATTGGATATTGTTTTTCTCTACGAAAACGCTCACCTCCTATTCTCCCGAACGTAGGAGATTCAGCTCTAATATATTGTAATCGATTTCTAGGCAATTCATAGCGTAAGATTCATTTCAGATTCATTTTCTGGATTCAAATTGACTTTCACAGAAAAGCGATTCACATGAACACTGATTCCAATACTGGTTCCAATACTGATTCACAATTGGGTATTGACACCTAAGACACTCTCTAGGACACTTGGGGTGGACGGTAGAGCGTCGGTATCGCTTCATGCAGGTCGGCGTTCAATCCCCGACCGTCCACAAGTGGTTCGGCACCATTCCTATCCCCCCCCCCGTCTCATCCCAAATCCTTATCCTGACCCCTTCCAAGTGCTATATAGTCGTAATGTCTTGACACTTTCCCCTGGTAATTCCCTCCATTTAGGATCCCTTTACGTTATTTAAGAAATAATTTTAGAAGCAAAGTTGCCAAATAAAAAAAGAAAAAGGCAAAATTTTGATTAACTGGAAATGATAAAAAAATGATTTGATCCACCAGGTTGTTGTGGGTGGGAGGCATGGAGAGGGTAGGGTTGTATTATAAAGTGAACCACAGACACAATGACTGTGTGGACTGGGTTCGATGACCGCATTATTATTTTTGTCAGAAACGGGTAAATAGTCAGTGCCAGAAACAACAAGAACATGACATTCTGAGTCAAGAACAACAAGAACACGACATTTTGAACAAAAAATAATGATAATCTACCCATTATTTTATCCATAAAGTTCAAGATAATTGATTTATCTAACCTCTAAAGTCTGTTACCAATAAAACAACACTGAAATAAAATACATAATAAACTCAATCTCTGTAACAAAATATAACACTGAATAAATTCGAAAATACTTATAGTAATAATAAAATAATAATACTAATAATAAAAATAACAAAAATAATACTAATTACAATAATAATTCGAAGGGCGAATGTAATCACTTCAAAAAAAGTTGTAAATAACTTGAATTATAAAAATACAAAATTAACTTCTGACTGGATATATTAAGAACTTTTTCTCATGATAAGACCAGTTCATTATTTTTCTTGTACCATTACAAGTGTGTTTATCTATTTCTCTATAATAAGTAATCCATTTCTTGCGTCACTATAGGATAAATGCTGTATCTATTTCTCATTATAAATGCTTCATTTATTTGTCATTATAAATGCGTCATCTATTTCTCATTATAAATGCCTCATCTATTTTTCTAATCATTTGGAGAGCATTTATGAGACTTGATGCAAAGATAATTTATCGATTTATTGAGTGAAAACTGAAACATATTAAGCATAATGAGTTGATTTGCGGACACAAGATACAGCTGAACTGCCAGTGGGTGGACGAGGTGCTGGCGTTGTGTGGAGAAGCAGGTGTGTGTGTGTGTATAATGATTCAGGCACATGTGTGGTGGGGAATCAGGTGGGAGGTGAGATAAAGGTGGGTTTATGAGAGGATGCAACACAGGTAATGAGAAATAATGAGATGAAGGAATATGCACACGGGGGAAATATCATGAAAAGATTGAAGGAAATGTTTTGTTTCACATAAATATTATAGATCTATGATTCTCATGGCTGGATCACTATATTAACTCAAGGAATTCAGTTATGTGGTTCCGTGAAATTTTAAGATATAAGCTTCAGTGCCTCAATTCTCAGATAGCCAGTCCTACCTTAAACTTAAATACACGAATATACGAAGAAAATATCTGAATCACGACAAGTCTATATATATATATATATATATATATTATATATATATATATATATATATATATATATATATATATACCTTTATTCACTAAACTAAGACAAATTTATACCGGTAGAATCGTGTCCCAGAATCAGTTATTTCTATGAAATCGAACGAATTTATAAAAACTACAAAATTTCATGTTTTTTTTACGTAATATGGCACCAAAAATAAAAGAAAATATAGATTTATAAATCCTAATTGAAATCTTTATTGAGAACTTTCAACATGTGTTCCGTCTGCATCATTAATGAGCTGCGGAAGGAGAAAAACTCTTGCAGCACATCAAAGGCTGACATGGCCCTTGCTACAGATGCTCCAGGAAAGAAAAATGGGCCGTAAATTTGGGAGTTAATCATTACAAGCCACACGTTAACTATTAGAAAGTCTCTCTGCCATTCCATGAATTCAGATTTTTTTTTTATTTATCGAAGGAGACGCGATAATTGTGTCAATTTGACACACTGACAAATGTTCATATTCAGGATAGTGGGCAAGTTTGATACAATTGGAATAATTTAGAAATGTTTATACTTTTATGACACATATGAAGCTCAGATCGAGCTTTTGCATAAACAAAAGTAGACATGAGTTTTATATATTTCGTTCGATTTCAAAGAAACAGACAGACAGCTAATTCTGAGACACCTCTATAGAACCAAACAGAAGACGAACAGCGGCCTTTCAATACATAAATATTAACCTTGATGTAGACTCCAAAAACACGAATATAATTTAAAAAATCCAAATATATTATTTTTTGAATTCCCAAGAATAATACTAATACCAACACGCGAAAATCTTATAAATCTTATAACATAAAAAAATGCCGATTAATTTATTCCGAGATGAATTCGAAGTTTGTATAGTTAACCGTAACCAATAATTACACAGGTGAGGATAGTGAGGATGAGGAGGTGAGATGTGTGAGGTGTAGTGAGGTGAGTGAGGTGAAGACATAGGCAGGTGTTTAAACTCCTCTCAAATAATAATACATCTCATTTTACACCTTATAGTCCCGACCATTCAAATTTCCAAGCACTATGCTAATTAGAGGCTCACAAAAAAATCACGTTTTCTATATGCCCCGCAAAGTGAGGTTAGGTAGGTGGCTTGGGTTCACACGTTTCAAGTTAGGTTAGCACTGTGTATTTGCTACGTTGTGGCTTGCACGTTCCACACACTCACCATCTTCATATTCGGCCCATAAGCGTTTCTACGTGATCTCAGCTATGCAGTTTCTGCTTTGTTTTTATTGTTTAAGATTCAGCTTCTAGGAACAAAAAGTTTCAAGTAGCACGGGCTATGGTGAGCCCGTAGTGGACTTACCTAGCACAGGAACGGGGCTGTAACTTTCTTGTGATTTTTTTTTTGTTTTAACAAGGTGAATTTTATTATACATGGCGTCACATACAGTTGAGTGGTGAGATGCAGGTGATGATAAGATATATCTGCATATTAACATACAGGTAAATATCGCGATGCAGGTGAATAATACGATGATGCGGTACAATGAAATGCAGGTGTTTAATGAGATACAGATGGGCATCCAGATGCAGGTAGGATAATAATGCACAATACAGGTGGGTAAGCCACCTGCAAGCCATATCAAATTCCCCCATTAAAAAATATGCAATTTCAACAAGCCAGTGAATAAAACAAACATATAACAACCTATGCTTGTCCTAGAGAGTGCAACCCGAGCTCAAATTGCATCGGCGCCTCGTCCCATGAAGCGACATTATAATTTACGCTAAAGCTTTGCATCGTTGAGTTTACATTCTCCGAAGAAATTGCAAAAAAAAAATATGAGAGAGAGAAAAGTTAGTATGGGTTTAAAATGCCAAAAAGCTTCAGAACTGTCTAATTCTTCACAAGGAAGTAACTGTTGGTTCTGGAGAATGATGCGCCTCCTTCAGCTATGTGAGAGTTGTGTTAAAAGTTTGAGAAAAAGAATAGGAAAATCTAGAATATATATTATATATATATATATATATATATATATATATATATATGTATATATATATATATTATATATATTATATATATATATATATATATATATTCTTTCTTTCTTCCCACACTATGATGGAAATAAACATTTCATTAACTTAGGCAGTAGGAGACTCGAACTCTCGAACCCGCTAGCGTGAAGCAACAGCTCTACCACTGTACCACGTAGACTGCTCCAATAGAGAAGACTCGCTTATGAGATGGAGAGTGAAGCTGCCTTTTCTAACTGTAACAGTCTTTGAAAGGAGTGGTAACTTTCAAAACACTGCAGTCTGCACTCAGAGAACCAACATAGCAATGAGTGCCCTGATGCAAAAGAAGTTCTGTCGACGCCTGTGTAACCGTACTCTCACACACAGCTCCAAATGAACGAACGCTGTTGTGCTCTGCTAAAGCACATAGGCCTGTCAGTCTAGGCACGGCTACGTTAGTGATTTTTAATAAGAAGTCACACTACATCTGCATGTCCAGCAGAGAGAGAACCCAGATGGCATCACGGTGCACCCCCATGGAAGGCAGTTGGGGTAGTACTACACGTACGTATCATCCCTGGCTAACACATACACTGACTTCACTGTTTGTATGTGTTACTGCCACCCACAAGTGAATCAAACAGGTCATGTTGTATTGGATCTTCTGAACAATTTTATCTCCTCTGCTTCCGAGACCCTTCCTGCCTGGAGTACAAGTGCCACAAGGTCTGCGGTCGAGTTAGACTCAACGAAGCAATAAGAGATCCGAGAACTACGGGCTCACCATAGCCCGTGCTACAAGAAACTTTTTGTTTCAGATAGCAGGTCTTAAACATCAACAACAACAGGTCCGAGAGCTGCCAGCTTCCTTATCCAGCGCCTCATTGAGGCAATACAGAGGGGCAAATGCACAGTGCACTCTTGGTTCCTACACTTCATCTGGGGAGACAGAAGAACTCTAAAATCTGTGGCAATCAATTTTGTGCAAAAGTTAAAAAAAATAATAATAAATGAGGAAGGGAGGAGGCAATATGCAAGTGTAAGCGGAGACTCACAAAGCTCCCACTTTTATACAGAATTCTTGTGATACATTTTTTTATTTAAATCTTTAGTATACAAGATTGGTTACAAGCATGTTTACATGAAAGGTACAAATTATTTGTCAGAATTTATAGAGCTCCTAAAGCTGGCAGCTCTTGGGTCGCTCGTTGTTTCCTTGAGGTTATAACCCAAAACCTTGAGAAAGATCTAGTGCTTTTACCCCAAGCACAAAGGGTTCTCGAACAAATGAGAAACCTCTTTGGCTGATTCCTTTGAAGGAAAGGGGGGTGGGGGCGGGGGCTGGTTGTGGCATGAAATGCATTGCAAAAACAGAAGGCAACATACATATCAACCAAAGATGATACGCGCATATTGTCCAGAAAATTTTGTAAAATCGTGGAACACTACAATTTTAAATTTGTGTATAATTTAACCCTATATAAATCTGCTTGTATGAATTAATCATTCTGAGGCGAGCACAAAAATGAACTAATTTCATTCCCCGACTCCATTAAATAAATATCGTGTTGTGTTGATTTATATACACTAGTACAAGCAAGTGATTTATATAAATAAGAATAATATCCCTGGTATAAATTCTCAAAATATTAACTCAAAAGGGATTTTATGTGCAATAATTTAAGCAAAATGCTTAAACCGATGAAATTTGATATCGAAAGTGTCTTCAAGATGCACCACAAAGCTTCGTAAACACCTCACCATGAATTATCGAGATGATCGCTTAGGAACCATGTATTCCTCTTGCCTGCATTAAGGAATATCACGCCAGAAGATTCATGTTGCTCGAGACTGACACTGGGCAAGCAGGATACACCAGGCGGCTCAATGGAGACTGCTGGAGTGACATTCGATACAACTACGGGGCTCACCATAGCCCGTGCTACCTGGAACTTTTTGTTCCAGGTAGCGAATCTTAAACAACAGACATTCGATAATCTCAAAAAAACCATTTACAAGAAATTAGTGGCGTTGGATTCTACCTTAGTTCTGGGGTACTTTGTCCCAGGTTGAGAGCCCCGTGTTGGAACAATATTTGTAGGGATATAGTTCTATATCTTCATATAGTTCTATATCTTCATATAGTTCTTCAGCCAGCGGAGATAGAGTAGTACTTGAAATAAAATGAGTTCGAAAGGCTCTAAACCTGAGCTTGAGATGCATCAATCATTTACGGGGGCCACCTACGAAACCTGCTCATCTTTTACGACAATCATGGCGGCTTAGTCTCCATTCGTGAAAGTTTACGACGTTGTTCTTAGGCCAAAGTTTGTGTTGTAATACAGCGACATCGTAACACTTCCGAGAACATAAGCTATTTAATACAAACCTGAGAGAGAGAGAGAGAGAGAGAGAGAGAGAGAGAGAGAGAGAGAGAGAGAGAGAGAGAGAGAGAGAACGAGAATTCAGTCCAGATTCTAAGGTTTCGTCTGTAACACATATCAGCGCAAAATGTAACACAAGTTCAGACATACATTCGAAATGATTATCCAGAAAGATACAAAACACTGAACCTCATCTTCCTAGACACCCCCACGACGAGCCGATCACAAGACCTACCTCGCCCTGCCAGAAGAACTTACATGTAATCACAATCAGCGTTCTTTAGTCTCTAATTCCGAGGCTATGACCAGGAAGAGTCATTAGCATCACAACTAATAACAGTATTGATACAGAGGTAAAAAAAGGAACTATAATGGACCATTCTTGGCAAGCGACCTGCACGGAGTGTGGGAGCAGACCTCTCTTGTCTTACTGAACTCCAATCTTTTTACCTTACCGCTCAAATAATGGGTTAATACTGTCGAATGATAGCATGAACGTTTTATCGAGAGGTATTTAGCACAAATTGCATAGCATACCTTCAAGGTCAATACAGAATTCTTTACTGGTTGCTTCTGTAATTGACTCCTATTTTCCTCGGTGGGTGATACGAGCAGCGCAGCAAATGGTGCTGTTTACGGTGCTGTGGGAGGGCGTAATTGTCCCGGTGGTGGCTGCCCTATGGCTCTTCTGGCTGTTCCGCGCTCGCCCTAGCAGAACCTGTTGGGCGGAGGGCTGAACTAAACGTGGATGACAATTACCAAGAACGGGCGGCTCATCCACACTACACGACTCTGCACTACACGGAGGCGTTCCGAAGCACCTTCTGCTCATTACATCTACTAACGAGAAGCAGAAACTCTGGAAATTGGCGCGCGCGTGCAACCTACATGGACGCATCATAGCATCTCTCCTACTGGCTGAGAAGCAATTTGTCTCACTCAGGTGACTCTAGGAGGCGAGGAGATGGCAACAAGTAGCACCAGGAACACTTAGCCGCTCACCACCTCCGGGGGTAAGCAACAGTTGCTTGACAAGCCGAGCAGAAACACGCACGGGTTGCAAAGCTTCACCTGGGGGACTGCAGCTGATGACACGGTTGATACGGCCAATTGAGTCCGAGTGTTGACAGGTTGAAGGAGCAGCTGTCTGCAAGGCTTCTGCAGGGGTGTTCCGGCTGGCGTGATGGAACACCTCGTGGGTAATGAAGAGGGGCTCCAACCATGGGTTGTGTGAGGCCTGGTCAAACAACTTCTCTGCAGATTGCACCATGTTTAGGACAGATGTTAGGAAGATGATAGTACAAAGTGATTTAGTTCAGATGTTAGGAAGAGCTTGCTGTGCATATATTGACCAAAACTAAACACACTCACACAAACACATGTAAAACATACACATGTTTACTTCTGTTTACATCAGTACTATAAAAGAAAATAAGAGTTGGGTAATAAGAAAATAATAATTGGTAATTGGTAATAAGAGAATAAGTTGGGATAAGGTTGAAAAAGAGTAACTTGATAGAATTGGGTCAGAGTTGTGGCTAAGCTTGACTTGTAACCTTGAGTTTGTGCTGTTTAAACTTTCATGGGAGAGCTTGGAACATAGGAGTAAGAGACAAAGATTACATTTGGATTGCATGAAATTACTAATTTATGGATTCTTTCCAATTTTGGATAATATTGGAACACTTACCTCGATTTTGATTGTAGAGTCACTTAGCCTATACTGTCATTAAACGTCTAATATACTGACACTTCTGCGTCTGAAGATGTTAAAGAGAACTTTAACGAAATGCTTACTTTAGCGACATGCATTAGGGATTACAATTAATGAAATTGTAAAATTATTGTAGGATAGTTAATTTATATACAATATGTAAGGCAATGTGAAAATAACGAAAATCATTCTGTTAGGCAAACCGGGCCTTGCATACTAGGCCAAGTAGTGTTGTTCTGGCCATTAGGTACGACATATATATTAGATTATAGCTATAAATTTAAAGTAAACATGTTTGCAAAGGAGTTCTCTTAAAATTATATATGACATATATAGATAAATATTAAAATAAGATATTAATAGACAGAAAGATATATAGACATTTAGACAGTGATAGAGAGATAGTTTTATAGATAGATCATTGCTGAATGGGACCCGCCAAAGGCCGGACAGTACAATTATTAAAGACTCTACTGTAATCACACCACACATTTCACACTTGACGCCCTGAAAATGGCAGGGGGGGGGGGTCTTTATTATTATTAATACTTCCTAAAGTATTTAACTTAGTCCTACTCCGACCAACCTATGTCTATCCTGTACTCCAGACCATTCCCCTGCAAATCTGTGTGAGGCTAGCCTCAGGCGTCTGGCCTCCTGCCTTCGACAAAGCAGCAAACACACCTTCTGTGTCACAGTAAATTATAATGCAATAAATTCATAAACAAATCAGTTAATCGAAAGGAGTTTTCCTTGTCTGTTTTTTTTTTTTTACCTTGCGGTGCTTCCAGGAATCAATGTCTCCTTAACGCGGTTTCTTAACCACGCCTCCTCCTGATTGGTGGTTCGGTCAACCAGGCTGTTAAGCTGCTCACAGTCTAACAAGTGAACCACAGCCCCGCTTGAGCAGATTAACTTTAGAGATTAACAAACTGCTTTAGATATTAACAAACTCTCTCATGATCACTATATAAGACGTCGGCTAGTTATACCCTTACACAATTCGGTTGTTGAAAAGTCTAAAGTCTGACGCCATTAACGGGGATACGATTGTCTTGCCCCAAAAACAAATCCCCTGTCTTAAAGGAGGATCAAAGATAACATTATCTTGCATCAAGAGCTTCACAGATTATCCAAGATACGCAAGATAATATATTAAGAGGAACTCTGAGAGTGTTTTAAAACGTAGACAAGTCAATAATTATCTTGTTCAGTAGTCACATGACAATTTTTGCGGACACAACTTTAGAAAAACCTGCACAGAGATCCTATTATGACCGACGTGTAGGTTGCCAGTAGGTGAGGCGAGAGGAAGGAGGAGGAAGAGGAGATAAAGAGGGACAGAACATAAGAAAGAGAGGAGGAAAAGGAGAAAATAAGAAAGAATGCAGGAGAGAGGGAGAAGAGAGGAATGAAGAATATGAAAATACATGAAAAAAGGCAAGATGGGAGAGCTGGAATAAAGAGAGGTAAAGGGAAAGAAATAAGAAAAGCAGAATAAGAGAGAGAGGAACAGCGGGAAACAATAGAAGAAGAAGAAAGAAAGAACGAGATGAAGAAAGTAACATTAAAGAAAAAAAGAAGAGAATAGCAACAGAACACAAGAAGAACAGAACAGGAGAAGAACAAAACAAAAGGAGACGAGCACAGAGCACAAACGGCTCATATACTTGCGTTTCTAAACTACGAATAATGTAATGCTAATACGATTCAGAATGGAAACTAGCAATAAATATCATATCTTACGTCTGTGTGCCAAAATGTTTCGTTCAATTCTCAACCACTATCGAGGTGTTTAGAGAGAGAGAGAGAAGGAGAAGGAGAGAGAGAGAGAGAGAGAGAGAGAGAGAGAGAGAGAGAGGAAGAGAGAGAGAGAGAGAGAGAGAGAGAGAGAGAGGGTTAAAACTCCTAATTAACATTCCCACATTTTAACCATTGTGTTACACATCTTAAAATTGTTTACATTTATTAAGTCGCGTTAATATATATATATATATATATATATATATATATATATATATATATATATATATATATATATATATATATATATATATATATATATATATATAACCTAACGTCTGTTCATATCTGTTATGGGGTGTAACAGTGAAGATGAACACCGTCTTTTTAGTGTGCTAAAATCTTATACCAAATAAGATGTCTATAACCCCTCACAGCATAATCAGCATCGTCGACACTTCACATCAACGACTACCATTCAGCTTCCTTGGGGGTCGTCCCTACAGTCGTTCTAAGCCTCCTTGCAAGACAAGGTTCTGGCCCTGACGGTCGAGAGGCGGGTCCGAAGAGCCAAAGCTCAACCCCCGCAAACACAACTAGGTGAGTACACACCCCACACCTATTTTTTTTATTAGGAATGTTTCTATTTCTTGTGCAAAATTGTGTTAAATTATTCATTAAAGTGATGATTGTCTGAGATGTGATTCTCTAAACACCAACACTATTGCTGTCAATTCTAGTCATGTCTTTGTTATTTCTAATCATGTCGTTGTCATTTCTAGTCATGTCTTTGTCATTTCTAGTTATGTCGTTGTCCTTTCTAGTCATGTCTTTGTCATTTCTAGTCATGTCGTTGTTATTTCTAGTCATGTCCTTGTCATTACTAGTTGTCTAGTCAAGGCAACAGAATGTTATCCGTCTCTCTGTCTCTCACTCATGTGTTGCTTCTCACTCCCTTCCTTTCCCTTCTGTGTCCTCTCCCTCTCTCCTAATCTCTCTCTCTCATCCGTCTCTCTTTCATCCATCTTCCTCTCTCCCTCTTTTCCATCCGTCTCTCTGTATCTTTCTCTTTAACCCGTCTTTGTCTCTGTGGCTCTCTCTCCATCTCTTTCCCCTCTTTCCCCACTCCCTTAGAAAATATAAATTTCTTTACATTTCTTCCTCCCTACGAATATTTACGAACTTACGAACATTTACGAACTGTTAACTTACGAACATTTACGAACTGACACCGCTAACGCTACGGAAAGCACAAACTCATACTCGAATTCGTGACAATTTCAGGGGGGAACTTTGATGTCGGTATGTCTTAAAATGTTGCATCTGGGCCCATCTCTGCCTGACCTATGACATGCCCCCACCCAACAACACCCCCTTCCTGCGTGTCATGTTGAAAAGTTGGGTGAGACTAGCTCTTAGCATCTGTCCTCCATCCCCGTACAGCTAGTTATTGTCTTTTGTAAATCTATATCGCTTTGTCTCTCTCCTGTTTTCTGGTTTTTGTCTGTACTTCTCTCTCTCTCTTTCACCCCCCACATCTTCCTCCTCCTCCTTCTTCTTCCTCTCATCTCCCCCTCCCTCTCTCTCTCTTTCTCAATATCGGCGTAAGTACACTATAAAAACACGTAACACAGTCGTTATATCAACACACAACACCTCTTTGGGAGTACAAAGCTTGAAAGTTTTTCCGAGTTGAAAGAAAATTATGATAAATATGTTGACCAGACCACACACTAGAAGGTGAAGGACGACGACGTTTCGGTCCGTCCTGGACCATTCTCAAGTCCATGATTATGATAAAATATTTTTTTCAGCGTAGTCAATGCAGTTTGCGAAATTAGAAAGCAAATAATATCATTAATGATACTGATTCAGAGTCATATAGTTGTGCAAAATATTTGTGTGAGAGTGGCACTGTGTCACGTGGCCCTGTCACGTGGCACTGTGTCACTTTGGCACTGTTTGGCACCCATCACGACCTGCCTATTTTGGGCCGGTGAGCATCACCAATTACGGGGAAAAATAGGGTGAAGCATCTGGCCTAGCCAACCTCGGACCAACAGACATTGTCATAATATGACAATGGTTTTATTCACGAGGAAAATTAAACAATTGCTTAAGCACTTTCGAGTTAATCAACACATCACGAGAAGTATGTGTTGATCAGCACGAAAGTGCTTAAGTAATTGCTGTCTGATTTTTCTTCGCGATTAAAACACTATTACATTATTCATCACGTATTGATGTCTTCGTTATTTACACATTGCATATATACATACGAAACAAGCTTCAATGGTCCCCAAGCCATAAATCACGTAAGAACTCTATGACCAAATGATATATATAATTTATATATTATTTTTTCAAGACCATGGCTAGACTTCCTCGAATCCCAGTAATATCCCACTCATTCCACCACACTTCTAAACCCATACATCACAGTCCCAGCCTTATTTTCCTAGCCTCTAGCCCTAGACTTCTAGCCCAAGACCCACCTGCCCCCCACTGCTGCACAATTCACCCAGTAATGAGCTCAGTCTCCTCTGCTGCAACTTTCCCACGGGCAGCAAGT
Organism: Procambarus virginalis; assembly: GCA_020271785.1. Classification (NCBI taxonomy): domain Eukaryota; kingdom Metazoa; phylum Arthropoda; class Malacostraca; order Decapoda; family Cambaridae; genus Procambarus; species Procambarus virginalis. The sequence goes on along the minus strand of WNGS01061674.1, from coordinate 14,321,594 downwards.
GCTTGCAAGAGAAGCCTGCAAGAGGCCCGAGCATCCAGAGCAGGTTGCAAGCGGATCCAGTCCTCTTTTTAACCCACTTGTGATGATGTTGATGATCATGATATATTTTTTTTAACGTTTATACCCGACAGGTGGTAATTAATGATGCCTGGATGGAATATGACTCTGCGGTTCGTGTTGCTGTTGTTGTGAAGGTGATGGATGGCTCGACACACTAACTAAGATACACTTTTATGTATTTAAGGAACTTTTTACCATTCTCCTTTGGCGTGGAGATATTAGGGGGAAGGGAAAGGTATGGCTTAAGATGTCTTACAAGCCATATTAAAAGCCATGCGTTGACAAAAGTTGCTTTTTTTTTGTTGCAAGATGACGGGGCGTGTTTTGAAGAATTAATTCTTATTCAACACATTTTACAGGAAGTGGAAGGTTAATACACTTCACGGGTCCCTCAAAAGAGGTTTCCACGACAGTGGAGGTGAGGCTGTAGGGAAGATCTTTGTTATTGGTTAACTTAACCTTTTCATCGTGGAACTGGATCTTTTTACACAAGGCCACCAGGCTCCGGGAGATCAGATCAGAACAGGACCCACTCAGACACAGGACCCCACTCAGACACAGGACCCCACTCAGACACAGGACCCCACTCAGACACAGGACCCCACTCAGACACAGGACCCCACTCAGACACAGGACCCCACTCAGACACAGGACCCCACTCAGACACAGGACCCCACTCAGACACAGGACCCCACTCAGACACAGGACACACTCAGACACAGGACACACTCAGACACAGGACCCAATCACCCACATACCCTGTCAGCTCAGAAGCCTAATCAGCGCGGGATGTCCACTATCTCTTACAATCTGTGTCAAGATGAATACAAACGTTGCCATGACAACCAAGATGACGCATCAGTTTTCCCCCCCAAGGAAATGAAACCCCCCACCCCCTCCCCTCCCCCTCCCCCCACCCCCTCCCCTCCCCCTCCCCCCACCCCCCTCCCCTCCCCCTCCCCCCACCCCCTCCCCCAAGGTATGCATTTGGTTTGCTTGTACTTGTTGGCAAGCAGGAGTCAAGGGAACGGCTCGCGAAATTAACATACTGTCCCGTTTTCCGTTTTGGGTCCTCTGGTAAGGTTAGGTTAAAGGGCGGGCACTTTAGTAGGAGAGTTTCTTGACCTTGGGAAACGTTAGGAGGACGGGCTGATGACGTATTTCCAAGTCCCTGACATAACCAGTATAGCTAATAGGATATGAAAGTTAATAGCGGTAGTTAGAATGGTTAATGAACAGCATAATAAAACACCTCATTTCTTTGCTTCTCTCTCATTGAAGGGTAAGACGCGCCCTGAATACTTTACAACGGCACTTAAATAAGTAAATATACTTTATTTAAATATAAATGTTTCAAAAAAGAGTTGAAACA